>CM073125.1:1833166-2195666 GCA_037039145.1 Fundulus diaphanus
TTCCTGGGACGTAGATCTGGAAGTTTGCTTACTTTCAATACAAAATCGAAATTATTTATTAAGTTAGACAATAATTTAATTCAATCAATTGGTCCCATGTAGCCCCTAAAGGGATGATGTTTTCAGTCAGTTGATTTATCTGGAAATCGGGTGAGAATTCACCGGATTCAGAGTGTCTGAAAACATAAAGTACATTTTCCTGTATTGACTTGTATTCTGTCTGACTGCAGCTTGGTCTGACCTAAGATGGCCGCTCTGTCGGCACGCCTCTCAACCGAGAACGCGGCGTCTACGTATTCATGTCTGTGGGTTTATTTACAACAGTTTGCAGCCGAAACAGTCCTCCGCCAGCCGCTGTTTTCTTCTTCTGGGCAATTTGACGCGGAGCTTCAGAAATCACAGCGCTACTAGTGGTGCGGCATGGGAATTACACCGATTAAGTACTCTGTAAACAGGGCCTGTGACTGCAAATGTACCTATCTATGCCTTTATGTATTTTAATCAAATATGATTAAAATAAATTTTAATCCGACACTTGTAAGGCTAATTAAAAGTATGTGTATTCTACACAATGAAAGTGAGGCAAGATAAAGCTACATTTATCCATATTTTATTGTGTCAAAACAAAGATATGAATACAGAGCTTTCTAATGGGACAATTCACAAGCCAGTGAAGGACAACTATTTATATGAACTTCATTAATAAACCCAGTCAACTACTGACATGCTTTAATAAGGGGAAAAGCAAAAACTGATAATCGATTATCATTGCTGCAAATTCAAAAGTTAATATCAGAATTTATCAATGAAAGCTCCTGGCAGCAAGGCACCATTGTTCTCAGTTTATTTGTTGTTCCATTTGTTTTTTCTAATGTTTTTAAACTTACTCAGAAAAGAAAACAAATCTTAATCAACAACATTGTTCCATTGCAGTCTAGGTTTAGGCAATTTTAACATTGATCCAGTCTAACCTTAAATCACAATTTTAAACAGCAGCTATTCTCCTTCTGATGGGAATTCTGTAAAAGTACTTTTTAAAATTCCCGTAAACAAAAACATTAAGGTAGGAGGACCAGGTTTAAGATAGCTACATTAAAAATACAGCCAGAAAATGAATGTTCTCTTTTACATCTTAGAATGCCTGTGCATTTGATCTGACACTCAAAATTTAAATATTTAAAAACTTTGAATTTGGAATATTTAGCTTCTCACATTTAGCATAAGTAACGTGCTCAATTTTTAGAAAGAATAAATTATGTTATTTTTACATTTTGTTTAAAATAAAAAACAATAACAAAATCTCTGCTGTGTTTACAGGTTGGCATCTCTAAAGCTGAATACATGGATGGTGCTGTCCAAAAGTTACTGCTGGATATTTTCTTCCAGCAGTAACAGAGGGGGTACCACAGCCAGAATTCATATAGACATGGAGACAGAGAATGGTACAATGAAAGACATTCAAAGATTTTTGCATCTTGATGACAGCTATCCTGAAAACTACTTCATTGTGGGATCCGGCACCCACAGCCAGCACATCAACAGCTGGTGGGATTTCTTAAGGAAACGTCGTGCACAGTACTGGATGAACCTTTTTCAAAAACTGAAGAATACAGATTACTTTACTGGTGACTTCTTGGATAAGCAGCCAATTCTGCTCACCCGTTTAAATATCACTGAGGTATGTTTGAATGTAAAAGATACATACTATATGATACATGCTTTTAAATATGGAGTATGTACTTTAAGAACTTGTTTATTTTCTTGTCTTTCAGGAAGAACTCTTAAAGTGGTTCGCTTATGGAACATCATTTGTAAGATTAGAGATGCAATGGCTCCAAGTGGCCGGCCCTACATTATGTATACCTGGGGTGTCAAGCTCCAGTCCTCGATGGCGTGTCCTGAAACTTTTAGAGGTTTCCTTGGTCCCACACACCTGAATCAAATGGCACCTCAGCTCCTCAGTATGCAGTCAGGTTCTTCAGGGTCCTGGTAATTACCTGATTATTTGACTCAGGCATGTCGGACCAGGGACATATCTAAAAGTTGCAGGACACCGGCCCTTGAGGACTGGACTTTGACACCTGTGAATCCTTCCACGGCGTTTTGGTGAACAAGATCATCTCAAACAGGTTTCTAAGCAAGCGGTAGAAACTTGCACAGTCCAACGTCTTCAGAGGACCGTTTACATGTTATGAGACAGTTTGAACTATCATACCTTCTGATGACGGAAAACTTTCTTCATGCACCGTCCACACATGATGAAACAATGGAGTTATGCTTATTTTTAAGAGCTTGTATACACACAAACCTGTGACACGTGTGACATTTTCTTGTAAAAGAGTTTGTGGAGCAAATGACCTTGTGAGCCTGTCCAGAATGACCCTGTCACTTTCCCACACAGTCAGAAATAGGCAGCTGCAGACCCCACAACCCATAAAGGAAAAGCAGTCAAAGAAATACAGATGGAGGAAAAAAAACAGACCTCCGTTTTCACTGACTCCCATGTACTTAAATGTTTCATCATGATGTACATAATTTTTTGAATTTTGGTAACAGGTTTTATATTTTGTGTGATTCTTGTTGTGTGTGACAGCAAATATACACTACTAAATATATTAGGACAATAACAAGAAATTTAACTTCACATTTGCCTTGTAATCTGTCATGTAGGACAAAATGTTTAAATGACATGTTCTGTAAACCCCACCACTGCTCCTCATATTCAAGACATAATTTTTATATTTATAACAGCAAGACTCTTATAGTTCTCTGTTACTGAACACTGAGACCCAAGTTATGTACTGTTTGACAATGATGATATGGTCAAATGAGATGAAAAATAAAGTGCCTATGCTTATGTGAAACATGAAAACTTTTAATGAATCTTTGGTAAAAACCCATTACAAAATAAAGTGCAATGGTTTGTGATCAAACCAACTCGTTCTTTCCTTAGAAACATAACATTATATTGCAATGTTACATCAACTCACAGAAGAACATACATTAAAAGTACCTTTAACAAGTTCTCTGAAATATCCTTTTGAAAGGAAGTTCTCTACCTCCAGATAATGACCTAACTAGAACATAATCTATGAGTATTAAAAAGATGAATACATGGATCTCAAAATTGAACATGAGAAAATCCTTTTACATATGACAAAAGTCGTTGTTAGAAATCTGGGCACTATTGCGCTCAAAGCATTTATCTATTTTACAATCAACTTTAAAGAATATAAAAGAAAAATAATGCCCTATGGAAAGAAAAGTAAGTACAGTTTAAACACATGCTTTAAATTTTTTTACCTTAAAGAAGCTTAATAGCAACAGCAATAATTTCACTTCAAAAAATTGTATTTCACAATGTTGTTGGAGTAATCTTTTTAATCAGTATTTTTGCTCTATATCTTTGTCAACAAAAACAAAAGCTAACTGACTCTATTGTGGCTCACTTCCATATGTTCTTGAAAACATATTGAAAACACATTTTGAGTCAAATGGTAAGCTTTCTTTTTAAATATATTACATAGTGATATTACCTGAAACCAAAAACATTTTAGATCAAATTGGACTTTTTCCATGAAAATTTGCATGTAGAGTTTTTCAAGCCACGTCTGTTGAAGGACATCTTTCACCTTTTCCTTGGAACTCGAAGCAAAATCTCTGGGTGGCAATTCTGTCAGCATAGGTGGGAATATAGATGGCCAAGCTCTCATCCATGCTTGCTATAGCTGATATGTCAGTCTACAAGCACAATGAAATTATGGTTAATATAAAAACCGTAAAAAACTAAAAAGACTCTTTTAAGCACATGATTATTAATCTTTACAGCAGAATTTATGATTAAATGCATGACATGTTTTTAAAAATATTAAGCTGCTTATCCTTATCTCTATCTCATTAACATCCATGTAGAACATTTGCAGTCACAGGCCCTGTTTACAGAGTACTTAAACGGTGCAATTCCCATGCCGCACCACTAGTAGCGCTGTGATTTCTGAAGCTCCGCGTCAAATTGCCCAGAAGAAGAAAACAGCGGCTGGCGGAGGACTGTTTCGGCTGCAAACTGTTGTAAATAAACCCACAGCTATAGCTGAAAGCCCCCCCCCCCCCCTAAGCAACAGTTAAACCTTGTAGTGTGTAAATGGAGAGTACAAAGGCAACGCAAACCTGTTTTCACCGTGTAAACAGAGCCAGAGACTGTACTACAGTAATGCAAGTGTATCCAAAGCAGAGTTGTTAACTATAAATAACTGCCGAATTGGTCAAATTTCAAGTAGAGGACTTGCTGTATATTTATGACTTACCTTGTCACTCCTCAGTGCAGAAATACATTCCTCCGAAAAATGACGACTTCTTAAAAAGTAATAAAAGGCGCCCCTCCGTCTCTCCTCTTCTCCATGACAGTCAAATATCCCGCGAGCTGGTGCCGGGTTATGTTGCGTTGTTATGAGACGAAAATTATGTCGTTTAAGCAAGATAAGTCTCTCATTAAAACAAGAAACTTTGCCGTTAAAGGGAGAAAGTTATATAGTTATAGGAAGTTGCCTTGTCAGCCGTCTGTGCGGCATGTTTACCGTGTCCTCCACAGATGGATCTCATGGCTGATCCAAGGTCGGTGGTGTGGGCGAGAACCCGATAGGGGGCGTGGTCAATTTGCATATTTTCGAAACATTTAGATATAACATTTAACATTTAGATATAGATTTAACATTTAGATATAGATTTAACATTTACATTTAACATTTAACATTTAGATATAGATTTAACATTTAGATTTAAATTTAACATTTAGATATAGATTTAGCATTTAGATTTAAATTTAACATTTAGATATAGATTTAACATTTAGATTTAAATTTAACATTTAGATTTAGATTTAACATTTAGATTTAGATTTAACATTTAGATATAGATTTAACATTTACATTTAACATTTAACATTTAGATATAGATTTAACATTTAGATTTAAATTTAATTTAGATATAGATTTAACATTTAGATATAGATTTAACATTTAGATTTAAATTTAACATTTAGATATAGATTTAACATTTACATTTAACATTTAACATTTAGATATAGATTTAACATTTACATTTAACATTTAGATTTAAATTTAACATTTAGATATAGATTTAACATTTACATTTAACATTTAGATATAGATTTAACATTTAGATATAGATTTAACATTTAGATTTAAATTTAACATTTAGATATAGATTTAACATTTAGATATAGATTTAACATTTAGATATAGATTTAACATTTAGATTTAAATTTAACATTTAGATTTAGATTTAACATTTAGATTTAGATTTAACATTTAGATATAGATTTAACATTTACATTTAACATTTAACATTTAGATATAGATTTAACATTTAGATTTAAATTTAATTTAGATATAGATTTAACATTTAGATATAGATTTAACATTTAGATTTAAATTTAACATTTAGATATAGATTTAACATTTACATTTAACATTTAGATATAGATTTAACATTTACATTTAACATTTAGATTTAAATTTAACATTTAGATATAGATTTAACATTTACATTTAACATTTAGATATAGATTTAACATTTAGATATAGATTTAACATTTAGATTTAAATTTAACATTTAGATATAGATTTAACATTTAGATATAGATTTAACATTTAGATATAGATTTAACATTTACATTTAACATTTAACATTTAGATATAGATTTAAGATTTAGATTTAAATTTAACATTTAGATATAGATTTAAGATTTAGATATAGATTTAACATTTAGATATAGATTTAACATTTAGATTTAAATTTAACATTTAGATATATATTTAACATTTACATTTAACATTTAGATATAGATTTAACATTTAGATATAGATTTAACATTTAGATATAGATTTAACATTTAGATATAGATTTAGCATTTAGATATAGATTTAACATTTACATTTAACATTTAACATTTAGATTTAAATGTAACATTTAGAAATAGATTTAACATTTACATTTAACATTTAACATTTAGATATAGATTTAACATTTAGATATAGATTTAACATTTAGATTTAAATTTAACATTTAGATATAGATTTAGCATTTAGATTTAAATTTAACATTTAGATATAGATTTAACATTTAGATTTAACATTTAACATTTAGATATAGATTTAACATTTAGATATAGATTTAGCATTTAGATATAGATTTAACATTTACATTTAACATTTAACATTTAGATATAGATTTAACATTTAGATATAGATTTAACATTTAGATTTAAATTTAACATTTAGATATAGATTTAACATTTACATTTAACATTTAACATTTAGATATAGATTTAACATTTAGATTTAAATTTAACATTTAGATATAGATTTAGCATTTAGATTTAAATTTAACATTTAGATATAGATTTAACATTTAGATTTAAATTTAATATTTAGATATAGATTTAACATTTAGATATAGATTTAAGATTTAGATATAGATTTAACATTTAGATTTAACATTTAACTATTTGTTTTACTTTATAAACATATTGTTGACAATTGCATATAAGATCTTGTTTATTGTGAATTTCTGTCTTAAATGTGAGAAAAGGGAGTTAAATGTGAGAAAAGTGAGCTAAATAATCAAAATATATCAGCTATAGAATTTTATCTGAAATTTTACATTTGGCACCCCATAGAAAATGTGTCATCCCACATTTATCTATTCTGCTATTATATATTTGGGAGATGTTGTTATTGAGGAGTCTCAGATGAAGATCTGGGGCCCGTTCTTCGTACGTCGCTAACTCAGTTAGCTGGATTTGATTGTTGACGATTTGGCATGATCTTGGATCGTTTGGTTCTTCGAAACTCATCCAGGACTTGCTGTCATAGCAACATGTGCGCAAATTTAAGCCTGCTCGCGAGCAGGCTTATTTCATGTAAACAGGATTAGATCGCAGCTTTATAAGCGGAGGAGATAGGGAAGTCTGTCAAACAAATAATGCTCAATAACGTGCCTGAAGTGGGGACAGACAGCTGTTGTGAAGATGTTCCTGCTGGGGTTCATTTGTGCTTCCAACTACAGATGCACATTCTGACCGCAGTCTGCTAATGACCTCACTGCACTTGGAGGAACTGCGGAACCCGAGTGATTTAAATCTGGGGTCTGGAAGTGTTGCCAGGGTCAACACACTTAATTCAATTCAATTTTATTTATATAGTGCCAATTCATGAAACATGTCATCTCAAGGCACTTTACAAAGTCAAATTCAATCATATTATGCAGATTGGGTCAGATTATACAGATTGGTCAAAAATTTCCTATATAAGGGAACCAGTTGATTGCATGAAAGTCCCGACAATCAGCATTCACTCCTGGAGAAGCGTAGAGCCACAGGGAGAGTCGTCTGCATTGTCCATGGCTTTGCAGCAATCTATCATACTGAGCAAGCACGAAGCGACAGCGGAAAGAAAAACTCCCCATTAACGGGAAGGAAAAACCTCCAGCAGAACCGGGCTCAGTATGAACGGTCATCTGCCTCGGCCGACTGGGGGTTACAGAAGACAAAGCAGAGACACAACAAGACAGACAAAAAAGCACAGAAGCACACATTGATCTAGTAATCTGTTCTACATTAGATGGTAATAGTGGGTGATCTGTCTTCCCTGGATGATGTCACAGCTATCAGAATGCCAGACCAGGTGTACCTACTATGAAGAAAAAAGAGAGAGAGCAAAAAGTTAAAAGCTGAAATGACAACAGTCATCTCAATGCAATGCAATGTAAAACTGGAGAACAGTAGACTGGAGAACAGTAGAAATCAGTAAAGTGAGAAAAATAGGTCCTGATGTCCTTCAGTAGCCTAAGCCTATAGCAGCATTACTATAGAGATAGCTCAGGGTAACATGAGCCACTCTAACTATAAGCTTTGTCAAAAAGGAAAGTTTTAATTCAATTCAATTTTATTTATATAGCGCCATTTCATGAAACGTCATCTCAAGGAACTTTACAAAGTTAAGTTCAATCATATTATACAGATTGGGTCAGATTATACAGATTGGTCAAAAATGTTCCTATATAAGGAAACCAGTTGATTGCATCAAAGTCCCGACAAGCAGCATTCACTCCTGGAGAAGCGTAGAGCCACATGGAGAGTCGTCTGCATTGTACATGGCTTTGCTGCAATCCCTCATACTGAGCAAGCATGAAGCGACAGTGGGAAGAAAAAACACCCGTTAGCGGGAAGGAAAAACCTCTAGCAGAACCGGGCTCAGTATGAACGGTCATCTGCCTCAACCGACTGGGGGTTACAGAAGACAGAGCAGAGACACAACAAGACAGACAAAAAGCACAGAAGCACACATTGATCTAGTATTCTGTTCTACATTAGATGGTAATAGTCAGTGATCTGTCCTCCCTGGATGATTTCACAGTCAACAGAACGTCAGACCAGGTGTACCTACTATGAAGAAAAAAGAGAGAGAACAAAAAGTTAAAAGCTGAAATGACAACAGTCATTTCAACGTAATGCAATGCAAAGCTGGAGAACAGTAGACTGGAGAACAGTAGAAATCAGTAGAGTGAGAAAAATACGCCCTGATGTCCTCCAGTAGCCTAAGCCTATAGCAGCATAACTATAGAGGTAGCTCAGGGTAACATGAGCCACTCTAACTATAAGCTTTGTCAAAAAGGAAAGTTTTAAGATTAGTCTTAAAAGTAGACAGGGTTTCTGCCTCATGGACCAAAACTGGGAGTTGGTTCCACAGGAGAGGAGCCTGATAGCTAAAGGATCTGCCTTCCATTCTACTTTTAGAGACTCTAGGAACCACCAGCAGACCTGCAGTCTGAGAGCGAAGTGCTCTGTTAGGAACATACGGGGTAATCAGAGCTCTGATATATGATGGAGCTTGATTATTAAGGGCTTTATACGTTAGAACAAGAATTTTAAATTCTATTCTTGATTTAACAGGAAGCCAATGAAGGTAAGCTAAAATTGGAGAAATATGATCCCTCTTGTTGATTTTCGTCAGAACTCTTGCTGCAGCATTTTGGATCAGATGAAGACTTTGAACTGCATTTTGCGGACTTCCTGATAGTAAAGAATTACAATAGTCCAGCCTTGAAGTAACAAATGTATGGACTAGTTTTTCTGCATCACCTCTGGACAGAATGTTTCTAATTATGGCAGTATTCCTGAGGTGAAAAAAGTAAACTCTGGAAACCTGTTTAATATGGGATTTAAATGACATGTCTTGGTCAAAAATAACACCAAGATTTTTTACTTTATTACCAGAGGCCAAGTTAATGCCATCCAGATTAAGTGGTTATCTGGTCCAAAGATTACAACTTCTGTCTTGTCAGAATTTAAGTGCAGGAAATTTAAAGTCATCCAGCTTTTGATGTCATCAAGACATGACTGCAGTTGAAGTACTTGATTGGATTCATCAGGATTTATGGATAAATATAGCTGAGTGTCATCAGCATAACAGTGGAAATTAATCCCATGCTGTCTGATAATTTTTCCAATCGGAAGCATATATATAGTAAAGAGAATTGGTCCAAGGACTGAACCCTGTGGTACTCCGCAAGTAACCCTAGAGTTTGAAGAAGATTTATTATTAACATGAACAAACTGGAATCTGTCCGATAGATAAGATTTAAACCAGCCTAATGCTTTCCCCTTAATCCCTACAGTATGCTCAAGTCTTTGTAGGAGAATATTGTGATCAACTGTATCAAATGCAGCACTGAGATCTAACAGGACATTATCTGAGGCCATGAGAATATCATTGGTGACCTTCACCAGAGCTGTTTCAGTGCTATGATGAGCTCTGCAGCCTGACTGAAACTCCTCAAGTAGGTCATCACTTTGTAAATGTTCACAAAGTTGATTAGCAACTACTTTTTCAAGAATTTTAGATAAGAAAAGAAGATTAGATATAGGTCTGTAATTCACTAACTCATCTTGATCAAGAGATGGTTTCTTAAGTAAAGGTTTAATAACAGCTACTTTAAAAGCCTGTGGTACATATCCATTTACTAAGGATAGATTAATAATGTCTAAAATAGTGCCACTGATTAAAGAGAATATCTCTTTAAACAACTTGGTTGGGATTGGGTCTAACATACAGGTAGAAGGTTTAGATGAAGCTAAAATTTTAGATAGCTCAGTAAGCTCTACTGCTTCTAAACAGTTCAGACACTGTGCAGATTCTAAATATTCCTCACTTACTGAGGATGAGGTAATCATGTTTGGGAGAATGCCAATTATTTTATTTTTAATGGAATCAATTTTATTTATGAAGAATCCCATAAAGTCATTACTGCTAAGAGCTAAGGGAATGGATGGATCAACAGAGCTGTGACTCTGAGTAAGTTTGGCACCAGGCATGGACTGGTAATCGGGCGTACCGGGCATTTTCCCAGTGGGCCGACGTGCTGTTTGGGCCGGCAGACCCCACATGTATATTAATAATATGTATTATTATTATTACTTTTTTTAATTTATTTTTTTAAATTTTTTTTATATGTCGGCCTCGTTATATTTGCGTAATGCATGAAGAAAAATAAAATCAGCAGCGCAAGAGTCTGTTCCGATCATCCGGCCCTTACCACAGGCTACTGCAGCCCATTGGTTATCATCCCTGACAGTCTAAAGGGCTAGGCCAATCATAAAGTAGAAAAACACCTTCACGCTCCATGTGTAACTTTGTGCAGCGGTGTTCACAGTACTAATGGATAAGAAACGCAAGGGAGGCGCAGAGAAACTGCGCGGAAAAAAGAAACGAGTTCTTCAAACGGACGCAGCGAAATGTGTCAAACTGACTGACATGTTCCTAACAGCAGGCCTTCATCTGCTCCGGTGTCTGATGTAAAATATGGTGGTGGTGGTGGTTGTTGTCAGTGACGTGCGGCAGAGTTCATAGCTGGTGAGGCACTGACGTCATCAGAGTCAGATTTACAAATATATACACTCTACAGAGTAGACTCGTTGCAAAGTGCTGAAAGAGACTGATTGAGCCAAATAAATTCACCAAAAGACATGGAAAAAATATTGATTCTTTGATGAAAAAATAAAACAAAATTATTTGTCATTTGACTGGTAACAGTTTATGAGTTATGATGGATTTCTGCATTTGTGACACATTCTAAAACTATAACCCACACTATGCACATTTTATCACAAAAGCAAAACACGAGTAATTATCGCTGTCTTACCTCTACTTATAAATTAAGTCCATGCAGCGCTCTTTCCCCAGCAAACACGTCCAGGTGGGGCCCATGTGGGCCTCACTTGGGCTAGATGGGCTTCAGCTGGGCATGGGCTCAGGGTGGGCTGTGTTGCTGGGACCCATGTGGGCAGCCCATATACTGCCCACATGACTCATGGTAGATAGACCAAGCATGGGCAATAGGTGGGCTCCAGTTGGGCAGCCCTTACAAATTCAAAATGGTCAAATCGACATGTTATATAACAACAGACACTGAAAGGTCTCCTTTTTTATGCTATTTTATTTATTTATTTTTAATAAGTGAAAGTCTTTAATCGCACACTAACCCAGCCTATTTAGATGATACATTTATATATTTTTTAAATTATTTAAATTTAAATCACTTCATAACCCCCCTTTCAGTGAAGCATGACATAGTTTAGAGAATGCTACGGGTTTGAGAATACCGCCGTCGGCTCTGCGGCACATTCTACCGTCTTAAGGGAATCAGAGCTGGACTTACACTATTAGACCTTAGCTGCTTGGGCTGTTTAGTGTATTTATTTATTTATTTTGGCAGTCGGTATTTGACTAAAAGTTAAAAGGGCCGTGAGTATACCACAACGCCGACCGTTTTTAACGCGCGTTAATGGCGCTGATGTGTTTTTCCCTCGCCGCCCTGGACTTTTTTTTTTCTTTCGCCTCGACACGGTTGTTCCAGTGACCCGCGCTCACTACTGTTTCCAAGCCTGATTATTTCGTACGACTGAGTTTTTTTCTATTTGCAGGTTGCTGTTCTTTGGGTTTGTTTCTGAAAGTGAACTCGCTTTTTGACTCTTAAATAAGTGACGATGCAGTGCATATAACCAGCTGAAATCCCTCCGCCTTATAATGCACACATTAGCCTATAGTCACCTCTGTGATGCGATAAACAAATCTAGCTTCATTTAACATGGACTTAGATCTGTGATTAACCACAGAAACAAATTTTCTAACCAAATCATTTGCAGTTGTTGGTTGGAGTTTGTTATCTCCTGTGTTTGTTATCATAGCTGAAAGCTAAAACATTTCTTTTTTTTTTCTTTTTTAGAAATAATGGAGTCTTCAGAAAGAACAAAGAGTCTTCACAAGCAGCATTCACAAAAAATAATACATATTACAATAATAACACAAAATGACCCCCTCCAAAATTAAATAGCCTGTAATAATAAAGGCTATACAGTGTAGGACATAAGGACCCATAATCAGCCGAGGGTCCCAATGTGGGTGAAAACTGGGTTGCCCATGTGAAACCCACCCTCAGCCCATGTGGGCTTGCCCACAAGGGGCCACCATGGAACCCACTGACAAAACTAGCTGGGCCCCAGCTGGGCTGCCCAGCTGGGGCCCACTCACCAGCCCACATCCAAACCGCATGGGCCCCTCATGGGTGTGTTGGCAGGGTCTGAACAAAAATATCATCATTTTCCGGTAAAAGTTCTCTTTATCTTCTTCAGATTTAAAACTCTCTCAGTCTCAGTGGAGATCACTGCCAGGGGAGGAAAGCCTTCCTTGATCAGTCCTGTTCCGGCTGTATGTTTAGAGTCTTTTTAGTGCTTTACTTGTTTAAAGGTATACTATGCAACTGGGATTGATTTTCCAGCGAGGCGCCCCCCAGAGGGCGAAAGTAAAAGTGCACTGTCGTAAATATGCTCAGCTGTTCTCCTGGTTTCTTCGTCAAGCCAGGCGCGGTTGTTTTGAGCTTAGCAGACAGGCGAACGCAACGAATACAAAAGTCGAAAACACGGCAGTACAAACAATGACTAACACAGTGAAAGTATGAACATGCACACAGAGAGAGAGAGAAACCATTCCAATGCAGTGTTTCCCCTAAGAATTTGCTTACCGGACGACCGGCGGAGCGGGGGGGGGGGGGGGATGTAGAGACAAGCTTTGCGCGACCGGCGGAGCGAGCGACCGGCGGAGCGGGCGGGCGGGCGGGGGAAAGAGACAAGCTTTGCGTGACCGGCGGAGCGAGCGACCGGTGGAGCGAGCGGGGCGGGCGGGGGAAAGATACAAGCTTTGCGCGACCGTCGGAGCGAGCGACCGGCGGGGAAAGAGACAAGCTTTGCGCGACCGGCGGAGCGAGCGAGCGGGGCGGGCGGGGGAAAGATACAAGCTTTGCGCGACCGGCGGAGCGAGCGACCGGCGGGGAAAGAGACAAGCTTTGCGCGACCGGCGGAGCGAGCGACCGGCGGAGCGAGCGACCGGGGGAAAGAGACAAGCTTTGCGCGACCGGCGGAGCGAGCGACCGGCGGAGCGGGCGGAGCGGGCGGGCGGGGGAAAGAGACAAGCTTTGCGCGACCGGCGGAGCGACCGGGCGGGCGGGGGAAAGAGACAAGCTTTGCGCGACCGGCGGAGCGAGCGACCGGCGGAGCCGGCGGGCGGGGGAAAGAGACAAGCTTTGTGCGACCGGCGGAGCGAGCGGTGGAGGCGGAGCGGGGGAGACAAGCTTTGCGCGCATATCGAGTTAGTTTTTTTTTTTTTGGAATGTTGGGAGGCGGTAGCGCGAGGGAAACCCTACAATGTTACTTACAATCGCATCAGCAGAAACGCGAGGTCCGCGTCAGCCTTGCAGCCTTCTTTTTCTTTTAGCTCTCGCCATTCGGAAAAAGCTTGCCCGATGTTCACCCGTGTACGACTCCTCTTTCTGTCCACAGCCCTTTTCCTCTTTCTTGCCTGCTCCGACATGGGCTTTCGCTGTTTTATCGCTGGTTCCGCCATGATAACTGCACAGATATCGCCACTGCGCTAGCAACAAACATGTTCTCGCCGTAAAGCAAGACCGACTCTCGCGATCTCGCACGAGATTCTGAGCCTGTGGGCGCGGGCCGAGGGCTCCTGCAGTTGCAAGTGCGGTATTTCCTCCACAGACCACCAGGGCGGCCAAGAAAACCTTTGTTCAACCTGAAATGACTCATTTAATCATCCAAAACGGTATGGAACACATTAATTAACTGAAAAATGTTGCATAGTGTGCCTTTAACAAAACTCGCTAATAATACATCCATAACTTGCTGTGACTCTACTATTTGGGGATCAGGAGCGGTGCTCCTTGAGCGCCCCCTGCCTAGAAGCCAAGGAATTGCCGGCCTCACCTACAACCAGCTCTTTGCCTTTTATGATCGTGCGCAGCAGCACGAAAACATGTTACCTGCAAACAGTTTGATGCCCAAAACACAATTCGTAATCCACATATATTAAATTGTGGAAAATCAGTTCATAACTGTTTGAACAATTGAATTTATTATCTAGAGACAGGAAGATGCATTCACAGAATGGAAGCCAGCGCAGTTAACATGGGATTGCGCAATCTCAGGGGAGGCCAAGCTCGCTGCGGCCTCACCGGCTTCGCTATCAAGCGCCACCAAGGATTTACATGAAAAATAGAGAAGTCTGCGATTTTAAAGAAAATATTATCAGAAATTAGGAAATTAGATAAATAAAATACTTATTACAAATGACTGAGTGAATCAAAATTTATATTATGTTATTATATATTTTCTTTCTTTCCATGATGACAAGTGAGGCCTGGCTGAGTTTACATTTTACAGTGTTAATAAATTAAGATTTTGGAAGTATTTTAAGTGTCCACTCTCACTAATTTCCATTAACCTGGCCTCAACAGTTGGTATACACATTCAGTACACAAAAAAAAAAAAAAAAAAATGTGGTGGGCCAGTCTAATCCAAAATGCCAGGGCTGATTTTTTGTCCCAGTCCACCCCTGTTTGGCACCCATACTAAAGAGACATCTAGGATTATTTTTATTCTCCTCAATTAATGATGAAAGATATGCTGTTCTAACTCTGCGAAGGGTCTTTCTATATAACAATAGACTGTCCCTCCAGATTAGGTAGGATTCCTCTTGGTGTGTAGAGCGCCATTTTCTCTCCAGTTTCCTAACATTGTGCTTCAAGGAACGCAGCTCTGAAAAAAACCAGGGAACCAGCTTCCTGTGAATAATCACCTTTTTTTTCAAGGGAGCTACATTGTCTTATGCAGAACACAATGACGAAGTCACACCGTTAACAAAGACATGTATTTGTGAATGGGAAGAAAAAACATTGCTGCTAAAGCCGGGCGTACACTGTACGAGTTTTTCAGTCGTGGTACTTATATACATCTCAAACTGTGCGACGGAACCGCGGGTTTTAAAAAGTTCACCGCTCACGATCTGTGCGGCGCGGCGCTTGGACGCGACCGGACTGCTCACACTGTACGTCGTGTCCCCTCTGGGACCGCTCGCTGTGATGGCAGAGGCAGGCGAGCGACGGTAGGTGACAGGGACCCAGAGCAGGGGTTCGAGCCCAACTCTGGCGAGGCCCGCAGGAGGCACCGGGCGTCGGGGGAACTGAGGGGAGAGAGGAGGGACGAGACGCACTGGCGGCCGCTCGGCACGGCAGGTCGCCCAGCCCGCACCCCCCCGCGAGCGGAGGAGTGCCGAAACAGGCGGCGGACCGCGGAGGAGTGCCGAAACAGGCGGCAAGCGCGGACCGCGGAGGAGTGCCGAAACAAGCGGCCAGCGCGTTGCCGCCCTCCCCAACGCCCCCGCGAGCGGGCCGGGCGGAGGTCGCTTCAGGGACGCCCGCTCCCCTCCCTCCGCTGGTGGGGACGGAGAGGAGGGGAGGGCGCCCCCTCGTAGCTCTGCTTGAACAGCAGGATGCGCTCACGAAAACCTCACGACAGCCGACTGAATTTCAAACATGTTTGATTTTCACCGACCGTCCGATTCCTGATCGGGAGGTAGTCGTGAGAAGCCATTCCCCCCTCCTCCCCCCCTCTACGATCAAGCTGAAATTCGGCCCGATTCAAAAAATGCACGCACGACTGAAGAATCGGCCCGAATAGGGCAAAAACTCGTACAGTGTACGCCCGGCTTAACTGCAGGGTATTTCTGCAATACTGACGATATTAAAAGGGGGACAGACTCTTTAAAGTTTGATGCAGCGTTGTCTGATAAAGATCTACTATAATGTAACCCTCTTTTGGGGGTGGAGAACTCAGTTAAACTCAAATGTTATTAAAAAATTATCAGATAGGACAGGGTTGTGAGGAAATACTGTTAATCCTTCACAATCAATGCCATATGTCAGCACAAGGTCTAAAGTATGGAGCCAAGAGTGCGTTGGTTTATGCACATTTTGAGCAAAACCAATTGAATCTAGTATAGTTTTAAAGGCTACACTAAGATTATCACATTCTGTGTCAACATGAATGTTAAAATCCCCCACTATAATAACCTTGTCAGTGTTTATCACCAAATCAGATAAGAAGTCTGACAACTGATCCAAAAACTGAGTGTAAGGGCCTGGTGGAACAAGGCACAAAACAACAAACAGAAGAGGTTTTATTGCTTTGCAATTTGGATGAGGGAAACTGAGGGTTAAATGTTCAAAAGAACTGTAGTTAGTAATTGGCCTGGGACTAATTAATAAATCAGACTGAAAGATGGTTGCCACTCCTCCTCCTCTTCCCACAGATCTGGGAATGTGGAAATTTGAATAATTGGAGGGAGTTGACTCATTTATACTAACGTAGTCCACTTGTAGCCAGGTTTCTGTGAGACAAAACAAATCAGATTATCAGAAATCAATTCATTAACTAACAAAGTCTTTGGAGGGAGAGACCTTATATTTAATAGACCAAATTTAATTGTTTTATTTTTTGTTTCAAGGTGAGCTGTATTGATTTTTATTAGATTTTTATGATTTGCTCCTTTTAGATCAGTTTTTGATCTATTCAGTTTTGGCCGTGGGAAAGACACCGTCTCAAAAGGATAACGGGTGGGTAACAGTACAGAAGCTGCAGAGAGGTGTGTTAAACTACGGCTCTGCTTCCTGGTCTGGACCGTGGGTTGTCAGCATTTAGGAGAACTAATAAATCCGGCCAGATTCCTAGAAAGAAGAGCTGCACCATCCAAAGTAGGATGGATGCCGTCTCTCCGGATCAGACCAGGTTTTCCCCCAGAAAGTTCGCCAGTTATCAATGTAGCCCACGTCGTTTTCATGACTCCAGATTGGTAGCTTGATGGTTAAAAATGAGATAAAGAATAAATTAATAGGAATTATCACAAAAGCAACTGTGAGTAAGTTGTAAAATTGTCATAGTCCAGGCCGAGGTGCAGGCCGGGTTTTCTCTTTCTCCTCAGCAGGGTTAGACGGGCAGGTGCTCTACATCTGAACTGATTACCACCCTTCTTAAGGAGCTGGAACCAGGAGGAGGGTGTCAGTTCGTTTACGCTCATGCGTTGAAACCTGGATTCCAAGCCAAGAACCATTCCTCCGTTACTCACACATTCTGAAGACTCCATCAAGACGTTCCAAAAAAGGATAAGACTTTACGCCCTTGCATTGATTACCGGGGGTTAAACCAGATTACCGTAAAGAATAAGTATTCCCTTCCCCTCCTGGCATCGGCCTTTGACACGGTTCGGGGAGCCACTATTTTTATAAAACTGGATCTCCGAAACGCTTACCATTTAGTCCATATCCGCGAAAGTGATGAGTGGAGGACAGCATGTCTGGCTTCATGTCTCCACTCAGCACTTCCTTCTCCCTCTGCCGGTTCGGTTTCCCCCGAGATTCCCTCTGATTTGTCCCACGTTCCACCCGAGTACCATGATCTTCAACGAGTTTTTAGTAAAGATCTGGCACTTAGTCTTCCCCCTCACCGTCCGTATGACTGCCCTATAGATCTTCTCCCGGGGGCACCTTTGCCGTCGGCCCGCCTGTATAAATTATCTCAGTCTGAGCAAGGGTCCATGGAGACATATATTAATGACTCCTTAAAGGCAGAGATTATTCGCCCGTCGTCTTCTCCTCTAGGAGCCGGGTTTTTCTTTGTGGCTAAAAAAGATAATACTTTACGCCCTTGCATTGATTACCGGGGGTTAAACCAGATTACCGTAAAGAATAAGTATTCTCTTCCCCTCCTGGCATCAGTCTTTGACACGGTTCGGGAAGCCACTATTTTTACAAAACTGGATCTCCGAAACGCTTACCATTTAGTCCGTATCCGCGAAGGTGATGAGTGAAAAAAAAAACCTTGCCTACATCCAGTCTGCCAAAAGGTTGAACTCCCGCCAGAGCCGTTGGTCCCTGTTCTTCTCCCGGTTTAACTTCACCATCACCTATCGTCCTGGTTCCAAAAACACCAAGCCAGATGCCCTGTCTCGATTGTTCTCCACCACTGACGACCCAGCAGAACCCGAAAACATTATCCCGGAGTCCTGTGTTGTGGGTGCCATCACCTGGGAACTGGAAAGACAGATTCAACAGGCTCTGATAAATGAACCTGACCCCGGAGGTGGTCCTCCCCGAAGACTCTTCGTGCCCTCATCCGTCCGTTCTCAGGTCATACATTGGGGTCATTCATCACGGTTTTCAGGTCATCCCGGCTCCAGTCACACCATTGCTTTAATCCGGCACTACTTCTGGTGGCTATCGTTAAATAAAGATGTCGCAGAATATGTTTCAGCCTGCTCCATTTGTGCCAAGAACAAGGGTTCCAGTAGACCCCCTGCTGGACTTCTCCAACCCCTTGCTAGACCCAGCCGTCCTTGGTCCCACATCGCTCTGGATTTTGTTACCGGTTTACCACCCTCCAACCACAAGACAGTCATCCTCTCCATAATCGACCGATTCTCCAAAGCATGTCATCTGGTGGCACTGCCTGGACCTCCCTCTGCTCATCAGACCGCTTGACTCCCTGACTTCCTGTTTGCGGTAAGGCGTATTGTGTCACTTCCTGTTGTTGCTGTGTGAACGACGGATTTTTGCTCCAGGCTCTCTCGCTTTTTATCTTTAAACCTCTTTGCTGTAACACCTGTTTCCAAACATAAGCACTTTTAAAACATTTTCTGTGGCTGCTCATCACGTTTGGGAACTCCTCGTGTTTCACACGGTTTGTTCTTTGGCGTGATTATAGGGCGCTAGCCTAGCTTTAGCCTAGCGTTAGCCTAGCGCTAGCCAAGCCTTAGCCTCATAATGGCTTCTCCGTCTCTGACTAAGTCTCCTATCTGCTGCTCTCTGTGTCAGATGTTCAGTTATTCCTCTGCCTCCTTTAGTGATAATGGTACATGTAATAAATGTAGTATTTTTGTAGCTTTAGAGGCGAGGGTGTCAGAACTGGAGACCCGGCTCCGTGCTGTTGAAAAACTAGCTGATAGCCGCTCCTTTGCTAGCGCGGAGCCACAAAGAGTAACTTCACGTAGCGAACCAACAGCCGCACTCGAACAACCGGTTAAGCAGGCCGGCTGGGTGACGGTTCGTAGTAAGCATAGCTCTAGATTTCAGCCCCCAGATCACCACCAACCCATCTGCGCTTCTAATAAATTTTCCCCTCTGAGCGACAGTCTCGCCGAGGAGCCGACCTTAATTATTGGCAGCTCTGTAATAAGAAACGTGGCACTAAAGAAACCAGGAACCATAGTTAAATGCCTACCAGGGGCCAGAACGGGCGACATAGAATCCTACCTAAGACTGCTGGCTAAGGATAAGCGTAAATACCGCAAAATTGTTATTCACGCTGGCGGTAATGACACCCGGTCACGCCGATCAGAGGTCACCAAAGTTGGTGTTGCTTCGGTGTGTGAGTTTGCTAAAACAATATCGGACTCTGTAATTTTCTCTGGTCCCCTGCCTGATCTGACCAGTGATGACAAGTTTAGCCGCATGTCATCATTCAACCGCTGGTTGTCTAGGTGGTGTCCAGAAAACGACGTGGGCTACATTGATAACTGGCAAACTTTCTGGGGAAAACCTGGTCTGATCAGGAGAGACGGCATTCATCCCACTTTGGATGGTGCAGCTCTTCTTTCTAGGAATCTGGCCGGATTTATTAGTTCTCCTAAATGCTGACAACCCAGGGTCCAGACCAGGAAGCAGAGCAGTAGTTTAACACACCTCTCTGCAGCTTCTGTACTGTTACCCACCCATTACCCTATTGAGACGGTGTCTTTCCCACGGCCAAAACTTAACAGATCAAAAACTGATCTAAAGGGAACAAATCATAAAAATCTAATAAAAATCCATACGGATCACTTTGAACCAAAAAATAAAAGAATTAAATGTGGTCTATTAAATATAAGGTCTCTCCCTCCAAAGACTTTGTTAGTTAATGAATTGATTTCTGATAACCAGATTGATTTGTTTTGTCTCACAGAAACCTGGCTACAAGAGGACTACGTTAGTATAAATGAGTCAACTCCCTCCAGTTATTCAAATTTCCACATTCCCAGATCTGCGGGAAGAGGAGGAGGAGTGGCAACCATCTTTCAGTCTGATTTATTAATTAGTCCCAGGCCAATTAATAATTACAGTTCTTTTGAACATTTAACCCTCAGTTTCCCTCATCCAAACTGCAAAGCAATAAAACCTCTTCTGTTTATTGTTTTGTATCGTCCACCAGGCCCTTACACTCAGTTTTTGGATCAACTGTCAGACTTCTTATCTGATTTGGTGTTAAATACTGACAAGGTTATTATAGTGGGTGATTTTAACATCCATGTTGACACTGAATGTGATAACCTTAGTGTAGCCTTTAAAACTATCCTAGATTCAATTGGTTTTGCTCAAAATGTGCATAAGCCAACGCACTCTCGGCTCCATACTTTGGACCTTGTGCTGACATATGGCATTGATTGTGAAGAATTAACAGTATTCTCTCACAACCCTGTCCTATCTGATCATTTTTTAATAACATTTGAGTTTAATCTAACCGATTTCTCCACCCCCAAAAGAGGGTTCCATTATAGTAGATCTTTATCGGATAATGCTGTATCAAAACTTAAAGAGTCTGTCCCTCTCTTAATATCCTCAGTATTGCAGAAATGCCCTGTAGATGGCAGCAATGCTGTTTCTTCCCATTCACAAATCGATACATTTGCTAACAGTGTGACTTCCTCATTGCGTTCTGCATTAGATAATGTAGCTCCCTTGAAAAAGAAGGTGATAATTCACAGGAAGCTGGCTCCCTGGTTTAATTCAGAGCTGCGTTCCTTGAAGCACAATGTTAGGAAATTGGAGAGAAAATGGCGCTCTACACACCAAGAGGAATCCTACTTAATCTGGAGGGACAGTCTATTGTTGTATAACAAGACCCTTCGCAGAGTTAGAGCAGCATATTTTTCATCATTAATTGAAGAGAATAAAAATAATCCTAGATTTCTCTTTAGTACAGTTGCCAAACTTACTCAGAGCTGCAGCTCTGTTGATCCATCCATTCCCTTAGCTCTTAGTAGTAATGATTTTATGGGATTCTTCATAAATAAAATTGATGCCATTAAAAATAAAATAATTGGCATCCTCCCAAACATGATTACCTCATCCCCAGTAAGTAAGGCCGCATTGGAGGAATCTTTAGAACCTGTGCTGTGTCTGAACTGTTTAGAAGCAGTAGAGCTTTCTGAGCTATCTAAAATCTTAACTTCATCTAAACCTTCTACCTGTATGTTAGACCCAATCCCAACCAAGTTGTTTAAGGAGGTATTCCCTTTGATCAGTGGTCCTATTTTAGACATGATTAATCTATCCTTAGTAAATGGATATGTACCACAGGTTTTTAAAGTAGCTGTTATTAAACCTTTACTTAAGAAACCTTCTCTTGATCAAGATGAGCTAGTAAACTACAGACCTATATCTAATCTTCTTTTCTTATCTAAAATTCTTGAGAAAGTAGTTGCTAATCAACTTTGTGAACATTTACAAAGCAATGACCTACTTGAGGAGTTTCAGTCAGGCTTCAGAGCTCATCATAGCACTGAAACGGCTCTGGTGAAGGTCACTAATGATATTCTCATGGCCTCAGATAATGGACATTTGTCTGTACTTGTCCTGTTAGATCTCAGTGCTGCATTTGATACAGTTGATCACAATATTCTCCTACAAAGACTTGAACATACTGTAGGGATTAAGGGGAAAGCATTAGGCTGGTTTAAATCTTATCTATCGGACAGATTCCAGTTTGTTCATGTTAATAATAAATCTTCCTCAAACTCTAGGGTCACCTGTGGAGTACCACAGGTGACGAAAAAACCTTGGTGTTATTTTTGACCAAGACATGTCATTTAAATCCCATATTAAACAGGTTTCCAGAGTTTCCTTTTTTCACCTCCGGAATATCGCCAAAATTAGAAACATTCTGTCCAGGAGTGATGCTGAAAAACTAGTCCATGCATTTGTTACTTCAAGGCTGGACTATTGTAATTCTTTACTATCAGGAAGTCCACAAAATGCAATTCAAAGTCTTCAGCTTATCCAAAATGCTGCAGCAAGAGTTCTGATGAAAATCAACAAGAGGGATCATATTTCTCCAATTTTAGCTTCCCTTCATTGGCTTCCTGTTAAATCAAGAATAGAATTTAAAATTCTTCTTCTAACGTATAAAGCCCTTAATAATCAAGCTCCATCATATATCAGAGCTCTGATTACTCCGTATGTTCCTAACAGAGCACTTCGCTCTCAGACTGCAGGTCTGCTGGTGGTTCCTAGAGTCTCTAAAAGTAGAATGAGAGGCAGATCCTTTAGCTATCAGGCTCCTCTCCTGTTGAACCAACTCCCAGTTTTGGTCCGTGAAGCAGACACCCTGTCTACTTTTAAGACTAATCTTAAAACCTTCCTTTTTGACAAAGCTTATAACTAGAGTGGCTCATGTTACTCTGAGCTACCTTTATAGTTTTGCTGCTATAGGCTTAGGCTACTGGAGGACATCAGGGCCTATTTTTCTCACTCTACTGATTTCTACTGTTCTCCAGTCTACTGTTCTCCAGATTTGCATTGCATTACATTGAAATGACTGTTGTCATTTCAGCTTTTAACTTTTTGTTCTCTCTCTTTTTTCTTCATAGTAGGTACACCTGGTCTGACGTTCTGTTGACTGTGAAATCATCCAGGGAGGACAGATCACCGACTATTACCATCTAATGTAGAACAGATTACTAGATCAATGTGTGCTTCTGTGCTTTTTTGTCTCTCTTGTTGTGTCTCTGCTCTGTCTTCTGTAACCCCAGTCGGTCGAGGCAGATGGCCGTTCATACTGAGCCCGGTTCTGCCGGAGGTTTTTTTTTTTCCCCGTTAATGGGTGGTTTTTCTTCCCACTGTCGCTTCATGCTTGCTCAGTATGAGGGATTGCAGCAAAGCCATGTACAATGCAGACGACTCTCCCTGTGGCTCTACGGTTCCCCAGGAGTGAATGCTGCTTGTCGGGACTTTGATGCAATCAACTGGTTTCCTTATATAGGACTAATTGACCAATCTGTATAATCTGACCCAATCTGTATAATATGATTGAACTTGATTTTGTAAAGTGCCTTGAGATGACATGTTTCATGATTTGGCGCTATATAAATAAAATTGAATTGAATTGAATTGACTCCTTTTCAATCATGTATTCAAGCTCCATGGTCTACCTACAGAAATTGTCTCCGACCGTGGTCCACAGTTCATCTCCCGGGTCTGGCGTGGCTTCTGCCAGTGTTTAGGTACCAAGGTTTCTCTCACATCAGGTTTCCATCCACAGTCAAACGAACAGTGCGAGCGGCTTAATCAAGAGCTCGAAAACACCCTCCGCTGCCTCTGTTCTCATAACCCCAACACCTGGAGTCAGCACCTGGCCTGGGTCGAATACTCGCACAACTTACATACATCAGCAGCTACTGGTTTCTCCCCGTTTGAGGCTTCGTTAGGTTACCAACCATCCCTCCTTCCCACATCATTCCCCGATTCTACCTTTCCATCCGTCAGGTCACACCTCTCCCGTTGCCATCCAGGACAAGAGGTTTGCTGACCGTCGACGTCTTCCTGCACCAACTTACACTCCAGGACAAAGAGTATGGCTTTCATCCAAGGACTTTCCACTTAAGGCTGTCTCCAGAAAAATGGCTCCCCGGTTCCTCGGCCCCTTTGAAATAGACCGGTCATCAGCCCCACTGCAGTCCGCCTTAAGCTCCCCTCTCATCTTCGGGTTCATCCCACGTTCCATGTCTCCAAGATTAAACCTGTTGTTTCCAGCTAGTTATGCCCTCCGGCCAAACCCTTTCCACCCGCCCGGGTCGTGGATGGCCATCCGACCTTTACAGTTAATAAAATCGTCGCCTCCAGACGCCGGGGACGGGGCCACCAGTACCTGGTGGATTGGGCAGGTTATGGTCCCGAGGAAAGCTCTTGGGTTCCTTGCTCCTTTATCTTAGATCCATGTCTTATTACTGATTTTGAGGCTTCTTCGTCTGGACGGCCGCCAGGAGGCGTCCGTTAAAGTGGGGGTGCTGTCATAGTCCAGACCGAGGTGCAGGCCGGGTTTTCTCTTTCTCCTTCTGAGCAGGGTTGGGCGGGCAGGTGCTCTACATCTGAACTGATTACCACCCTTCTTAAGGAGCTGAAACCAGGAGGAGGGCGTTACTTCGTTTACGCTCATGCGTTGAAACCTGGATTCCAAGCCAAGAACCATTCCTCCGTTACTCACGCATTCTGAAGACTCCACCAAGACGTTCCAAGCCAGCTTCCTGGAACCCGTGAAGCCTTTGATCCACACCCTGTTGCACAAATGCGACATTTAACCTGCAGAAAATAATATGACAGTAAACTAATAGTCACTTGAAATGAATTTAAATTCAGATAGATCAAGTGAAACTCTGAGAGGAACAGGATGAAACAATAAGGAAATTAAAACAAATACCTTATTTTCTGATATGAGATCAAAATGGTCCCACACGGCGGAAATCTTTCTTTTGGCTTGAGGAAATTCCATAATTCTTGACGAACCGCTAAAGATCAAAGATTATTTTGGCAGATGCATCCCGTTCTTCTTCTTTTTTTTTTTTTTTTATGCAAGCAATTTACTGATGTGCATTACCGGCATATACTGGAATGGAGTGTGGATCAGGATGCTACATATATATTCTCCCACACACAAAAAAAATGAAATAAATAAAACTTATATCCTTTCTATCAATTTCGTTTTCTTAAGGTAATTTATTAAATAACAAAAATATTCAGAAGTAGAAATTTTGTCCAAAATATCTTGTATTTTTAACTGTAATTTATTTTCTTGTAATTGACATTGTTAAAAAGATAAAATGTAACAAGTAGAAAAATGAATCCAGAAAAGAGGTCAAAGGAACAAAACTACTCAAAATAACTAGTAACAGAACTAACTCAAACAAACTAACCTGCCTTAATGAGAGAAAGGGGAACTTAAATAGTGTCAGATCAGTCCACAAAAGAAACACATAGGGCAAAACATACACAAACTTAACTAAACCAAATGAAGCAAATCCCCATTTCCCCCCATAGCACTGATGTGGTATGGTCCAAATCAGCTCAGCCCCTTGGCCACCTGCTAGTTCCTCAGCCAAGGAATTAGAGCAAAAACTCAGACAGAATATAAATTAAACAGAGTCATAACAAAACAGGGTAAACCAAAATGTGCACACTAATTTTGAAATACAGTGTAATGGTGATAAATAAATTACAAATAATGAAATGGCTCTGTAAATAAAACCCTATATGAAAAATAACTAAATTACATAAATGGTATTTGTTACCACATCTGTGTGTCTATACTGTATTCCTGTTTTTATAAATATTACATATCCTCCTCCACTTTCTTGTTCCCTATCTCTTCTAATACTGTCATAAACTGCTATCACAAAATCTAACTCTGGTTTAAGCCCTGTTTCTTGAACACAAATATCTGGTTTATTTTTTCAAATAATTTAAATATCCTTTAAATTCTTGACCTTTTGCTAATAAACGTCTTGCGTTCCATTGTAAAATAAACATTAAAGTATTCCTCCTCCACCTTGTTTTTCATCTATTTCAAGCCTTTTATTTATTAACTCCCAAGATAAATCCTTCACAGCTAAAACATTTTCTGCACCTTTCACTATAATTTTGATTTTTTCAGTTTTCTGCTTCACTTGATCAGTACAATTAATAACATGCCATGAATAAAATGAATTTAACCATTTGTTGACTTTTCTGAACTGTTCTTTTTTCTTGAACAGTTTTTGCTGCCTCTGCATAAGTAATGTTTTTAACTATTTTCAACTGTTGTATTTCTGATGCCTTTTTCCTTGCTTCACAACCTCCATATGCAACATTATGCTGACTGCCACAGTTACAACATTTCAACCGTACGTCCGCTCCACATTCATCATATTGATGATCTCCACCATATTTATTACATCTTTGCTTCCCTTTACACACTGATGCAATGTGACCATACCTTTGACATTTGAAACAGCGCAAAGGAGGAGGGATATAAGGTCTAACAGGAAAACTCATGGCAACCAATTTTTACCCTATCAGGAAGAACACCACCTTGAAACTCCAGAAGTACCAAGACTCTCTATTTTTTCTCCATCCGCAGATTTTAACAATCTTTTCAATCTCCACACTTCACCACCATGTATATTTCTTTTAAGTTTTTTGAAATCTTCCTCGAGCGGAAAGCAGTGATTACACCACGTGATACTTTATTTTCTCCAACAATTTTCCTTTCACTCACAACCTTTTTGCAAATGTTATCAATCTGCATGCTTTCATTCTTTTGTTCTTCAGATTTACACTGTATCAACATGTTTCCATCTCGCAAGATTTTTACAAACTCCACCTCCCTTAGTTTCTTTTTTATCTCTCTAGAAACTGCTATCTGACTTAGATTTATGTTCACATCTTCCTTCCTGAATTTAAGTATTACCTTAAATTCCTCATTTATCCCTTTCCTCCTAACCACTCTGTTTTCTTCATCTGAACTACACTCTTCTAAATGTGACAGGGTGAACCAGGAAGTAGGAAGTTGGGGGGCGGAGCTACAGGTAATAGGAAGTTGGGGGGCGGAGCTTAGTTTCTAAAAGCCAGAGGGAGGCAAATCTGGGCCTTTCACTCAGTTCCTCCACATGGGTGCAGAGGGCAACTGGCAGCCATTACACTCAAGCTTTTAAGCCAAATCTGGGTTTGGTGCGGACAAGAAGGTAAATGCATTCAATATGTTTGTCACGAAAGCAGTGCAGCCAATAATGACCACATCCTCTTAGGTCCAAGCAATCCCAATCATCAGTCCTGGGAAAGTGTATGTCCCACCTTACTTGATGAAAGGCCCTATCACCTGCTGGCCTCTAGAACTAGGAGAGTTCTTTGGTTGGATGTCAATAAAGGTAACTTTTAAATGGTTAAGATAGTCAGTTTAATAATAAAATGATTGTCATACTGAATGCAAAATATTTGTATCTTTTAGTGGTGATTTGGATGCTGCTGAGCCGCCATCTACTGTTTTTTCCCTTGGTTGAAGTTTAGGCTGTACATTAGTTGTTTGGGCCTGTATAGAGTTTTTGGACTGTGTCAAATTGGATTGACTTGGGGGCACCTTTGCATGTTTTGTTTGGTTTTTATTTGGGCTTTGTTTGGCCATGCCATATTGATTTTATTTGTGGACATTCAAGCCATCATGGACCAGGTACGACAGCTTCAGGCTGAAAATGAACAGTTAAGGTCACAGGTGGCTACTCAAAGTACTGTGCCACAAACAGTACAATGACTCAAATGCTTCAACATCAGCAAATGCCAATGTACCTCCTGCATCTTTGTCTGTACCAGCTCAGTTCTTGTACGTACCAAGAGAACGTAAATGCCCCAAATTTTCTGGTAAATTGTCTGTTGATTTAATAACTGTTGAAAAATGGATTGAAGAGGCCCGCAGGTGCTTAACGGTCAGGCGCATGTCACAAGCTGAACAGCTTCTCTTCCTATATGATCACTTAGAGGGGAGTGCTAAGGCAGAGATTGATTTTCATAATACATCTGAAAAGGATACACCGGAAAAAATATTTAGCATTCTTAGTGAGAACTATAGCTGCTCCCAGTCCTATGTTTCAGCACAGCTTCAATTTTTTCAGCGTAATCAGAAAGAGGGGGAATCTCTTAGAGATTATTCTCATTCGTTAAAGGCACTCATGGATGTGGTTATTCTTAAAACACCAGGGGGCATCCCTAATTCTGACCAAATCTTACGTGACCAATTTATGGAACAAGTGCATGATGATATGTTAAGAAGAGAACTCAAACGTAACATTAGCCAAGATCCAGCTATGTTCTTTTCTGTGCTGCGTACTGTTGCTATTAAATGGGCAGAGGAGAGCAGAAATGTGAACAAACATAGGGCACGAGCACTTTCCTGTGATATGTACTCTGACCTGGGGAATACAGTAGCAGAGACTAATGTGATGTCAGTACAACCTTCCACTGAATTCAAAGAACTTAAGGACTGTCTTTTGAAACAACAAAAACAGCTGGATGTTGTAATGAAGCATATAGGCCCCACCCAGAAGGCAAAAAGAGACTAAACCATATCGCTGTGAACCCAGTGGTAAACCAATCTGTTTGCACTGTAATAAGGCTGGACATATAGCACGGTTCTGTAGGACTCAAATACAATCTACCAATTCTAACAGAAATTCAGGACCTCAAGCTACAGTGCAAAGTAATGATGCAGTAGAAACCCAGTCTTGGCCACAGGGAAACGAGCGCCCTCTGGTGTGGAGAGCCAAACGCCAGGAGGGGAGAGCTCAGGCTCAAGTAACCAAGATGTTACAGCACCTGAACTGATAAGTGATTGCCCTGTAGTGGAGGTTAATCTGGGTGGTTTAAATGTACCATGTCTACTTGACACAGGGTCAATGGTCTCCACTATCACAGAAGACCACTTTATTGAACATTTTCAGTCATGGGGTGAGGACAAGTTGCGTCAGTGCAATTGGTTACAGTTGAAAGCTGCAAATGGGTTAGGTATCCCCTACATTGGTTACCTTGAGATAGATGTAAATGTTCTGAGTAAGCGTCTCCCTATAATGGGAGTCTTAGTTGTGAAAAGCCCCCAAGACCCCTACCTTAAACAGAAAAAAAGGTCTATCCCTGGTTTGCTTGGCATGAACATAATTCGTTCTTGTTACCATGAGCTGTTCATTCAGCTTGGTCCAAAGCTTTTTGACTTTCCCCCACTAAAATCAGCTGGTCCTGGTTGGAAACAGGCTATGACAGTGTGTCACTCCATTGAGTCACTTAATGACCAGGGGTACTTGGGCACAGCTAGGGTTAAAGGCCGCCGAGTGTGTATTCCAGCTGGCTCAGTAAAATTCATCTCTGTTGTCTGTCCAAGATTTGCTACAACTACACTACCCTCAGTTCTGATGAGAGCCGCCTTCCTGCTGGTGTGCTAATTTCCAAGGCCCTATTAACAGCGAAAAGAGGAATAGTGGAGATACCCATTGTAAATGTGGGCTCACAAAATACCTGGCTTAAACCTCACACCCCACTAGGTTTGCTGCATGTTGTCCAGACTAAGTCCTATTCATGTTCAGTGACTTTAGAAGAAGTGGAGAAGGGCCAGGTAGCTGTACTACAATCCACTTGGGCAACAGAAAGCTCCAGCTCTGCTGTTGATAGTGCGTCGTGGCCTCTGCTATCATCTGACGAGGAAAAACAAGGGAAAGCACTGTTGGCTAAATATGCAGCTGTTTTTAGCCAGGGGGAAGGGGATTTGGGTTGTACCAATTTAGTGCAGCATGAAGTACCTCTGCTAGATGACGTTCCTGTTCGCCAGCGCTATAGGAGGCTTCCCCCTTCTCAATATGAACAGGTTAAAGCGCATATACAGGAACCTTTGAACGGTGGCATTATTCAACCAAGCTGTAGCCCCTATGCATCCCCCATAGTAATTGTGCAGAAAAAGGATGGGAGCATTAGGCTATGTGTGGACTATAGGCTCCTAAATGCCAAAACTAGGAAGGATGCCTACCCACTCCCAAGAATTGAAGAGTCATTAGATGCCTTTGGAGGGGCAAGATGGTTTTCCACACTTGACTTGGCAAGTGGTTATAACCAAGTGCCCATTGCTGAAAAAGACAAAGCAAAAACGGCTTTTTGCACTCCATTTGGACTTTTTGAGTTCAATCGAATGCCCTTTGGTTTGTGCAATGCACCTGGCACATTCCAGCATTTAATGGAGCGCATTTTTGGTGACCGGTCCTTTCGATCACTCCTTCTGTATTTAGATGATATCATTGTTTTTTCATACAACTTTGAAGATCACATGCAGAGGTTAGAGGTGGTTTTGGCTCGTTTGCAAGAACATAATTTGAAGTTGAAATTCAAAAAATGGCAGTTTTTTCAGCATGAAGTCAAATATCTAGGACATCTTGTATCATCTGATGGGGTGGCCACAGACCCAGAAAAAATCAGTGTGGTCGCACAATGGAAACGACCAACAACTGTAACTGAACTCCAATCTTTCCTTGGGTTTGCTTCTTATTATCGTCACTTTGTTGAAGGTTTTTCAAAGTTTGCAGCCCCTTTACACCGTCTGGTGGCAGAAGTGCTTGGAGGCAAACATAAATCCAAGGGCCATGGGAAATCCTTAATTATTGAAAAATGGAGTGAGAATTGTGAGCAGGGGTACCAGTCCTTAAAAGAAAGCTTAGTCTGTGCCCCAGTCCTAGGCTTTGCTGACTTTGCTAAACCTTTTGTCCTAGAAATTGATGCTAGCCATGCAGGACTGGGTGCTGTTCTATCACAAGATCAAAATGGCCAGCGAAGACCCATTGCCTTTGCCAGCAGGGGCCTAAGACAAACAGAACGAAACATATCAATTTATAGCTCCAGAAAACTTGAACTTTTAGCCCTTAAATGGGCAGTGACTGACAAATTCAGGGAATATTTGTTGGGAAATAAGTTTGTAGTGTTTACTGACAATAATCCCCTGAGCTACCTAAATACTGCTAAACTAGGGGCTGTAGAACAGCGCTGGGTTTCTGAATTGGCTGCTTTTGATTTTGATATTAAATATCGCCCTGGTACAGCAAATAGGAATGCAGATGCGTTATCCCGCCAGCATCTATGCAACATTACGACTTTTACAATGCCTGGCCTACCCGTCCCTGACATGATTCGTAATTAGAAATATGAGCCACGTGTTTCTTCCCCTGCTACGTCATCAGTAATCCAAGCATTTCCAATTCGCGAGAAGGCAGACTTGAAAGCATTGCAAGAAGCAGACAAAGTAATTGGTGCCCTCAGATTTTACTGGCAACGAGCAAAGCCCCCAACTAAATCCGAGCCTCTCAATCACTGGAAATGATAGCTGTTGATTTTACAATCTTGGAAAAAGCTACTGATGAGAGGGAGAATGTCCTAGTTATCACTGATGTTTTCTCCAAATTTGTTCAGGCCTTTCCAACTCCAGATCAGAAAGCAAGTACCACTGCAAAAATTCTAACAGAAAAATGGTTTTATACATATGGAGTTCCAAAACGCCTACATAGTGATCAAGGCAGAAATTTTGATGGGGAGCTTCTAAAACAACTGTGTAAAATATATGGGGTTGAAAAGAGCCGTACAACGCCATACCACCAGAAGGAAATGGCCAATGTGAGAGATTCAACCGTACTTTGCATGACCTACTTCGCACCCTTCCACCTGAAAAAAAGCGAAAGTGGCCACAGCACCTACCACAACTTCTCTTTGCATACAATACAACCGAACACTCATCCACCGGCTATTCCCCACACGAATTGATGTTTGGACAAAAGCCAAATTTACCTGTTGATTTTTTGCTGGGTACCACAGTGTATGAAACGTCAGGCTGCATGAATGATTTGATTGCTGAACATCATACACGTTTAACAGCAGCATATGCACATGCGAAAGACCAATTAAAATTGGCAGCAGATCGTAGAAACGAGCAAATGGCACCGAATGTAAAAGAGATTTTGTCCCCAGGAACACTTGTCTTGAAAAGAAGCCATCCACCTGGACGAAATAAAATTCAGGATTTCTGGGATAAAACTGTTTTTGAGGTCGTGCACTGTCTGGACGACAAAGGAAAAGTGTATAAGATCCGACCATTGAATCAGCCTGGTTCTGAAAAAAATGTTAATCGAGCTGAACTCAAACCCTACCCCCACTCTTGTCTAGCGCTGCCTAAGTCTCCATCATCCAAGCAACTCAGTCCATCATGTGACTCAGAGGGCACCCCTATGTTGGAAGAGGAAAGTGAGATGGGGAGTTTAATTCTAGTGAACATGCCATTCGTGACAACGCAGTTACCATCTGAACCAAACACACCACCCCACGTTCCTGAGCCCCAGGTAACTGTTCCTGCACAGTCTTCACCATCCTCTAGCCCTCCCAGCCAAATGAGGCGTTCCAATAGAGCTACCGCTGGACACCACTCCAACCCTTTCAACTTGCCACGCTCAACATATAGACCTAATGCTAATGCTAATGACACTGTTATTCCCCAGGTCTCTAGTCAAACTGCTTTTGCGTCCTTTAGACCATGGCTTTAGTAACAAGAGTCTAATGTGTCCCCGGGACGGTGACCTTTCAAAGTGGGGGCAAATGTGACAGGGTGAACCAGGAATAAGGAAGTTGGGGGGCGGAGCTACAGGTAATAGGAAGTTGGGGGGCGGAGCTTAGTTTCTAAAAGCCAGAGGGAGGCAAATCTGGGCCTTTCACTCAGTTCCTCCACATGGGTGCAGAGGGCAACTGGCAGCCATTACACTCAAGCTTTTAAGCCAAATCTGGGTTTGGTGCGGACAAGAAGGTAAATGCATTCAATATGTTTGTCACAAAAGCAGTGCAGCCAATAATGACCACATCCTCTTAGGTCCAAGCAATCCCAATCATCAGTCCTGGGAAAGTGTATGTCCCACCTTACTTGATGAAAGGCCCTATCACCTGCTGGCCTCTAGAACTAGGAGAGTTCTTTGGTTGGATGTCAATAAAGGTAACTTTTAAATGGTTAAGATAGTCAGTTTAATAATAAAATGATTGTCATACTGAATGCAAAATATTTGTATCTTTTAGTGGTGATTTGGATGCTGCTGAGCCGCCATCTACTGTTTTTTCCCTTGGTTGAAGTTTAGGCTGTACATTAGTTGTTTGGGCCTGTATAGAGTTTTTGGACTGTGTCAAATTGGATTGACTTGGGGGCACCTTTGCATGTTTTGTTTGGTTTTTATTTGGGCTTTGTTTGGCCATGCCATATTGAATTTATTTGTGTTTCCCAAGCTGCATGTTTATGATTTGCACAACTCCAATTCAGCCAATTGTATGCTTGTCCTGTTTTAAATACAGCCCATCAATTAACTTTTGTATAGGATTTTAGAACAGCTAATAACGATACTTTTATGTTTCTGTAAATAAGCATACAAGCATTTTACTACTAATTAAGTCTCTTTCCACTTTATTTTACACTTGGTCACATAAACTTCTCTTACTATTTTGGCTACCAGTCTCTCTATCATCTTTCAAAATGTTTTCCTTACCTCTACCTCTTCCTCTACCTACCAGAGTCCATTCATCAAAATCCATATCATCATCATCAACACCCCCATCTACCTTAGTTGGTTGTCATCCCAATCCAGTCACACTCCAGTTTATGCCAACCGCCAAAAACAAAACAAACCCTTCTGCAGGAGCTTAGCAGATAGCCCTCGTGGCACCAAAGCTTCAACCCTCCCTGGGCAAATCAGCCTTGATGCGTTGACAGATATCCTTCCTTATAAACGCAGGCCGTTTCTCAATATGCGTTCTTGAGCGGGCTCGTGTGCTCGTGACACGTCATCAGCCTCAGCCCGAGCGCCGAGAACGCCAAACCGAGAACGCACCACATCCCTGGATGTTGTTTTCGCCCCGCTCTCTTTATCGAGCATGCATCAGAGCAGACTTGTGCGTTCTTCAGACTGACCGCTTGCCCAGAATACACCACGGCCGCAGCTTGATTCGAGACAGCGCAAACAGAGCTCACAGCGGTAAGTTAAAAATTCCCTTTTCTGCTGCTGTTGTTCTTCAAAAGTACGTTTTCTGATCGTTTGAGGCGAGAACATTATACTTTTAAGCTTCCCTATGTGGCCTGTTTACAGAGTTAGTGCGTAATTTTTAAAAAAAAGTCAGACGTTGAGCAGAACGGAGTGACCCGCAGACCTCCGAGGGAAACCGCAGCCAGGGCTGATGTTAGTCCGTCTTTAGTACACTTCTGTCGGCCTAGTAATGTGCACAGTGTCCGAAATTAACTTCCTGATTCACCGGCCAAGTTGGCCGGTATATGTACATTACATTGCATTACATTGAAATGACTGTTGTCATTTCAGCTTTTAACTTTTTGTTCTCTCTCTTTTTTCTTCATAGTAGGTACACCTGGTCTGACATTCTGTTGACTGTGAAATCATCCAGGGAGGACAGATCACCGACTATTACCATCTAATGTAGAACAGATTACTAGATCAATGTGTGCTTCTGTGCTTTTTGTCTGTCTTGTTGTGTCTCTGCTCTGTCTTCTGTAACCCCCAGTCGGTCGAGGCAGATGACCGTTCATACTGAGCCCGGTTCTGCTAGAGGTTTTTCCTTCCCGCTAACGGGTGTTTTTTCTTTCCACTGTCGCTTCATGCATGCTCAGTATGAGGAATTGCAGCAAAGCCATGTACAATGCAGACGACTCTCCCTGTGGCTCTACGCTTCTCCAGGAGCGAATGCTGCTTGTCGGGACTTTGATGCAATCAACTGGTTTTCTTATATAGGAACATTTTTGACCAATCTGTATAATCTGACCCAATCTGTATAATATGATTGAACTTAACTTTGTAAAGTTCCTTGAGATGACATGTTTCATGAATTGGCGCTATATAAATAAAATTGAATTGAATTGAATTCCAGGCATATTTTTTACCGGCCAAAATATTAATCCTCACCAGACCTCTCAATTTTTTTTTTTTTTTTTCTTCCCCAGTGTTCTGTCTAGCAATGTGGCAATAGGAATTGATGTCTCAATGCCAGATAGAGCTCGACAGATTTTGCTTTTACAAGTGGAGCGAACAGCTTTCGCCATAGTGCTCCACTTGATTTATGCTTGTAAATAGCTTTAATGTGATTCCTGCAAGGAGAATTTCAAATTATATGGACATGACAATGGGAGAGTAAAGGAAGAACAAGAAGTGAAAGAGAAAGGAAAAAAAAAAAAAGAGTAGAGGTGAAAGAAAGAGGAGATAAAAGGGAGAGAATGATAAAACCTTCTCCGTCTGCTCCGTCACCTGGAAAGAGAGATGCAAAAAGAACAGCACAACCAACAGACATAAAGCAACAAATACAATCGAAGAACACCTAGATGCCATTGCTAAATCATATATATTATTATGTAAACTGACATGTGTAATGTGATACTTGAAAAAAGAAAGTGAAAGAACATAAATAAATAAATTATAAGATTACTGTATATAAGTGAACACTTAATACCTGGGACCCAGCACCTGTGGGAGTTTGTGAGAGTGCACTATTTTAGGTGAAAATTTTCCAAAAGGAAATAGCTTGATAGTGGTTGTGGAGAACCAAAGGCCCGCCTTCCCCGAGCACAGAGGCAGGAGTCAGGGGACCCATGACCCCGGACTCCCAAAGGGACCCCTAAAGCAGGTCGCCCAGGAGGGGCCGACACAGGATATCTGCAACCCCCCCCCAAGGAAGGAGCAGAGACGACCCCGAGGAAATCCCCCAGCCACCGCAATGCCGACGCCCTCAAGAGTCGCGGGGACGAGCCCGTGGGCTCCGCCGGCAGCCAGCCCCGCTGGAGTGGTCCCGGCCATGGGCCCTGGGGGCCAGAGGCCGGCGCACGCCCGGGAACCCGCCCCAAACCCGAAGCCAACCAATGCGCCAGAGGGCCAAGGCGCCCGCCAACGAAGTGGAGGAGGGCAGGACGTGGGGGGATGGGCTCCGCACCTAGTGGAGATGTTTTTGGGAGAGGGAGCGGACCACACCCATACCTGGGGAGAGAAAAAAAAAATGGAAAACTCATTCACACCATCCCTCCCTTGTGCCCCACTCACCACACACAGATAAAAAAAAAAAAAAAAAAAAAAAAAACGCTGTACACACATAACACTCGCATCCAACACTGACCAAAGGGGGGGGGGGGTCACCCCAAATCGACTATACGACTGCTTGTGCCCGACCCCCGGCCCCGGACCAGACGCCCCCCGGACCGGGCCCCCCAAAGAGGGCGGGCCAACACGACCCGCACGAGCCACCCAGCCAGAGCCCCCCTCACCCCATAAATACCTAATAAACCCCCTCCCTCCCCCACCTTACCCTTGCCATCCCTGCCCCCCGCTCCTCCTGGGGGGAGCGGAGGCATCAGCCCCAGACCTGGCAAGCCGCTGACTACGCACCGCAGCCCCCCGCCAAGACCCCGGACACAGTGGCCCGCACCTCCTCCAGGCCCCAGACTCCTTACCGCCATCGGAGAACGGGGGTGTGCAGAAGACCCCGATCCTCCCTACGCCCGCTCAGATATTGTGTTGTTGCATGTTGTTCTCAAGTGCGTTTAAAAACTGGGAGCGCCGAAGGGGATGCACGGCACAGCCCACCCCCCTTCCGGAAGGAAGCTGTTGCCAGCGCACCCAGCACGCCCAGAACCCTCAATGTCTAAGTGGGAGAGGAGGTGAAGGGAGCCGTCCGAGGTGAGGCTCACACAACATAAGCCCCCCCCCCAGACGTCTTCCCCCCACCCCCCCCCCTACCATGGCCTACATGAGTGTGCGATGTGAAAATGTTTGAAGTGAAGGTGTCTAAGATGCATGATAAAATTGGGGAGAGGGGCGTCACCAGAAAGTGGCAACCTCCAGTAACGCCCCCTCCCCCAGGACCTACATGTGTGGCGGCGTGATGGAGCAGGCAGAGGGAGGAGTCCGGGGATGGGGAGCAAATGACTGGGAAGCTATCCCAGGGAGCCAGCTCCCCTACTGACTCCAATAGGCACCCCCGCTCCCTGAACGCCCCACCCAGAGAAGGGGGCCTCGCCAGCGGCACCACCGTAGCCCGGGGGCCAGGGAGAGGCCGCAGGGCCCGCCAGCCAACCACCCACCAGGACCAACACCTCAACCCCCCCCAGCCCACCCACCAAGCCTACTGGCTTCCCCCCCCCCAAAAAAAAAACTAAATAAATAAATAAATAATAATAACAATAATAACTAGAACTGCAAGCAGTTATTAACGGGTTCCAAGCCCACCCACGCCCCGCCCCTTTTAGCATGCTCCTGGACTTCAGTTCAGTGTTCAACACCATCATCCCACAGCATCTGGTGGAAAAACTGGAACATCTGGGCTTCAGCACACCTCTTCAACTGGCTGCTAGACTTCCTCACCTCCTGACCTCAGTCGGTCCAGGTCGGACAGAACACCTCTGATGACATCACCCTCAGCACGGGCTCCCCTCAGGGCTGCGTCCTGAGCCCCCTGCTGTTCACTCTGATGACACACGACTGCGTCCCCAGTTTCACGACCAATCACATCGTGAAGTTTGCAGACGACAAGACGATGGTGGGCCTGATCAGACGACAACGACCAGGGGTCCGTTCTTCGTACGTCGCTAACTCAGTTAGCAGGATTTCATTGTTGACGATTTGGCATGATCTTGGATCGTTTGGTTCTTCGAAAGACATCCTGCACTTGTTGTCATAGCAACATGTGCGCCAGCTTAAGCCTGCTCGAGAGCAGGCTTATTTCATGTAAACAAGATTAGATCATGGCTGTATAAGCGGAGGAGATAGGGAAGTCTGCCGTAGCCATGTCCATTTTTACGACTGCAACCTGTTGCGGAAGGTGCAAGAATAATTTGCAGAGTTTTTTCGAATTAATCGCGTATTGCGCAATAGACAGAATCCTTTAGCGCAGCGCGACAGTGTAATTGTAGAGAGGTTTTCTTGCTGGCTGTTATAAACAAACACATCATTTAACAGTGGCTTTTAAAGAGGAAAAAGTGGTGTTGGAGCCATAAATCTAAAATATTTAAGTTATTTGTATGATGGTTTGCTTTTTATTTTTATCCTATTCAGTAAGAAGATTTGTTCGGGCCATTTTATTGTGAAGTTTAGTTTACTTTGAAAGGCTTGCTTCCTGTCGAGCCGTTTATTGTATTAGAAAAAACTATGGATGGATTATCTAGCCACGGAGCAATACAGTTTTACCGTGTAAACTGTGGATGACTTGGAAAAGGAAAATTTTCATTTTTTATGGATAAAGATTTTTTTTGTTAAAATTCCCAGTTTGCACATGTCCTTTACTTCCCGTGTCTAAGGAATGACACTGAAATTTGGATCTCTTGACATAACAAGTGCCTTTTTAAAATACAGTATAATAATTAAAGGCTACCATTTTGTAGAATATTCTTGTATTTCAATTTTACTTGTCCCCATGTTCTAGTGGGTCCCGTGGAGGCTCTGACATAAAAGAACAAAGTAAATATGAGATTATTAAAATGCAAAAATTGATACTGCAGAAAGTGATAGAAACATCTACCATGGACAGTATTTACGCATTAATTTGTCTGCTGCTTTTTGCCAGCCCTCTCTCCTGGCTTTAACAGATTTTGAGGTGTTTTAATTAATGACTGAAATTCGGCATAACCTTCCATTAAAAGCTCTTTTTCTGCTTGGGAGAAAAACTGTGGGCGTTCTTTGGCCATGCTGAACAGCCAATAGCAGCGTTGCTGATCAATGTTTCTACTATCGATACATTTCCCCTTTTAAACAAATGCATGAACGCGCAGTTGTCTCAGATAACTCAATCCAGTGATACTAATCATAAACAACAGGTGTGTTCGAAGAACCCAATTAGCTGGATCATGATTAGCCGGATGAAGTCATCTCGGATGTCTCATTTGATCTTGGATGTTTTAAGCAACGTACGAAGAACGGACCCCAGGACTACAGAGAGGAGGTGGAGCAGCTGGTGGACCTGTGCAGAGACAACAGCCTGATCCTGAACGTGGAGAAGCCGAAGGAGATCATCATCGACTTCAGGAAGAACCGGCCTCACCACGCTCCACTTCTCATCAACAGCTCAGCTGTGGAGGTGGTTAGCAGCACCAAATTCCTGGGGGTGCACATCACAGACAACCTCACTTGGTCTTTCAACACTACGTCACTGGTGAAGAGGGCACAGAAGTGCTTCCTGCGCAGGATGAGGAGAGCCCACCTGCCCCCGCCCATCCTCACAACCTTCTACAGAAGCACGATAGAGAGCATTCTTAACAGTTGTCTCTCTGTGTGGTGTAGAGGCTGCAGCGCCTCTGACCGGAGGAACGTGAGGAGAGTGGTGAGGACAGCAAAAGAGATTATTGGGGCTCATCTTCCCTCAATTAAGGATATTTCATCCCAGCGCTGCGTGTCCCGAGCCCATAACATCATCATAGACCCCTCACACCCCCACCATGGACTCTTCTCCCTGCTGTCCTCTCGGAAGATTTTCCTCAGCATCCGCTGCAGGTCCACCAGGTTCTGCAATAGCTTTTTTGCCATTGGCATCAGACTGTTCAACTCTAAACTGGACTCTACACTATATTTGCACACTTGCATCATATCTGGCATTACCAATGTGTTATCCTTTTAAAAATACACAACTGAACATTAATGCATTTTTGCACAAATGCCTTTTGCACCATTATTTTTGCATATAAACAACGGTTGTCAAGCTTCTGAAGTTTGCTGACGACAATACTCTCATCGGACTTATCTCTGATGGTGACGAGTCCGGCTACAGGTGGGAGGCTGACCATCTGGTGACCTGGTGCAGGGAGAACAACCTGGAGCTCAACGCTGTAAAAATAGTGGAGATGGTTGTGGACTTCAGGAAGAACTCAGCCCCAGCTACCCCCACCACCCTCTGTGACTATATATAATATATTTCAGTCGTCAGTCAAGTCAAATTATCTTGCGAGTTCAGTTCTTTTTTCTTTTCTTTGTTCGTGTTGTTACCACTGGGAAGTTCACGTCAGTGAGAAGAATGGAGTTCTTCAACGGAGGTTCAGTTCTGCTCGGGGCACAGGCTCACCATCTCCTTTCAGAGAGAATCAATGGAATCTGATCCAGTAGTCTGATCCAGATTTTTGATCAGCAACAACAAAAAACCTAGCCTGCACACAATAATATTATTATTGCATTCAGCTAAATAAACTCACTTTCTTATCAATTTTTACAGCTATAGCTATTGTTTTTTCTTCATTCCTTACATTAACATGGTTTTACATGTATTTTACATTTTTTTTGCCCTACTCAAAACCCTGGAACCATCTTTAAACCATGTAAAAAAAATATAAAATCCTTTTCAATTATGAAACTATGATTTGTAATTTAACAAATTACAGCATAGGCTTTTAAATCATCTTCCAAAGCTTTGTATATCATGACATGAAATACAATTATCACCTTACCAAACAGCATGATCCAATACTCTCCTTCATCATCCTTTATATCAGTAAACTCTATCTGAGATACTGCATTCATCTGTAGTCACAAACTACTTTAAATTCCCCATGATAACCCAGGAAAAGGTACACTTAACATCAACAAACACCACATTGAACAAATAAAAATAATGTAAAAAGAACTTAAAATACTTCCTAAACTTAAATATACTTTGGTGAAACCACAGCTTAAGAGCGACACAATGAGATACATTATACACTGGAGTGCTGATTTTGCCGAAAAACTGAAGTAACTGGTCGCCATCTTGCTACTCCCTACTCTCACAGAATTCCATAGGATTTGGTTGCAACAACAAGCAGTTTTCTGGCTGTGTGAAAATGTTTCATAGGTAATTCTACTGTCCGTGGATGTACTAACACTATCAACTACTAGGAAATTAGATGCTGAAATATTTTAATGTTACTCATAAAAAAAAAAAATAAAAAAAAAATAAAAATATATATATATATATATAAGAGAGAGAGAGAGATAAGTATGTGTATATGTATATATATATATATATATATATATATATATATATATATATATATATATATATATATATATATATATGTTTACATATATGTAAATATATGTTTACATATATTACATATATACATACATTTCCATTGTCTGGTTCATCGAGTGTATTTGTGCTTCCCCTGAAAGGCAGATTCCTAAAGGCCAAATACAGCGTCACATCCAAAATTCGCTTCAGTAGTAAATTTGTTTTTTTCAAATTCTGTCTCGATCAGTTTTTGTTCTTTGCTGTCGATTCCAGAACTCTGCAAGACAGAATGCTGTAGGTTCTTCCATTTCCAATAACAATGTTTGTGTGCATGGTTTCTTTCATGCCCTGGAAATCTTTCATAAAGCTTTCTGTATTTTATGTTGGATATTTTCATCCCATCTGTTGAATTTAGTGCACTAGTTGACCTTTTCTCTACTTCATAAGAGAAAAGCAAGCACGGCAGGCACAATATGGCTTTTTTTGACCTGCTATATATTAGCCAGTCCCTAACAATTTTTCCCTTCCATTGTGGGAGGCAGAATATGCTAGATATTTTGGGAATTCTCTGCCCTCTGAATCTGCTGGCAGTTCACTTGCCATCTCTGAAAAAGGCTTCCTTGTTGCCATAAAACGCACAACATTCACTCTATCAGAATCTGTCATCTGTGTTGGCCATGACGCGGGATCATTAAAATTATGATCCGTCTCTAAGCCACTGTGCTCAGACTCTCCGATCGGGCAGCAAGCCCCTCCACCTGCCCTGTCTCTTGTATCGGTAGGGATGGCTCTCTCCGTCTCTTCCTCAAACGCATGCTGCCTCTCCCCCCCTCCCGAAGCACATGCTGCGACGGGAGAACTGCTATGTTGTCCTTTCTCTCTGTCCACCAAGCTCCCCGCCACAGCTGGCTCTCCTGCTTCGCCCTGTCTTTCAGCCTGCATCTGGACCTCTGCACTCTGTCTGCTTTCAACCCTTTCGCTAAGCTCAAGTATTTCTGTAAAAGAAAAGATGTTTTCCCCCTTACACTAGCTAACGGACGCTTTACTTTAAAATCACATTGATAAACGCATTGCTTCTTACCTGGCTCTGAATGTGCACCATCCCTCTGCAATTCCGTTCCGGACTCATCCTCAGTTTTTTTTTAGATATTTGGCCATCAAAATCCTCAAGCCTTAGGTTTCGTCTTCTCTTTTTCTCTTATTTTTTATTTTCTGTGCGCCGGACTTCTGAAAACCAGACATGTTTGCAGCGAAACAAACTTTTTTTTTCTTCTTCTTCTTCTGTTTAATGGCGGTTGGAAAAACAACTTTTGGTGCATTACCGCCACCAACTGAAATGGAGTGTGAATCGGGATGACCTACTCTAATATCCTACTACTATAAATAATAATAAAAATAAAATAAAATAAAAAATAAAATAAATAAATACATAAATTAATAACTAAATCCGTTTTATCAAATTAGTCTTTTTAAGATATCTTAATTATAAAGAATAACCCTCTGATTTGGTGTTCATGTCTAAAAGATATTTTATGTTTAACTTTAATTTACTGATTTGTAATCTATTTATCAATTCATTTCTCTCAATATAATATTTACTGCAAACTAATATAACATGCTCCACTATTTCTTCAACAAAACAAAAATCACACTTTCCTGTATCATGAATACCCATTTTAAATAATGTGCTATTTAACCCTGTATGTACAAAATGTAATCTTGACATTACTGTTTCTTCCCTTCTATTCCTTCATGTAATCCTCATTAATCCTACTTTTCTTTGAATATTATAAAACCATATTCCAGTTCTTTCTTCTTCCCACTGTTTCTGCCACCTTGCTCTAATCCTTTTCTTAATTACTGATTTTATTTCACCTTTACTAAATGGAATTATTATATCAATTAGACTGTATTTACTTGATCTTTTTGCATATTTATCTGCCATCTCATTCCCTTTTATTCCTATATGAGAAGGAATCCATATAAAAGAAACAATTAATCCCATTGCTTGAATTCTGAATAATAATTGCTGAATTTCGACCAATAAATCCGGTCTGCTATCTGAATGATTGTTTTTAAATGAATATAATGTTGAACTAGAATCTGAACAAACTACACTTCTTAATGGTCTAATTTCTTCAATCCATTCTAATGCTAACATGATACCAAACATTTCTCCTGTATAAACTGAAATTTCATTACTAATTCTTTTACCTGATTTAAAATTAAATTCTGGAACTACAAACGAAACACCATTCCTATTATTTGAATCTTGTGAAGCATCTGTATACATTTTTACATATCCACAATATTCTTTATCTATATATTGCTCAACCTTATTTGAATCTGAAATATCCTGTTTATTTTTCCGTTTATACAACAAGGTTAAATCTGCATCAATTTCAGGCAACATAGATGAATGAAGTATTGATCTAATAACTGTTTTACGGCCATTTATTTGAGATAATTCAAGATCTGTTATATTAGAATCTGCTATCCACCCAAAAGAATTTAATTTCTTCTTCCCTTTTTCCCAACTTGGTTTTAAAATTTCCTGACATGGATGATTTTTACAATGATTCTTAAACTGAAACCAGTAAGTGGAAAGTAATTGTAATCTCAATTTTAGTGGCATTTCTCCCATTTCTACTTGTAATGCTGAAGTTTGTGTAGTTCTTATGGCCCCTGTACATAATCTCAAAGCTTGATACTGAACAATATCCAATTTTTTAAGTAATGAAACTGATGCTGAACCAAAAGCTATACATCCATAATAAAAACAAACCTAATTAAACCTGTATAAATTGATTTCAATTCCTTCCTCTAAGCTCCCCATTCATTCCCAACCAAACATCTCATAATATTTATAACTCTTTTGCATTTATCAATCATCTTCTCAATATGAACTTTCCAAGTAAGCCTTTCATCCAACCATATACCCAAAAACTTAAATTGTTTTACCCTTTCCAAATCATATTTATAAATTTGTAACTTTAATTCTTCAGAAACTTTTTTCCTTGTAAAAAACAAAATCTTTGTTTTATCTACAGAAATCTTGAATCCCCATCTAAAAGACCAATCTTCTAGTTTATTAATGGCTTCTTGAACTTTTTTTAACGATGAAACTTGGGGTTGAATTGCTCCATCATTAGCAAATAAAGAAACACCCATTTTATTTTCCACATCCTCAAACATATCATTAATCATAATAGAAAAAAATAATGGACTAACTATGCTTCCTTGAGGAATACCATTTTCAACATAAAGATTTTCTGATAATTGATTTCCTATTCTTACTTGTATAGATCTATTATTGAGAAAATCATTTATCCAATTAAACATTGAACCCCCAATTCCCATCTTCTTTAATTTTATCAAAAATCCTTCTTTCCACATCATGTCGTAAGCTTTTTCAATGTCAAAGAATACAGCTATCACATTCTCTTTATTAACTTGTGCCTTTCTTATTTCATGTTCCAATAATAAAATAGGATCCATTGTGTTCATACCTTTCCTGAAAAAAACTTTTTTTTTCTTTTTCAAAATGAACATTCAGAGCTGCAGCCAGCCGTTGTCCTAGTGGTCAAACCATTTTATGTTGGGGTGGGGGGAGTTATAATGGTCCCTTACCTGTAATACCTGTAATACCCATCTTTATAATTTTAATTAATAAACCTTCTTTCCACAATATATCATATGCATTTTCAATATCAAAAAACACTTCTACAATACTTTATTAATTTAAGCTTTTCTGATTTCAAATTCCAATTCCTCCCTCTTCAAGTTTCTGCTCCGCTTAGAAACAGCACGGGATGTGACGTCATTTCCTGTGATGTGCCCAAATATGGGCAAAATGGCCGCCATGTTGTTGTCTGGAGAGTCAGAGTCTAAAATAAAATCATTTATCCTTCTTGTCTGCTCTCTCCTAAATTTTCCCGTTTCTGTTAAATTATCTGAACTATGGATCTTTGCAAATGTTCTTGCCATTACTTCTAGTTTTTCTTCATTTGTTACTGCTGTTCCTTCTTCATGTTTTAGAACTGGATATGTTCTCTCTGGTCTATTTCCCTTCATTTTCTTAATCATTCCCCATACCTTAGCTATAGGAGTTGTTCTGCCCATTGAATCACAAAAATCTCTCCATTTTGTCTTCTTTGCCTTCTAAATAACTTTCCTTGCTTCTGCTTGATCTTTTTTACATTCAATATTTTTTTTAAATTATTTGTTCTTTTCAAAACTCTAAAAGCTATCCTCCCTCTTCAAGTTTCTGCTCCGCTTAGAAAATCACGTGATGTGACATCACATCCTGTGATGTACCCATATATGGGCAAAATGGCCGCCCTGTTCACAGTTCTGGATGGTGAGAGCTCTGGATGGTGAAAGCTGTGACCAGATCATAAAATTCATTAAATCGGTAAAAATCAACGGTTTGCGCTAAAATTCTGAAAATATTCACGTATGTCCAAGAGTGCTTTATCTAACTATGTGATTTTTTAAACGTCCATTGAAAAAAGCGTTTCAGAGAAAAAAAATATTAACCTTTATAGTCTTGCACATGTGAATTTCAAAGTCTTTTAAATAGTTCAAAATCGCCTGGATTTTTACCAAACTGAAGTACACATTAAGTCTGAATGTGCTTTACAAATAGTGGCCATTTTTATTGGGATTGAACAATATTTGTGGAAAATACATTGATTTCTCCATTTTACAAACTTTTAAAAAATCAGAGTGTGCAACTTTCAGAAACCTCAATACATGCAGTGAGAGAATTGTTACACCTTATTCAAGGAATACATCCTGAAAATCTGAGATCGTTACACCACAAAATGGATTTTTGGTAATTTTTTGAGGTTTTGAAGGTTTTTTTCACACTTTTGGAAATAGGCCCCGCCCACTTGTTTCAATCAGTACCATATTTAATTCCTGAGTTATGGGTTATGACTGGAAGGGGATGAAGAAGGTTTTGTAAAATTCCGATCAGCCATTCTTGCGTAGTAGATTTCTTGACATCACAGCGCCCCCTAGTGATGGACGATCCTCAAATGCGGGTCACATGTGCAAAATCTTATTTGTACTATGGGTTATGAAGGACATGTCAAAATCTGTTATGGTTTTACAATAATCAGCAATTACATTTAGAGCTAGCTAGCTAACAATCACTTATTTTTGCGTTACTTTTCGAAAAAGTCAAAATTCAAAAATCCGCCGCGATAACTTTTTTTATTTGTCCATGACACGCTTATATATAAATTTTTGCGCGGATTGCACAAAAAATGTAGGAGGAGTTTAACAAGAAAGGTTTAACCTTTGTAGCCATGTAGCGCGAAAACTAGCTGGGAAACGAAGGGTGTGCCAATTCACTTTATTTTGCAGAATCATCCAATAAACAAAGTGCCATCAAGTTTTTGAGTGTAGGACCAGTAGTTTGGTGGTTACAGGCGTAAACGCATTGTCCTTTGTTATAGCGCCCCCTAGTTGTTGAGGGGTCTGAATTTCTGGGTTTGAGTAGCGGTGCACATTCTGTACTTGGATACCTGATCCAATTGATTCGTTACAAATCCGCATGGGCCGCCCAACGCGTTTTAGCGGAGAATAATAATTACCCGTAATAATAATAATAACTAGAACTGCAAGCAGTTATTAACGGGTTCCAAGCCCACCCACGCACCGCCCCCTTGAGCATGTTCCTGGACTTCAGTTCAGCGTTCAACACCATCAAAACTGGAACATCTGGGCTTCAGCACACCTGTTCGCAACTGCCTACTAGACTTCATCACCAACAGACCTCAGTTGGTCCGGGTCGGACAGAAAACCTCTGATGTCATCACCCTCAGCACGGGCTTTCCTCAGGGCTGCGTCCTGAGCCCCCTGCTGTTCACCCTGATGACACACGACTGTGTCCCCAGGTTCACCACCAATCACATTGTGAAGTTTGCAGACGACACGACGGTGGTGGGCCTGATTAGAGACGACAACGACCAGGACCAGGACTAGGACTGATCCTGAACGTGGAGAAAACGAAGGAGATCATCATGGACTTCAGGAAGAAATGGCCTCGCCATGCTCCACTTCTCATTAACAGCTCAGCTGTGGAGGTGGCCAGCAGCAATAAATTCCTCGGGGTGCACATAACACACAACCTCAGCTGGTTTGTGAACACCATGTCACTGGAGAAGAGGGAACAGAAGCGCTTGCACTTACTGCGGAGGATGAGGAGAGCCCACCTGTCCCCGCCCATCCTCACGACCTTCTACAGCAGCACCATCTATCTGCTCCCCACTCCCTTCCAATTAAGCATGTCATAATATTTATTACTTTCTTGCATTTGTCTAAAAAAAGTAGATGCAATGCAGTTTTGCATTGCATTACATTGAAATGACTGTTGTCATTTCAGCTTTTAACTTTTTGCTCTCTCTTTTTTCTTCATAGTAGGTACACCTGATCTGACGTTCTGTTAACTGTGACATCATCCAGAGAAGACAGATCACCCGCTATTACTATCTAATGCAGAACAGATTACTGGATCAATGTGTGCTTCTGTGCATGTTTGTCTCTCTTGTTGTGTCTCTGCTCTGTATTCTTTAACCCCCAGTCGGTCGAGGCAGATGACCGTTCATACTGAGCCCGGTTCTGCTGGAGGTTTTTCCTTCCCGCTAATGGGTGGGGTTTTTCTTTCCACTGTCGCTTCATGCTTGCTCAGTATGAGGGATTGCTGCAAAGCCATGGACAATGCAGACGTCTCTCCCTGTAGCTCTATGCTTCTCCAGGAGTGAATGCTGCTTGTCGGGACTTTGAAGCAATCAACTGGTTCCCTTATATAGGAAATTTTTGACCAATCTGTATAATATGATTGATTTTGACTTTGTAAAGTGCCTCGAGATGACATGTTTCATGAATTGGCGCTATATAAATACAATTGAATTGAATTGAATAGAGTCCATCTGTTAAACCTTTTCTGCGTCGCACAAAGACACGATGGTTGGAACCAAAGATCTCAACTTTGGACTCATCAGACCAAAGCACAGATTTCCACTGGTCTAATGTCCATTCCTTGTGTTCTTTAGCCCAAACAATTCTCTTCTACTTGTTGCCTGTCCTTAGCAGTGGTTTCCTAGCAGCTGTTTTACCATGAAGGCCTGATTCACACAGTCTCCTAACAGTTGTTCTAGAGATGTGTCTGCTGCTAGAACTCTGTGTGGCATTGACCTGGTCTCTAATCTGAGCTGCTGTCAACCTGCGATTTCTGAGGCTGGTGACTAGGATGAATTTATCCTCCACAGCAGAGGTGACTCTTGGTCTTCCTTTCCTGGGGCGGTCCTCGTGTGAGCCAGTTTCTTTGTAGCGCTTGATGGTTTTTGCGACTGCACTTGGGGACACTTTCAAAGTTTTCCCAATTTTTCGGACTGAAGGACCTTCAGTTCTTAAAGTAATTATGGCCACTCGTTTTTCTTTACTTAGCTGCTTTTTTCTTGCCATAATACAAATTCTAACAGTTTATTCAGTAGGACTATCAGCTGTGTATCCACTTGACTTCTGCACAACACAACTGATGGTCCCAACCCCATTTAAGAGGCAAGACATCCCACTTATTAAACCTGACAGGGGACACCTGTGAAGGGAAAACCATTTCAGGTGACTATCTCTTGAAGCTCATTAAGAGAATGCCAAGAGTGTACGAAGCAGTAATCAAAGCAAAAGGTGGCTACTTTGAAGAACCTAGAATATAAGACATATTTTCAGTTGTTTCACATTTTTTTGGTTAAATATATAATTTCACATGTGTTAATTCATAGTTTTGATGCCTTTAGTGTGAATCTACAATTGTCATAGTTATGAAAATTAAGAAAACTCTTTGAAGGAGAAGGTGTGTCTAAACTACCTCCTCCATTACCATCTGGTATGCTGGTGCCACCGCCAAAGACAAGAGCAGACTGCAGCGTGTCATCCGGTCTGCAGAGAAGGTGACTGGCTGCAATTTTCCATCTCTCCAGGACCTGTAAGCCTCCAGGACTCTGAGGCGTGCAGGGAAGATTGTGGCCGATTTTGTGACACCCCAGTCACAAAATATTTCAGACACTTCCTTCTGGCAGGAGGCAGCGGTCCATCAGGACCAAAACCTCACGACACAAAAACAGTTTTTTCCCATCCGCTACCAGCCTTATTAACACGGCCCAGAGGCCCCGTGACACTTGACTCTGCCTCTCTCCCCTGTTCAGGTCCTACAAGCTACACCAACGTAGCATCTCCAGACCTTCTGCGTTACGTTAACGCACAGTCTACCGTGTATATAGCTTTCTGTGTATATATATATATATATATATATATATATATATATATATATATATATATATATATATATATATATATATATATATATATATATATATACACAGCGTTCACTGAGCGAGAGGCGGGTTACACCCTGGACAGGTCGGCAATCTGTCACAGGGCAACACAGAGACAGACAGGACAAACAACCATTCTTGCACACACTCACACCTAAGGACAATTTAGAGAAGCCAATTAAACTAACAGTCATGTTTTTGAACTGTGGGAGGAAGCCGGCGTACCCGGAGTGAACCTACGCATGCACAGGTAGAACATTCAAACTCCATGCAGAAAGACCCAGAGGATTTGAAAGACCCGGGAGGATTTGAAAGACCCAGGAGGATTTGAAAGACCCAGGTGATTGAACCCAGAAGGCAACAACACTTCTCACTGCTTCACTGTGCAGCCTCTGTTTATGACAGTATCATGTAAATCTTAGGCACAAATAAAGTGTTACCTAAATCAAAAGTAATTTGTATAGTAAGTATAACATCCACTGACTGTAAAGTTACCTGTGAAACGTTTTCACACAGCCAAACTGCTTGTTGTTGCAACCAAATGCTATGGGGTTCTGTGTGAGAACGGAGTAGCAAGATGGCGGCCAGTGACCTCTCCTAGTGACTGGCCGCCATCTTGCTACTCCCTACTCTCACACTTTTGCAAATAGGCCCTGCCCACTTGTTTCAATTGTGTTCATAAACAGACACAATAAAAAATGCAAAAAGCATCATGCTAACCTTTAGAATTAGGCTTATTGGATTTTACTACTTAATAACTCTCTGTCACAGCCTCTAACCTGCTGGTGATACACTTGGGCCTGGTGTCTCCTGGCTGGCTTCTCCAGGTTGGTCACTGCTGCAGGGTTCTGTCTGGTCCTGGTCTGGCCCTGGTTTTTGCCTCTTTAAGAAGAACTGTGAGATATTCTCTTTTCTCTTCATTTGGGCTCTACACAAAATAAGGCAGCCTGGTATTTAGACTCCATGACTGTATGGCAAAGACAACACTATTTTAAATATTATTTAAACAATAGTTTTTAGTTTTCTGTAGCTAGCTAAAATAATACTAAATTAAAAATAGATTAATTAAATTAATTAATATAACTAGTTAGGTTATAATTCAAAGCTTTCATATGACATAGCCTATTTACATTTCAGTCATTATAAACTTAACAATGGTTTTTCACATATTCTTACCACACACATTTCAAGCAAGAGCTGGGAGATATATCCTGGCCAAATTAATAAAACATTACAGGGCAGCATGTGCACTGAAACATATGTTAAAAGAATCTGTCTAAAACACGATCTATCAGCACTAGCATGGCTAATATAATAAACGAGGCACTACGGACGGAGCGGTGCACAACCATTTTTTTTTTCTTTTTAGAAATGTATGACAAGTGCCGCCTCTCATTAGGAAGGTAACACAGCGGTTACCGCTGAGCGGTAAAATGTTGTAAATACCTGCAAAACTCCTCAACGGTGTACTCTAAAGCCGCGGGTGTGTTTTGGATCAAGCAGGAAGCACATGTCAGCTTAACCAATGAACAGCGTCAGTGCGCAGCATGTAGGCTGCTACTGCATGGGCTGCCTTCAGGGACAGTCGGAAATTACAGTTTTCCTGGCAAATCTTTGCCGATCTCATAAGTATTATATTTTAAAATTACCATTTCCAGTGGGGTGGCAGTAGGGGGTGGCAAGGGCTCTGTTGGGGGTGGCAAATGCCACCCCTGCCACCCCTCTGGCTCCGCAACTGGCTACATTCAATGTAAAGCTTATGTATATAAGTGTGTGTGTGTGTAAAAAATCCATATATAATCAAATACTGCCATCTACTGGAAAATTTAAATCCCTACATGGGCACATTTCGGAAATGTTATTCTCTTTAAATTCATAAATAAATTCTTTAAAAATCAACAGTTTGCTCTAAAATTCTTCCAATATTATATATATATATATATATATTTAAGCTATATACACAGACACCGATCTACAGACAACAGCAATTATCAACAAAAAGAAATCAACAAAAAACCTAATCACCCTCAGCACGGGCTTCCCCCCCACTCCCCACAAATCATGTCTATCCAGTAATTTAGGACCATTTTGTTTGTTTTTGGTGTTTAATGTACTTTTCTCTACTTCCATCGCTGTACCCATTAGCACATATTGTGTTTATGCCGGAAACACTGTAACTGTAAAGCATCAGGATTATCTATCATAAAATCTTACTTATTGAAGGTAATTCCCCAGGATCTGGTTCCAGGTGTCCTTTTATATGCGCACCCATAAGCGGAGTAAAAGTCTGGCTCCTTGGGACGTAGCTCTGGAAGTTTGCTTACTTTCAATACAAAACCGAAATTATTTATTAAGTTAGACAATCATTTAATTCAATCAATTGGTCCCATGTAGCCCCTAAAGGGGTGACATTTTCAGTCTGTTGATTTAGCTGGAAATCGGGTTAGAATTCACCGGATTCAGAGTGTCTGAAACATAAAGTACATTTTCCTGAATTGACTTATATTCTCTCTGAGCGCAGCTTTGTCTGACCTAAGATGGCCGCTGTGACATCACTTCCTGTGATGTGCCCAAATATGGGCAAAATGGCCGCCCTGTTCACAGCTGTGGAGTCAGAGCTCTGGATGAGAGCTGTGAACTGATCACAAACTTCATAAATTCGTTAATAATCAACGGTTTGCTCTAAAATTCTGAAAATATTCATGGATCTCAAAGAGTGCTTTATCTAACCACAGGATTTTTTTTATGGTCATTAAAAAAATGGATTCAGAGAAATAAAATATTAAACTTTATAGTCTGGTACCATTTATTTTCAAAGTCTTGTAAATTGGTCAAACTCGCCTGGATTTTTACCAAACTGAAATCCATGTTTATTCTGCATGTGCTTTACAAATAGAGGCCATATTTTGGGGGGTTGAACAATATTTGTGGAAAATACATTGATTTCTCCATTTTACAAACTTTTAAAAATTCAGAGTGTAGCACTTCAAAAAAAAACAATACATGCAGTGAGAAAATTGTTACACCTTATTCACGGAATACATCCTGAAAATCTGGGATCAAAAAATTGATTTTAAAGCATTTTTTATTCTTTACTTTATTGCTTTTATTATTCTCCAGGTTTTTTAACACTTTTGGAAATAGGCCCCGCCCACTTGTTTTAATCATTACCATATTTAATACCTGAGTTCAGGGGTATGACTGGAAGGGGATGAAGAAGGTTTTGTAAAAATCCGATCAGCCATTCTTGCGTAGTAGATTTCTTGACATTACAGCGCCCCCTAGTGATGGACGATCCTCAAACGCGGGTCACATGTGCAAAATCTTATTTGGACTATGGGTTATGAAGGACATGTCAAAATCTGTTATGGTTTTAGAATAATCAGCAATTACATTTAGAGCTAGCTAGCTAACAATCACTTATTTTAGCGTTACTTTTCGAAAAAGTCAAAATTCAAAAATCCGGCGCGTTCACTTTTTTTATTTCTCCATTACGCTGTTATATATGGAGTTTTGCGCGGATTGCATAAAAAATGTAGGAGGAGTTTAACAAGAAAGGTTTAACCTTTGTAGCCATGTAGCGCGAAAACTAGCTGGGAAACGAAGGGTGTGCCAATTCCCTTTATTTTGCAGAATCATCCAATAAACAAAGTGATGTGAAGTTTTTGAGTGTGGGACCAGTAGTTTGGTGGTTATAGGCCAAAACGAATTGTCCTTTGATATAGCGCCCCCTAGTTGTTGAGGGGTCTGAATTTCTGGGTTTGAGTAGCGGTGCACATTCTGTACTTGGATACCTGATTCAATAAGTTCGTTACAAATCCGCATGGGCCGCCCAACGCGTTTTAGCGGAGAATAATAATTACCCGTAATAATAATAAATAATTTAAAAACACGAGAAAAACAATAGGGTTCTCTGCTCATAGAGCAGACGAACGGCATAGCCGTTCGCCTGCGCTGCGGGCTTGGAACCCTAATAATAATAAATAATTTAAAAACAGACGAAAAACAATAGGGTTCTCTGCTCACAGAGCAGACGAACGGCATAGCCGTTCGCCTGCGCTGCGGGCTTGGAACCCTAATAATAAACTAGAACTGCAAGCAGTTATTAACGGGTTCCAAGCCCAACCACGCCCCGCCCCCTTGAGCATGTTCCTGGACTTCAGTTCAGTGTTCAACACCATCAAAACTGGAACATCTGGGCTTCAGCACACCTCTTCGCAACTGCCTATTAGACTTCATCACCAACAGACCTCAGTTGGTCCGGGACGGACAGAATACCTCTGATGTCATCACCCTCAGCACGGGCTTTCCTCAGGGCTGTGCCCTGAGCCCCCTGATGTTCACCCTGGGTACACACGACTGTGTCCCCAGGTTCACCACCAATCACATTGTGAAGTTTGCAGACGACACGACGGTGGTGGGCCTGATTAGAGACGACAACGACCAGGACCAGGACTGATCTGAACGTGGAGAAAACGAAGGAGATCATCTTGGACTTCAGGAAGAACCGGCCTCACCACGCTCCACTGCTCATCAACAGCTAAGCTGTGGAGGTGGTCAGCAGCACCAAATTCCTCGGGGTGCACATGACGCACAACCTCACCTGGTCTGTGAACACACTTGTCACTGGTGAAGAGGGCACAGAAGCGCTTGTACTTCCTGCAGAGGATGAGGAGAGCCCACCTGTCCCCGCACATTCTCACAACCTTCTACAGAAGTACCATAGAGAGCATTCTGACCAGCTGTCTCTCTATGTGGTGTCGAGGCGGCAGCACCTCCGACTGGTGGAAAATGAGGAGAGTGGTGGGGACAGCAGAAGGGATCATAGGGGCTCCTCTTCCCTCCACTAAGTTAAATTATTTCTGTATGTCAATTGTTGTAGTGATATGTAAAATACATGCAGATTACTGGATCAATGTGTGCTTCTGTGCTTTTTTGTCTGTCTTGTGTCTCTGCTCTGTCTTCTGTAACCCCCAGTCGGTCGAGGCAGATGACCTGTTCATACTGAGCCCGGTTCTGCTGGAGGTTTTTCCTTCCAGCTAATGGGTGGTTTTTCTTTCCACTGTCGCTTCATGCTTGCTCAGTATGAGGGATTGCTGCAAAGCCATGGACAATGCAGACGACTCTCCCTGTGGCTCTACGCTTCTCCAGGAGTGAATGCTGTTTGTCGGGACTTTGAAGCAATCAACTGGTTTCCTTATATAGGAAATTTTTGACCAATCTGTATAATATGATTGATTTCGACTTTGTAAAGTGCCTCGAGATGACATGTTTCATGAATTGGCGCTATATAAATAAAATAAAATTGAATTGAATTAAGACTCTTTGAATGTGTATATTCCATGTTATTCTTTCGTCAAACCAAAACCCTAAAATTTTGATTCTTGATTATATAATTTTAATTTAACATCATTAAATTTCTTCCTTGAAAAGAACATTGTTTTAGTCTTATCCACTGAGAATTTAAATCCCCATTTTAATGACCATTCTTCAACTTTAAAAATAGCTTCTTGCATCTTTTTAGTAATAAACTCCAAATTCCTTCCTCTCTTCCACATAGCTCCATCATCAGCAAAAAGAGAAAAACCCATTCCATTATCTATATTTTGAAACACATCATCTATCATTATCGAAAATAATAAAGGACTTATTATACTTCCCTGTGGAGTACCATTTTTCTCATAATGATAATAACCTACTTGAACTTGTATTTGTCTTTTAGTTAGAAAATCTTTGATCCACCAATACATCCACCTGTAATATCCATCTTTATAATTTTAATTAATAAACCTTCTTTCCACAACATGTCATATGCATTTTCAATATCAAAAAACACTGCTACAATACTTTATTAATTTGAGCTTTTCTGATTTCAAATTCCAATTTCTCCCTCTTCAAGTTTCTGCTCCGCTTAGAAACATAGACATTATATACGTAGACGCCCCATTGGACGCTGCCGGCCGCTAGGCTGACGTGCCTACAGGGCGGCCATCTTGGGTCAGACCACAGATCAGACAGCTGCTGTGAAAATGAATAGGAGGCAGCTCAGATCTCATTTTAATCATATGTTCACAGTGATCGTGACCTTTCAGACAGATTACACATATTTATTCAGAACCAAAACTATTTAAACTGAAGTCAAACTGGATGAAAAATGTACACGCACTTACATATTTTGCAGTTACATATTAATCTAATATACACACAAATTATAAACACATAAATCTCTCTCTTTCTTCATATATATATATATATATATATATATATATATATATATATATATATATATATATATATATATATATATATATATATATATATATATATAGGTCCTGGGTTCGAGTACACCCCTGGGTCTTTCTGCATGGAGTTTGCATGTTCTCCCTGTGCATGCGTGGGTTCTCTCCGGGTACTCCGGCTTCCTCCCACAGTCCAAAAACATGACTGTTAGGTTAATCGGCTTCTCCAAATTGTCCTTAGGTGTGAATGGTTGTTTGTCCTGTTTGTCTCTCTGTGTTGCTCTGCGACAGACTGGCGACCTGTCCAGGGTGTACCCCGCCTCTCGCCCAGTGAATGCTGGAGATAGGCACCAGCAACCCCCGCGACCCCATGAGGGATTAAGCGGTTTGGAAAATGGATGGATGGATGGATGGATATATATATAAGCTATATACACAGACACCGATCTACAGACAACAGCAATTATCTACATAGAAGCAAAACTATATACAGACAAGTGAGAGCAAAGGTGCTCATAACAGCATTTAAAAATGATATAATACAAACCACGATCTGGGGGAAAGAAATCAACAAAAAAACCTAATCACCCTCAGCACGGGCTTCCCCCCCCCCTCCCCACAAATCACGTCTATCCAGTAATTTAGGACCATTTTGTTTGTTTTTGGTGTTTAATGTACTTTTCTCTGCTTCCATCCCTGCTACCCATTAGCACATATTGTGTTTATACCGGAAAAACTGTAACTGTAAAGCATGAGGATTATCTATCATAAAATCTTACTTATGGAAGGTAATTCCCCAGGATCTGGTTCCTGGTGTCCTTTTATATGCGCACCCATAAGCGGAGTAAAAGTCTGGCTTCCTGGGACGTAGCTCTGGAAGTTTGCTTACTTTCAATACAAAATCGAAATTATTTATTAAAGTTAGACAATCATTTAATTCAATCAATTGGTCCCATGTAGCCCCTAAAGGGGTGACGTTTTCAGTCAGTTCATTTATCTGGAAATTGGGTGAGAATTTATTGTACATTTTTCCTGAATTGACTTGTATTCTCTCTGAACGCAGCTTGGTCTGACCTAAGATGGCCGCTGTGATGTCACTTCCTGTGATGTGCCCAAATATGGGCAAAATGGCCGCCCTGTTCACAGCTCTGGAGTCAGAGCTCTGGATGTTGAGAGCTGTGAACTTATGACTTTATTAAAATGTACAATTTTTATTAATTTATATGTTTATGCATAATACCATGTCTATCTTTGTTTAAGAGGCAAAAAAAATATATCGGCATGAAAACAGGTATTTATTTACACATTTGTTTACACACTGTGTAAACATCAGGGCGTCATGATTAGTCATTTAGCCATTATAGACCAGAGTTTAACATTGGCACCCGGATGTTTTCATTCCAATTCTGAAAAGTGCTTGAAAAATAACAAAATAAAAATATTTTTTGTACAAGAATGTATTTTATTAGTGTCATTTATTGCAAAATTGCATATTAAAATGCCCAAACAGGCTATTACACTTTCAGAAATAAAAGGATAAAATATGCGATTAATTTGCGATTAATCTCGAGTTAACTATCGACATTATGCGATTAATCGCGATTAAAATTTTTAATCGTTTGACAGCACTAGTTTAAACATTATTGCTTGGGATGAAGTAGTTGTTCCCTCAATTCCACCTAATATTAGACCAACCTGTCGCTTTCCCCTGTCTGTCCTGATTCTTCTTCTGTCATCATATCTTCTTTCTCTCCATCCTCATAGCTGAATGACATTAATTTTGTGTTGTTAGGTAGGGTTAAAAAATAAAGCAGTCAAAACACAATAAAAATGAATCTTTAAATTTGAATGATCTCCTTGTTGGATAACAGTTACTGACTGGACACTGCATCTGATCTGACTTATCAGATACTTCACAACACCGCTGTAGTGATACTGAATAAAACATTTAAACTCAAGTGTCCCCCTGCCAAAAAGGTTGGTAACATGGGTCACCAACCTTTTTGAGTCTAAGGGCTATAGTGACACTGGCTTAATTTATCTGATACACACATAAACTTGTAAAACTCATTTTCAATTAAAAAATCCATGATAGCAAATGTACATATGAGTGAATAAATTGCTGGAACATCTGGGCTTCAGCACACCTCTTCGCAACTGTCTACTAGACTTCAACACCAACAGACCTCAGTTGGTCCGGGTCGGACAAAATACCTCTGATGTCATCACCCTCAGCACAGTCTTTCCTCAGGGCTGTGTCCTGAGCCCCTTGCTGTTCACTCTGATGACACACGACTGCGTCCCCAGGTTCATCACCAATCACATCGTGAAGTTTGCAGATGACACGACGGTGGTGGGCCTGATTAGAGACGACAACGACCAGGACCAGGACTGATCTGAACGTGGAGAAAACGAAGGAGATCATCTTGGACTTCAGGAAGAACCGGCCTCACCACGCTCCACTGCTCATCAACAGCTAAGCTGTGGAGGTGGTCAGCAGCACCAAATTCCTCGGGGTGCACATGACGCACAACCTCACCTGGTCTGTGAACACACTTGTCACTGGTGAAGAGAGCACAGAAGCGCTTGTACTTCCTGCAGAGGATGAGGAGAGCCCACCTGTCCCCGCACATTCTCACAACCTTCTACAGAAGTACCATAGAGAGCATTCTGACCAGCTGTCTCTCTATGTGGTGTCGAGGCGGCAGCACCTCCGACTGGTGGAAAATGAGGAGAGTGGTGGGGACAGCAGAAGGGATCATAGGGGCTCCTCTTCCCTCCACTAAGTTAAATTATTTCTGTATGTCAATTGTTGTAGTGATATGTAAAAAGTTATCTAAATGACTAGACTATCAAAAAAGATATTTAATAAAACACACGAGCAGCATACTGTACCTTTTTTGTATTTTCGTGTTTAAGTGGAATTGCAATGAAAACAAATCAAGTACAATTTACAAAATCTAAAAAAAACCTTAACCATTTCATATCTTATAATTGCACACCATACACTGCTTTAAATTATCTTGCAAATTAATATTTATCAAATCTAAACAATAGTTGCAAAATACTTAAGATAACCTTAAGAAGAAGCAAACTTTAAAACAAGGGTTACAAGACAACTGCACTTCAAACTTTTTTGTGTGTAAATTATGACACTGCCTTTTAAAGAAGTTTGCACATCTGTGGATGTGTCATTAATACTATGTCTTATCAGGCGCGGGCAGAGGGGCAGATGGCCTCTGCTGACAACTGCGCGCAGTAATTGCGGAGCGCAATCAGCGCGCTCCGCCTCTTAGACAACCGATTTCAGATGTGTTGGATTGTTAAAGGGAGAAAACCAACTTTTCTCTTTAATAAAGCTAATCAAAACATCACACATGAGCTGTCTTACTGTTAATCACCTTCACTTAATCCTGAGGATTTCCTTAGCTCAGAGTCTAACCGTGAACATTGATAAACTGTACAAAAATGACACACAACCAAGTGTCAGACTCTGCCTCAGATAAGTGAGCATCACAGGCCCACATGTGCTCTTTCTGCTCTCCTGTTTCCACTGTGCAAACAAAGCAGCAAACAAAATCATATTTTCTACAAAATATATCCTGACTGGTTTTACATCTAAAAAAAAGCACTCACCAGGATTATGCTTCAACAAAAAACTTTGTTGTCCTGCTTAAAAGGTTACAGGACTGAACTCCCACATCTTGTGCCTGTAGAGCACGCTAGCTCTGAGCAGCCAGGAAGAAGCAACGCTAGGTTCAGCTGTGGTGCATTCAGAGTTCATGGGACAATTCAGTACTCAACAAAAAACGTGATTTTCTTCAATCAATTAAAAAAAATATATATATCAATCATTTTAAAATTGATTGAACAAAAACATGTTTCTTCTTGAGTATTGCATTTTCCCATGCACTGTGAATGCACCACACCAGCGTTGCTCACAGCTTCTGCTTGATCTTTTTTATATTCAATTAAATTTTTAAAATTATGTGTTCTTCTCAAAACTTAAAGCTATCCTGCCTCTTCAAGTTTCTGCTCCGCTTAGAAAAATGGTATGGGCCAGATATGGGCAAAATTTTCGCCCTGTTCACAGTTCTGGATGGCAAAGCTCTGGATGATGAGAGCTGCGAACTGATCACAAAATTCATAAATTTGTTATAAATCAACGGTTTGCTCTAAAATTCTGAAAATATTTACGTATGTCCAAGAGGGCTTTATCTAAGTCCTTGATTTTTAATATGGTCATTAATGAAACGGTTTCAGAGAAAGAAAACATTAAACTTTATAGTCCTATACATGTAAATTTAAATTTCTTGTAAATTGGTCTAATTCGCCTGGATTTTTACCAAACTGAAACACATGTTTATTATGGCTGTGCTTTACAGATAGAGGCCAATTTTATTGGCATTGACCAATATTTGTGGAAAATACATTGATTTCTCCAGTTTACAAACTTTGAAAAAATCAGAGTGTGCAACTTTCAGAAACCTCAATACATGCAGGGAGAGAATTGTTACACCTTATTCAAGGAATACATCCTGAAAATCTGAGCTTGTTACACCACACAAGTGATTTTAGGTGAATTTTTTAAGTTTTCAAGTTTTTTTCCACACTTTTGGAAATAGGCCCCGCCCACTTGTTTCAATCATTAACATTTTTTATTACTTTAGTTCAGGGTTATGACTGGAAGGGGATGAAGAAGGTTTTGTAAAAATCCGAACAGCCATTCTTGCGTAGTAGATTTCTTGACATCACAGCGCCCCCTAGTGATGGACGATCCTCAAACGCGGGTCACATGTGCAAAATCTTATTTGGACTATGTGTTATGAAGGACATGTCAAAATCTGTTATGGTTTTAGAATAATCAGCAATTACATTTAGAGCTAGCTAGCTAACAATCACTTATTTTAGCGTTACTTTTCGAAAAAGTCAAAATTCAAAAATCCGCCGTGTTAACTTTTTTTTATTTGTCCATGACACGCTTATATATGAAGTTTTGCGCAGATCGCACAAAAAATGTAGGAGGAGTTTAACAAGAAAGGTTTAACCTTTGTAGCCATGTAGCGCGAAAACTAGCTGGGAAACGAAAGGTGTGCCAATTCTCTTTTTGATGCAGAAACATCCAATAAACAAAGTGCTATCAAGTTTTTGAGTGTGGGACCAGTAGTTTGGTGGTTACAGGCCGGAACGCACTGTCCTTTGTTATAGCGCCCCCTAGTTGTTGAGGGGTCTGAATTTCTGGGTTTGAGTAGAGGCACACATTCTGTACTTAGATACCTGATTCATTAGGTTCGTTATAAATCCGCTTGGGCTGCACAACGCGTTTTAATTCCGTAATAATAATAATAACTAGAACTGCAAGCAGTTATTAACGGGTTCCAAGCCCACCCACGCACTGCCCCCTTGAGCATGTTCCTGGACTTCAGTTCAGCGTTCAACACCATTATCTTACAGCATCTGGCGGAAAAACTGAAAGATCTGGGCTTCAGCACACCCCTTCGCAACTGCCTGCTAGACTTCCTCACCTCCTGACCTCATTTGGTCCGGGTCAGACAGAACACCTCTGATGTCATCACCCTCAGCACGGGCTCCCCTCAAGGCTGTGTCTTGAGCCCCCTGCTGTTCACCCTGATGACACACGACTGCGTCCCCAGATTCACCACCAATCGCATTGTGAAGTTTTCAGACGACACAACGGTGGTGGGCCTGATTAGAGACGACAACTACCAGGACCAGGACTGATCCTGAACGTGGAGAAAACGACGGAGATCATCGTGGACTTCAGGAAGAACCGGCCTCACCACGCTCCACTGCTCATCACCAGCTCATCTGTGGAGTTGGTCAGGAGCACCAAATTCCTCGGGGTGCACATGACGCACAACCTCTCCTGGTCTGTGAACACCACGTCACTGGGGAGGAGGGCACAGAAGCGCTTGTACTTCCTGCGGAGGATGAGGAGAGCCCACCTGTCCTGGCCCATCCTCACGACCTTCTACAGAAGCACCATAAAGAGCATTGTGACCAGCTGTCTCTCTGTGTGGTGTGGAGGCTGAAGTGCCTCAGTAGACTGTTGATAAATTGACTATATATTTGTATTGTGGAGCTAAACCATTTACTTTCACACAAGTTAACAACAATTTTCAAGTATTCCCTGGTAGAAATTTAGTAACAATGACCTAAGAGTTAAGGGATGTGGACTATTGTTGTTAAATCTTTATCAACAGTTGGAATTATACATTTATATAAATCTATTATTATAACATTGAATGGGTGATATAAATCAAGCAGTATAACAGTAAAAATAAAACTAATATGTACACAGGTCCTTCAGCTATAGTTAGTAAGCTTGTAGTAAATCGTGTTTTGAATATGGATTTAATGAACCCAGTGGATTTATAGAATATATCTTTATATATCTATACAGGGTTCAGTGCCTGGACTAATTCTCTTTACTATATATATGCTTCCAACTGGCAAAATTAACAAACAGATTGGGATTCATTTCCACTGTTATGCTGATGAGACTAAGCTTTATTTATCCATAAATCCTAATGAATCCAATCAATTACTTCGACTGCAGTCATGTCTTGATAACATCAAAACCTGGATGACTTTAAATTTTCTGCATTTAAATTCTGACAAGACAAGTTATAATCTTTAAACCAGAGTCCTCAAAAAATAAACTTCTTCATCAATCACTTAATTGATGAAGAAGCTCTTGTCTTTGGCAGTCCGCCAAAGACAAGAGCAGACTGCAGCGTGTCATCCGGTCTGCAGAGAAGGTGATTGGCTGCAATTTTCCATCTCTCCAGGACCTGTAAGCCTCCAGGACTCTGAGGCGTGCAGGGAAGATTGTGGCCGATTTTGTGACACCCCAGTCACAAAATATTTCAGACACTTCCCTCTGGCAGGAGGCAGCGGTCCATCAGGACCAAAACCTCACGACACAAAAATAGTTTTTTCCCATCCGCTACCAGCCTTATTAACACGGCCCAGAGGCCCCGTGACACTTGACTCTGCCTCTCTCCCCTGTTCAGGTCCTACAAGCTACACCAACGTAGCATCTCCAGACCTTCTGCGTTACATTAACACACAGTCTACCGTGTATATAGCTTTCTGTGTATATATGTATATACACACTGAGACCGGCTCATTCATTTATGTCCATTGTAGTGGATATTTTGTCCACCTGTATTTCCCTTAAGTATCTGGAGATACCCTATCAAGCCCTATAGTGTTCTGTAGAGGACATCCTGGGCTTTCCAGTGATGTGTCATATGATAGGTTTGCAAGCTAGGAACTTTATTTTTTTCCCCTCACAAGATGGTCGCCATAATAAAAACCACATTTTATGGAAAGAGGAAAGGTAAGTCAAATATTCTTTATCTATTGCTATTTTTACCATGATAATTATATATATTCTTGTTTATTAATGTGTCATCAACAATATTATTACATCTGAAAACACTTTAATTATTTATGTTTTGAAATAACAGTCATTTAATGAATGTCAACTGTAGTGGACACCGGGACCATTTTAATTTATTTAATGACTGCACATTGTTGTAGGAGACAGAAGCGAAGCAGAGAGGATTCAGTACCAGATAATAGAGGGAGATTCAGATTTGGAGCTGTCAGATGAGGAAAAGGATGAGAATGAGTATCAGCCTGTGATAGGGGAAGATAGTGACGAAGAAGGAGAGGAAGAAAATGCAGGAGAATCTGATGAGACAGAGTAAGAGCCAGAGAGGGAGCGGGAAAGTCGTCGTCCTCTGTGGGCCAGGACAAACTTGTATGTTTTACTTAGTTTCAAGCTAATGTTTTAAATTTTATTATCATGTTACTGTAGAGTTTGTAGTCTTTATAACAGATGTTAAATGTATGCACGTTGCCTAAAGAAATGCTCGTGAGATTGGTCAATATTATACCCATGACATTGAAATTATGGCATTAATCAAAATTGATGTGTAAAAAATTTAGTTTTTTTTATTAACTTGTTAACTTTATTTTTTCCCTCATCCCATCCCATTATAATAGATTCACACCTGTGCTACCTGAGCTTCCTGCCTATCACAATGATCCTAAAATCTGTGAATACTGGAGTCCAATCCAGTACTTTTCACAGTACATCGATGACAAAATCTTTGAAGATCTGGCAGCTTTTACAAATCAAAGACAGCTGCAAACTACAGGAGTGTCTCTGAATACCACTAGTAATATTAATAATAGTAATATCATCTTTATTGTCATTGAAACATACATTGAAACCTACATTACAACAAAATTTGTTCTCTGCTTTTAACCCATCACCCTTGGGGAGCAGTGGGCTGCCATGTGCGGCGCCCGGGGAGCAATCAGGGGTTAAGGGTCTTGCTCAGGGACCCTGAATGTAGGCACTGGGGATCGAACCGGGTACTTGCATCCTTCAAATGCATTTTGTTTTTTAGCCCAAAACAAAATGTTTTGGGCTAAAAAAAAACAAAGTAGGCTACCAGTCATTAGCAAGAAGATGACAAGGGACAGGTTCTACAAGCTAAGAAGCTCACTTAAGATTGTGAATGACCTGGATGTGACTGAAGAGACAAAGAAGTCAGACATTCTTTGGAGAGTCAGACCATTGCTTGACCGTGTGAGGCAAGGTTGTCTCAGCCTTCCAAGGTGTGACAAAGTGTGCATTGATAAGCAAATCATCCCATTCACAGGCCATTGCCCAGTCAGACAGGATTATCACAGCTAAAATATCCAGAGGAAGATGAAATGCAGAACTGCTTAGTTCTATGTCTTATAGTTTATTGTTGAACTAAATACATGTATTTTTTCTGTTGCAAGTATCAAACAACAGAACAAAGTTACAGAATTTTATTTGTTTTTATCAAATGTCAAAGTTCTTAGGTAAATATCACTTTCAAGACAATCTTTTTTCATTTTTTATTTTCTAAAGCCTGTTCTATTTCCCCATGCAAATCATCCTGTTGTCCTCCACAGTGGACATGCTATAAAATTAAAATTAAAAATATATTTAAAAAAAATAAAATTGTAATGTGTTTTTTTTAGGTCCAAATACATGGGAAATCACACAAAAAAGAAATTGTAACACTTTTTTTCTTTGGTTCTCAGGAGGATATATATATATATATATATATATACAGCGTTCACTGAGCGAGAGGCGGGGTTACACCCTGGACAGGTCGGCAATCTGTCACAGGGCAACACAGAGACAGACAGGGCAAACAACCATTGTTGCACACACTCACACCTAAGGACAATTAAACTAACAGTCATGTTTTTGAACTGTGGGAGTAAGCCGGAGTACCCGGAGTGAACCCACGCATGCACAGGTAGAACATTCTATTCAACTCCATGCAGAAAGACCCAGAGGATTTGAAAGACCCAGGAGAATTTGAAAAACCCAGGAGGATTTGAAAGACCCAGGAGGATTTGAACCCAGAAGGCAACAACACTACTCACTGCTTCACTGTGCAGCCTCTGTTTATGACAGTATCATGTAAATCTTAGGCACAAATAAAGTGTTACCTAAACAAAAGTAATTTGTATAGTAAGTATAATATCCACTGACTGTAAAATTACCTGTGAAACGTTTTCACACAGCCAAACTGCTTGTTGTTGCAACCAAATGCTATGGGGTTCTGTGTGAGAAGGGAGTAGCAAGATGGCCGCCAGTGACCTCTCCTAGTGACTGGCCGCCATCTTGCTACTCCCTACTCTCACACTTTTGCAAATATGCCCTTCCCACTTGTTTCAATCATTACCATATTTAATACTTTAGTTCAGGGGTATGCCTGGAAGGCAATAAAGAACGTTTTGTAAAAATCCGATCAGCCATTCTTGCGTAGTAGATTTCTTGACATCACAGCGCCCCCTAGTGATGGACGATCCTCAAACGCGGGTCACATGTGCAAAATCTTATTTGGACTATGGATTATGAAGGACATGTCAAAATCTGTTATGGTTTTAGAATAATCAGCAATTACATTTAGAGCTAGCTAGCTAACAATCACTTATTTTAGCGTTACTTTTCGAAAAAGTCAAAATTCAAAAATCCGCCGCGTTAATTTTTTTTATTTGCCCATTACACGGTTATATATGGAGTTTTGCGCGGATTGCACAAAAAATGTAGGAGGAGTTTAACAAGAAAGGTTTAACCTTTGTAGCCATGTAGCGCGAAAACTAGCTGGGAAACGAAGGGTGTGCCAATTCCCTTTATTTTGCAGAATCATCCAATAAACAAAGTGATGTGAAGTTTTTGAGTGTGGGACCAGTAGTTTGGTGGTTATAGGCCGAAACGCATTGTCCTTTGTTATAGCGCCCCCTAGTTGTTGAGGGGTCTGAATTTCTGGGTTTGAGTAGAGGCGCACATTCTGTACTTAGATACCTGATTCAATAGGTTCGTTATAAATCTGCTTGGGCTGCACAACGCGTTTTAATTCCGTAATAATAATAATAATAACTAGAACTGCAAGCAGTTATTAACGGGTTCCAAGCCCACGCACCGCCCCCTTTGAGCATGTTCCTGGACTTCAGCATTCAATCCCACAGCATCTGGTGGAAAAACTGGAACATCTGGGCTTCAGCACACCCCTTCACCACTTCCTCACCTCCTGAGCACTGTCGGTCCGGGGTCTGACAGACCACCTCTGATGTCATCACCCTCAGCACAGGCTCCCCTCAGGGCTGCATCCGGAGCCCCTTGCTGTTTACTCTGATGACACACGACTGCACCCCCAGGTTCACACCCAATCACATCATGAAGTTCGCAGATGACATAAACTCATCAACAGCTCAGCTGTGGAGGTGGTTAGCTGGTTAGTTCCTGGGGGTGCACATCACGGTCAACCTCACCTGGTCTGTGAACACCACGTCACTGGTAAAGAGGGCACATAAGCGCTTGTACTTCCTGCAGAGGATGAGGAGAGCCCACCTGTCCCCGCACATTCTCACAACCTTCTACAGAAGTACCATAGAGAGCATTCTAACCAGCTGTCTCTCTGTGTGGTTTGGAGGCGGCAGCACCTCCGACTGGTGGAAAATGAGGAGAGTGGTGGGGACAGCAGAAGGGATCATAGGGGCTCCTCTTTCCTCCATTAAGGACATTTCATCCCAGCGCTGCATGTCCCCAGCCCATAGCATCAGCGCTGCATGTCCCCAGCCCATAGCATCAACAAATAATATGATTGAACTTGACTTTGTAAAGTGCCTTGAGATGACATGTTTCATGATTTGGCGCTATATAAATAAAATTGAATTGAATTGAATTGAACAGAGACCCTCAAACCCCCACCATGAACTGTTCCCCATATATATATATATATATATATATATATATATATATATATATATATATAAAATGAATGTTCTTCATTTACAGTGACCCTTTAAACCATTAATGCTATTACTCCTTTTCATGACAACTCATAATATATGAATTACATGTTTCCCGTAACTTATACCTTTTTATTCTAAGTTCAACCAAGATATTCTCTTCTTATCCTTGTAGCTTGTAGTGTTAAATAAGACTAAAATCGTTTCATTTGAATCAAGGTATGCAGATGTTGATAGATATATATATCTATCAGTGACGTGCGGTAGGGTTCATAGCTGGTGAAGCACTGACGTCATCAGTCAGATTTACAAATATATACACTCTACAGAGTAGACTCATTGCAAAGTGCTGAAGGGGACTGGTTGAGCCAAATCAATTAACCAAGAGACATGGAAAAAATATTGATTATTTGTTTAAAAAATAAATAAAACTAAATTATTTGTCATTTGATTGGTAGCAGTTTATCAGTTATGATGGATTTCTACATTTGTAACACATTCAAAAACTAACCTACATTACGCACATTTCATTACAAAAACAAAACATGAATAATTATTGCTGTCTTACTTCTACTTAGAAATGAAGTCCAGCTGCGCTCTTTCTGAACAAAAATATCGGTCACTTTCCGGTAAAAGTTCTTTTTATCTTCTTCAGTTTTAAAAGTTTCTCAGTCTCAGTGGAGCTCACTGCCAGGGAGGAAAGCCTTCCTTCATCAGTCCTGTTCCAGCTGTATGTTTAGAGTCTTTTTAGTGCTTTACTTGTTTAGCAAAACTCGCTAATAACACATCCATAACTTGCTTTGACTCTACTATTTTGGGATAAGAGCGGTGCCCCTTGAGCGCCCCCTGCCTAGAGGCCAAGGAACTGCCGGCCTCACATACAACCAGCTCTTTGGCTTTTATGATCGCCCAGCAGCACACGAAAACACATAGTTTAATGACCAAAACAGAATTCGTAATCCACATATATTAAATTGTGGAAAATCAGTTCATCAGTGTTTGAACAATTGAATTTATGATCTAGAGACAGGAAGATGCATTCACGGAATGGAAGTCAGCGCAGTTAACATGGGATTGCGCAATCCCTGGGGAGACCAAGATCGCTGGCTTGGTGGCGCTTCACTATCAAGCACCACCAAGGATTTACGTTTAAAATAGCCAAAAGTCTTCGATTTTAAAGAGAATATCATAAAAAAATAAGGAAATTAGATTAAAAAAACAATTATTATTACAAATGACTGAGTGAATCACAATATATATTGTTATCATTATTCTATATTTTCTTTCTTTCCATGATTGCCTCCCCTGAATGCATGTCACTGCTATCTATAACTATAACCCATAAACTTTGCACAACATTTGCATATTTGCTCATTTTGCATCATTGCATCTCCAACTAGCATTACAAATGCTGTCGAACTCTCAGTTTCTAAATGCATTCTCGCACAAATGCCCTTTGCACAATCAATTCAGTACATACAAATGGTTTTAAAAATCCTTACCTGTACACTGTGACTTTCTCATGCATTTACACTTCAATTGTTTACTTTTAAATCACTGCTGCACCTTATACTGTAATTTAAATTGACTGTAATTTACAAGCTGTATTTTTGCACAAATTGCCCTCTGCACAATCAATTCTGCATATACAAATGTTTTTTAAAAATACACACCTGTACACTGTGACTTCTCCTGATTTGTTTGCATTTCAATTGTTTACTTCAAATCACTGCTGCACCTTATACTGTAATTTATTTTACTGCAATTTACAAGCTGTATGCAACAGAATTTCGTTCTGTACGCACTCTGTGCATACAAAATGACAAATAAAGTTTTCTAATTCTCTCTAAGTCTATCTATCTATCTATCCATATTATATTATAGCGTTACTTTTTGAATAAGTCTGATCCATATCTGAACTATGGATCTTTGCAAATGTTCTTGCCATTACTTCTACTTTTTATTCATTTTTTAATGCTGTTCCTTCTTCATGTTTTAGAACTGGATATGTTCTCTCTGATCTATTTCCCTTCATTTTCTTCTTCATTCCCCATACCTCAGCTATAGAAGTTGTTCTGCCTATTGAATCACAAAAATCTCTCCATTTTGTCTTCTTTGCCTTCTAAATAACTTTCCTTGCTTCTGCTTGATCTTTTTTATATTCAATAAAAAATTTTAAATTATGTGTTCTTCTCAAAACTCTAAAAGCTATCCTCCCATTTCAAGTCTCTGCTCCGCTTAGAAAATACACAGGATGTGACGTCACTTCCGGTGATGTGCCCAAATATGGGCATAATGGCCGCCCTGTTCACAGTTCTGGATGGCAGAGCTCTCGATGATGAGAGCTGTAAATTGATCACAAACTTCATAAATGTCTTAAAATTCAACGGTTTGCTCTAAAATTCTGAAAATATTCATGAATGGCCAAGAGTGTTTTATCTAACCACACGATTTTTTTGATGGTCATTAAAAAAATGGATTCAGAGAAAAAAAATATTAAACTTTATAATCTTGTATCATTAATTTTTAAAATCTTGTAAATTGGTCAAAATCGCCCGGATTTTTACCAAACTGAAAGACATGGTTATTCTGGCTGTGCTTTACAGATAGAGGCCATTTTTATTGGGATTGACCAATATTTGTGGAAAATACATTGATTTCTCCATTTTACAAACTTTTAAAAAATCAGAGTGTGCAACTTTCAAAAACTGGAATACATGCAGTGAGAGAATTGTTGCACCTTATTCAAGGAATGCATCCTGAAAATCCGAGCTTGTTACACCACACAAGTGATTTTTGGTGAATTTTTGAAGTTTTCCAGTTTTTTTCCACACTTTTGGAAATAGGCCCCGCCCACTTGTTTCAATAAATACTATATTTAATACTTTAGTTAAGGGCAATGTCTGGAAGGGAATGAAGAAGGTTTTGTAAAAATCCGATCAGCCATTCTTGCGTAGTAGATTTCTTGACATCACAGCGCCCCCTAGTGATGGACGATCCTCAAATGCGGGTCACATGTGCAAAATCTTATTTGGACTATGGGTTATGAAGGACATGTCAAAATCTGTTATGGTTTTACAATAATCAGCAATTACATTTAGAGCTAGCTAGCTAACAATCACTTATTTTAGCGTTACTTTTCGAAAAAGTCAAAATTCAAAAATCCGCCGCGTTAACTTTTTTTATTTGTCCATTACATGGTTATATATGGAGTTTTGCGCAGATTGCACAAAATATGTAGGAGGAGTTTAACTAGAAAGGTTTAAGCTTTGTAGCCATGTAGCGCGAAAACTAGCTGGGAAACGAAGGGTGTTCCAAATTGCTTTATTTTGCAGAATCATCCAATAAACAAAGTGATGTAAAGTTTTTGAGTGTAGGACCAGTAGTTTGGTGGTTACAGGCGTAAACGCGTTGTCCTTTATTATAGCGCCCCCTAGTTGTTGAGGGGTCTGAATTTCTGGGTTTGAGTAGAGGCGCACATTCTGTACTTAGATACCTGATCCTATTGATTCGTTACAAATCCGCATGGGCCGCCCAACGCGTTTTAGCCGTAATAATAATAAATAATTTAAAAACACACGAAAAACAATAGGGTTCTCTGCTCACAGAGCAGACGAACGGCATAGCCGTTCGCCTGCGCTGCGGGCTTGGAACCCTAATAACTAGAACTGCAAGCAGTTATTAACGGGTTCCAAGCCCGTCTACGCTCCGCCCCCTTTGAGCATGTTCCTGGACTACAGCGTTCAACACCCTCATCCCACAGCATCTGGTTGAAAAACTGGAACATCTGGGCTTCAGCACACCCCTCATCACTTCCTCAACTCCTGACCACTGTCGGTCCGGGTCTGACAGACCACCTCTGATGTCATCACCCTCAGCACGGGCTCCCCTCAGGGCTGTGTCCGCAGCCCCCTGCTGTTTACTCTGATGACACACGACTGCACCCCCAGGTTCACCCCCAATCACATCATGAAGTTCGCAGTTGACACAAACTCATCAACAGCTCAGCTGTGGAGGTGGTTAGCAGCACCAAATTCCTCGGGGTGCACATCACGGACAACCTCACCTGGTCTGTAAACACCACATCTGGTGAGGAGGGCTCAGAAGCGCTTGTACTTCCTGCGGAGGATGAGGAGAGCCCAACTGCCCCCGTCCATCCTCACAACCCTCTACACAAGTACCATAGAGAGCACTCTGACCATAGATATTCATAATTAAGGCTAGATGTCTTACGGCGGAGTCTCAAACGTCATCACCGGCGGCCATCTTGCCTCAGACAAGCTTTCTGGCATGCTCTGTGGTACCTAATGTAAGGTGAGTGATCAGCACGAACACAAATACTCTTATCTCATTGAATTCTTGACGGATTTACAAACAGTTTGGTTTCTTACAAACGTCATGAACGTGGCTATAATTCTTGATGCTTGAACATGTCAAAATTGCAGATTTTCTTGTCTAAAAATGACTTAATCATGCAGCATAGTTGTGCATCACGGCTACTTGCGCAAGTTATCAAGGCTGAGACCACTGGTCAATTATATAGGTTTTACTGACACCAATAACGATTGTATGACAATTAATCTTTGGTGTAAATTTGAGGGAAATCAATCTCACAATGGTCCAAAAAGATATATGTTCCCTTAATTTCCCCATGGTTATTATACATTATTTTAATATACCAACTCTTATTTCAGGATTTGTTGTGTGACAGGCTCTGAAAAAGCTGTCCTGTGATGTCTGCCGTGCCAGCTTGGTAACAGATGCTGCATCTGCCATCAAGGACCAGAGCTACCACCTGCTGAAGTTAAAAAACAATGGAGGTCTGGTGATTCCATCAGAAGGCACAGTGATGGTAGTCAGGGCAGCAGAGTGGGTCATTCGTCAGACCTCATGTACCAGACGATCACAGCCCATCAAAGTGCTAGAGGTCGTGTACATTGTAAGGAAGAGGATAGGGTCAGAGGATGTGTTTGTGCTCAGAGAGCACATCGGAGAAACACAGTATGGCATAGACAGCCACCACCATATGCTGTTAACGTTGGTTGTGTCCTTGTTTTTTAAGTTAAGGCTGCACCAAATTGCCAAAATAACTAACCTTAGCTTACAGAGCAACAACATGCAACAGAAGCTCAATAAAACCGTCCTTTTCAAAGGGCATTAGCCAAGCTATGTTTTTTGGGTCATTTTTTAAATCTCTGTCTTCCATGTGTATACCATCACAGTAGTGTAGGTGGGGATTTCAACATGCTACATCTATATATACTTGTGAAGGGGACTATTGTACCAATTTTAATAGCAAATAAATTTCACTTTTATAATGGATTAGAAATAGGAACCTTTGTGTAATTACTCCTGATATATAATCCGAATAGTCTACATGAAACTTCAAAGTGTTACCTTTAATTTGAAACCTGGATTATGCTTCTACACCAAGAGGTTGCCACACAATAAGCCTTTTTTGTCAGTACTTCATATTTTATTATAACAGTAATATTCATATTATAAAAGTATGTATGTAAATATAAATAAATTAGGACTGTGAAATAATTAATCACACCCAAATAAAAGTGTTTATATATATATATATATATATAATGAATGTTCTTCATTTAGATTGACCTTTAAACCATTAATGCTATTACTCCTTTTCATATCTATCTATCTATCTATCTATCTATCTATCTATCTATCTATCTATCTATCTATCCATATTATATCATAGTGTTACTTTTGGAATAAGTCTGATCCATATCTGAACTATGGATCTTTGCAAATGTTCTTGCCATTACTTCTACTTTTTCCTCATTTGTTACTGCTGTTCCTTCTTCATGTTTTAGAACTGGATATGTTCTCTCTGGTCTATTTCCCTTCATTTTCTTAATCATTCCCCATACCTTAGCTATAGGAGTTGTTCTGCCCATTGAATCACAAAAATCTCTCCATTTTGTCTTCTTTGCCTTCTAAATAACTTTCCTTGCTTCTGCTTGATCTTTTTTACATTCAATATTTTTTTTTAAATTATGTGTTCTTTTCAAAACTCTAAAAGCTATCCTCCCTCTTCCAGTTTCTGCTCCGCTTAGAAAATCACGGGATGTGACGTCACATCCTGTGATGTGCCCATATATGGGCAAAATGGCCGCCCTGTTCACAGTTCTGGATGGTCAGAGCTCTGGATGGTGAAAGCTGTGACCAGATCATAAAATTCATTAAATCGGTAAAAATCAACGGTTTGCGCTAAAATTCTGAAAATATTCACATATGTCCAAGAGTGCTTTATCTAACTATGTGATTTTTTAAACGCCCATTGAAAAAAGCGTTTCAGAGAAAAAAAATATTAACCTTTATAGTCTTGCACATGTGAATTTCAAAGTCTTTTAAATAGTTCAAAATCGCCTGGATTTTTACCAAACTGAAGTACACATTAAGTCTGAATGTGCTTTACAAATAGTGGCCATTTTTATTGGGATTGAACAATATTTGTGGAAAATACATTGATTTCTCCATTTTACAAACTTTTAAAAAATCAGAGTGTGCAACTTTCAGAAACCTCAATACATGCAGTGAGAGAATTGTTACACCTTATTCAAGGAATACATCCTGAAAATCTGAGATCGTTACACCACAAAATGGATTTTTGGTAATTTTGTGAAGTTTTGAAGGTTTTTTTCACACTTTTGGAAATAGGCCCCGCCCACTTGTTTCAATCAGTACCATATTTAATTCCTGAGTTAAGGGTTATGACTGGAAGGGGATGAAGAAGGTTTTGTAAAAATCCGATCAGCCATTCTTGCGTAGTAGATTTCTTGACATCACAGCGCCCCCTAGTGATGGACGATCCTCAAACGCGGGTCACATGTGCAAAATCTTATTTGGACTATGTGTTATGAAGGACAGGTCAAAATCTGTTATGGTTTTAGAATAATCAGCAATTACATTTAGAGCTAGCTAGCTAACAATCACTTATTTTAGCGTTACTTTTCGAAAAAGTCAAAATTCAAAAATCTGCCGTGTTAACTTTTTTTATTTGTCCATGACACGCTTATATGTGAAGTTTTGCGCAGATCGCACAAAAAATGTAGGAGGAGTTTAACAAGAAAGGTTTAACCTTTGTAGCCATGTAGCGCGAAAAGTAGCTGGGAAACGAAAGGTGTGCCAATTCCCTTTTTGATGCAGAAACATCCAATAAACAAAGTGCTATCAAGTTTTTGAGTGTGGGACCAGTAGTTTGGTGGTTACAGGCCGAAACGCATTGTCCTTTGTTATAGCGCCCCCTAGTTGTTGAGGGGTCTGAATTTCTGGGTTTGAGTAGAGGCACACATTCTGTACTTAGATACCTGATTCAATAGGTTCGTTATAAATCCGCTTGGGCTGCACAACGCGTTTTAATTCCGTAATAATAATAATAATAATAACTAGAACTGCAAGCAGTTATTAACGGGTTCCAAGCCCACCCACGCACCGCCCCCTTGAGCATGTTCCTGGACTTCAGTTCAGCGTTCAACACCATCAAAACTGGAACATCTGGGCTTCAGCACACCTGTTCGCAACTGCCTACTAGACTTCATCACCAACAGACCTCAGTTGGTCCGGGTCGGACAGAAAACCTCTGATGTCATCACCCTCAGCACGGGCTTTCCTCAGGGCTGCGTCCTGAGCCCCCTGCTGTTCACCCTGATGACACACGACTGTGTCCCCAGGTTCACCACCAATCACATCGTGAAGTTTGCAGACGACACGACGGTGGTGGGCCTGATTAGAGACGACAACGACCAGGACCAGGACTAGGACTGATCCTGAACGTGGAGAAAACGAAGGAGATCATCATGGACTTCAGGAAGGAATGGCCTCGCCATGCTCCACTTCTCATTAACAGCTCAGCTGTGGAGGTGGTCAGCAGCAATAAATTCCTCGGGGTGCACATAACACACAACCTCAGCTGGTTTGTGAACACCATGTCACTGGAGAAGAGGGCACAGAAGCGCTTGCACTTACTGCGGAGGATGAGGAGAGACCACCTGTCCCCGCCCATCCTCACGACCTTCTACAGCAGCACCATCTATCTGCTCCCCACTCCCTTCCAATTAAGCATGTCATTATATTTATTACTTTCTTGCATTTGTCTAAAAAAAGTAGATGCAATGCAGTTTTGCATTGCATTACATTGAAATGACTGTTGTCATTTCAGCTTTTAACTTTCTGTTCTCTCTCTTTTTTCTTCATAGTAGGTACACCTGATCTGACGTTCTGTTAACTGTGACATCATCCAGAGAAGACAGATCACCCGCTATTACTATCTAATGTAGAACAGATTACTGGATCAATGTGTGCTTCTGTGCTGGTTTGTCTCTCTTGTTGTGTCTCTGCTCTGTATTCTTTAACCCCCAGTCGGTCGAGGCAGATGACCGTTCATACTGAGCCCGGTTCCGCTGGAGGTTTTTCCTTCCCGCTAATGGGTGGGGTTTTTTTTCGACTGTCGCTTCATGCATGCTCAGTATGAGGGATTGCTGCAAAGCCATGGACAATGCAGACGTCTCTCCCTGTAGCTCTATGCTTCTCCAGGAGTAAATGCTGCTTGTCGGGACTTTGAAGCAATCAACTGGTTCCCTTATATAGGAAATTTTTGACCAATCTGTATAATATGATTGATTTTGACTTTGTAAAGTGCCTCGAGATGACATGTTTCATGAATTGGCGCTGTATAAATACAATTGAATTGAATTGAATAGAGTCCATCTGTTAAACCTTTTCTGCGTCGCACAAAGACACGATGGTTGGAACCAAAGATCTCAACTTTGGACTCATCAGACCAAAGCACAGATTTCCACTGGTCTAATGTCCATTCCTTGTGTTCTTTAGCCCAAGCAATTCTCTTCTACTTGTTGCCTGTCCTTAGCAGTGGTTTCCTAGCAGCTGTTTTACCATGAAGGCCTGATTCACACAGTCTCCTAACAGTTGTTCTAGAGATGTGTCTGCTGCTAGAACTCTGTGTGGCATTGACCTGGTCTCTAATCTGAGCTGCTGTCAACCTGCGATTTCTGAGGCTGGTGACTAGGATGAATTTATCCTCCACAGCAATTCATAGTTTTGATGCCTTTAGTGTGAATCTACAATTGTCATAGTTATGAAAATTAAGAAAACTCTTTGAAGGAGAAGGTGTGTCTAAACCACCTCCTCCATTACCATCTGGTACGCTGGTGCCACCGCCAAAGACAAGAGCAGACTGCAGCGTGTCATCCGGTCTGATGAGAAGGTGACTGGCTGCAATTTTCCATCTCTCCAGGACCTGTAAGCCTCCAGGACTCTGAGGCGTGCAGGGAAGATTGTGGCCGATTTTGTGACACCCCAGTCACAAAATATTTCAGACACTTCCCTCTGGCAGGAGGCAGCGGTCCATCAGGACCAAAACCTCACGACACAAAAACAGTTTTTTCCCATCCGCTACCAGCCTTATTAACACGGCCCAGAGGCCCCGTGACACTTGACTCTGCCTCTCTCCCCTGTTCAGGTCCTACAAGCTACACCAACGTAGCATCTCCAGACCTTCTGCGTTACATTAACGCACAGTCTACCGTGTATATAGCTTTCTGTGTGTGTATATATATACACAGCGTTCACTGAGCGAGAGGCGGGTTACACCCTGGACAGGTCGGCAATCTGTCACAGGGCAACACAGAGACAGACAGGACAAACAACCATTCTTGCACACACTCACACCTAAGGACAATTTAGAGAAGCCAATTAAACTAACAGTCATGTTTTTGAACTGTGGGAGGAAGCCGGCGTACCCGGAGTGAACCTACGCATGCACAGGTAGAACATTCAAACTCCATGCAGAAAGACCCAGAGGATTTGAAAGACCCGGGAGGATTTGAAAGACCCGGGAGGATTTGAAAGACCCGGGAGGATTTGAAAGACCCAGGAGGATTTGAAAGACCCGGGAGGATTTGAAAGACCCGGGAGGATTTGAAAGACCCGGGAGGATTTGAAAGACCCGGGAGGATTTGAAAGACCCAGGTGATTGAACCCAGAAGGCAACAACACTTCTCACTGCTTCACTGTGCAGCCTCTGTTTATGACAGTATCATGTAAATCTTAGTCACAAATAAAGTGTTACCTAAATCAAAAGTAATTTGTATAGTAAGTATAACATCCACTGACTGTAAAGTTACCTGTGAAACGTTTTCACACAGCCAAACTGCTTGTTGTTGCAACCAAATGCTATGGGGTTCTGTGTGAGAACGGAGTAGCAAGATGGCGGCCAGTGACCTCTCCTAGTGACTGGCCGCCATCTTGCTACTCCCTACTCTCACACTTTTGCAAATAGGCCCTGCCCACTTGTTTCAATTGTGTTCATAAACAGACACAATAAAAAATGCAAAAAGCATCATGCTAACCTTTACAATTAGGCTTATTGGATTTTACTACTTAATAACTCTCTGTCAAAGCCTCTAACCTGCTGGTGTAACACTTGGGCCTGGTGTCTCCTGGCTGGCTTCTCCAGGTTGGTCACTGCTGCAGGGTTCTGTCTGGTCCTGGTCTGGCCCTGGTTTTTGCCTCTTTAAGAAGAACTGTGAGATATTCTCTTTTCTCTTCATTTGGGCTCTACACAAAATAAGGCAGCCTGGTATTTAGACTCCATGACTGTATGGCAAAGACAACACTATTTTAAATATTATTTAAACAATAGTTTTTAGTTTTCTGTAGCTAGCTAAAATAATACTAAATTAAAATAGATTAATTAAATTAATTAATATAACTAGTTAGGTTATAATTCAAAGCTTTCATATGACATAGCCTATTTACATTTCAGTCATTATAAACTTAACAATGTTTTTTCACATATTCTTACCACACACATTTCAAGCAAGAGCTGGGAGATATATCCTGGCCAAATTAATAAAACATTACAGGGCAGCATGTGCACTCAAACATATGTTAAAAGAATCTGTCTAAAACACGATCTATCAGCACTAACATGGCTAATATAATAAACGAGGCACTACGGACGGAGCGGTGCACAACCATTTTTTTTTCTTTTTAGAAATGTATGACAAGTGCCGCCTCTCATTAGGAAGGTAACACAGCGGTTACCGCTGAGCGGTAAAATGTTGTAAATACCTGCAAAACTCCTCAACGGTGTACTCTAAAGCCGCGGGTGTGTTTTGGATCAAGCAGGAACCACATGTCAGCTTAACCAATGAACAGCGTCAGTGTGCAGCATGTAGGCTGCTACTGCATGGGCTGCCTTCAGGGACAGTCGGAAATTACAGTTTTCCTGGCAAATCTTTGCCGATCTCATAAGTATTATATGTTAAAATTACCATTTCCAGTGGGGTGGCAGTAGGGGGTGGCAAGGGCTCTGTTGGGGGTGGCAAATGCCACCCCTGCCACCCCTCTGGCTCCGCAACTAGCTACATTCAATGTAAAGCTTATGTATATAAGTGTGTGTGTGTGTAAAAAATCCATATATAATCAAATACTGCCATCTACTGGAAATTTTAAATCCCTACATGGGCACATTTCGGAAATGTTATTCTCTTTAAATTCATAAATAAATTCTTTAAAAATCAACAGTTTGCTCTAAAATTCTTCCAATATTATATATATATTCAATTTATTTATTTATATAGCGCCAAATCATGAAACATGTCATCTCAAGGCACTTTACAAAATCAAGTTCAATCATATTATACAGATTGGGTCAGATTATACAGATTGGATAAAATGTCCTATATAAGGAAACCAGTTGATTGCATCAAAGTCCCGACAAGCATATATATATATATATATATATATATATATATATATATACACTCACCGGCCACTTTATTAGGTACCCCATGCTAGTAACGGGTTGGACCCCCTTTTGCCTTCAGAACTGCCTCAATTCTTCGTGGCATAGATTCAACAAGGTGCTGGAAGCATTCCTCAGGGAGTTTGGTCCATATTGACATGATGGCATCACACAGTTGCCGCAGATTTGTCGGCTGCACATCCATGATGCGAATCTCCCGTTCCACCACATCCCAAAGATGCTCTATTGGATTGAGATCTGGTGACTGTGGAGGCCATTTGAGTACAGCGAACTCATTGTCATGTTCAAGAAACCAGTCTGAGATGATTCCAGCTTTATGACATGGCGCATTATCCTGCTGAAAGTAGCCATCATGGGTTGGGTACATTGTGGTCATAAAGGGATGGACATGGTCAGCAACAATACTCAGGTAGGCTGTAGCGTTGCAACGATGCTCAATTGGTACCAAGGGGCCCAAAGAGTGCCAAGAAAATATTCCCCACACCATGACACCACCACCACCACCAGCCTGAACTGTTGATACAAGGCAGGATGGATCCATGCTTTCATGTTGTAGACACCAAATTCTGACCCTACCATCCGACTGTAGCAGCAGAAATCGAGACTCATCAGACCAGGCAACGTTTTTCCAATCTTCTATTGTCCAATTTCGATGAGCTTGTGCAAATTGTAGCCTCAGTTTCCTGTTCTTAGCTGAAAGGAGTGGCACCCGATGTGGTCTTCTGCTGCTGTAGACCATCTGCCTCAAAGTTCGACGTACTGTGCGTTCAGAGATGCTCTTCTGCCCACCTTGGTTGTAACGGGTGGTTATTTGAGTCACTGTTGCCCTTCTATCAGCTCGAACCAGTCTGGCCATTCTCCTCTGACCTCTGGCATCAACAAGGCATTTCCGCCCACAGAACTGCCGCTCACTGGATGTTTTTTCTTTTTCGGACCATTCTCTGTAAACCCTAGAGATGGTTGTGCGTGAAAATCCCAGTAGATTAGCAGTTTCTGAAATACTCAGACCAGCCCTTCTGGCACCAACAATCATGCCACGTTCAAAGTCACTCAAATCACCTTTCTTCCCCATACTGATGCTCGTTTTGAACTGCAGGAGATTCTCTTGACCATGTCTACATGCCTAAATGCACTGAGTTGCCGCCATGTGATTGGCTGCTTAGAAATTAAGTGTTAACGAGCAGTTGGACAGGTGTACCTAATAAAGTGGCCGGTGAGTGTATATATATATATATATATATATATATATATATATATATATATATATATATTTAAGCTATATACACAGACACCGATCTACAGACAACAGCAATTATCAACAAAAAGAAATCAACAAAAAACCTAATCACCCTCAGCACGGGCTCCCCCCCCCCACTCCCCACAAATCATGTCTATCCAGTAATTTAGGACCATTTTGTTTGTTTTTGGTGTTTAATGTACTTTTCTCTACTTCCATCGCTGTACCCATTAGCACATATTGTGTTTATGCCGGAAAACTGTAACTGTAAAGCATGAGGATGATCTATCATAAAATCTTACTTATGGAAGGTAATTCCCCAGGATCTGGTTCCTAGTGTCCTTTTATTTGCGCACCCATAAGCGGAGTAAAAGTCGGGCTTCCTGGGACGTAGCTCTGGAAGTTTGCTTACTTTCAATACAAAATCGAAATTATTTATTAAGTTAGACAATAATTTAATTCAATCAATTGGTCCCATGTAGCCCCTAAAGGGGTGACGTTTTCAGTCAGTTGATTTATCTGGAAATCGGGTGAGAATTCACCGGATTCAGAGTGTCTGAAAACATAAAGTACATTTTCCTGTAATGACTTGTATTCTGTCTGACTGCAGCTTGGTCTGACCTAAGATGGCCGCTCTGTCGGCACGCCTCTCAACCGAGGACGCGGCGTCTACGTATTCATGTCTGTGTTCTCTATGGTCTGACCTAAGATGGCAGCTTGGTCTGACCTAAGATGGCTGCTTTGACGTCACTTCCTGTGATGTGCCCAAATATGGGCAAAATGGCCGCCCTGTTCAAAGCTCTGCAGTCAGAGCTCTGGATGATGAAAGCTGTGAACTGATCACAAACTTCATAAATTCGTTAATAATCAACGGTTTGCTCTAAAATTCTGAAAATATTCATGGATCTCAAGGAGTGCTTTATCTAACCACAGGCTGTTTTTTATGGTCATTAAAACAATGGATTCAGAGAAATAAAATATTAAACTTTATAGTCTTGTACCATTTATTTTCAAAGTCTTGTAAATTGGTCAAACTCGCCTGGATTTTTACCAAACTGAAATCCATGTTTATTCTGCATGTGCTTTACAAATAGAGGCCATATTTTGGGGGGTTGAACAATATTTGTGGAAAATACATTGATTTCTCCATTTTACAAACTTTTAAAAATTCAGAGTGTAGCACTTCAAAAAAAAACTATACATGCAGTGAGAGAATTGTTACACCTTATTCACAGAATACATCCTGAAAATCTGGGATCAAAAAATTGATTTTAAAGCATTTTTTATTCTTTACTTTATTGTTTTTATTATTCTCCAGGTTTTTTAACACTTTTGGAAATAGGCCCCGCCCACTTGTTTTAATAATTACCATATTTAATACCTGAGTTCAGGGGTATGACTGGAAGGGGATGAAGAAGGTTTTGTAAAAATCCGATCAGCCATTCTTGCGTAGTAGATTTCTTGACATCACAGCGCCCCCTAGTGATGGACGATCCTCAAACGCGGGTCACATGTGGAAAATCTTATTTGGACTATGGGTTATGAAGGACATGTCAAAATCTGTTATGGTTTTAGAATAATCAGCAATTACATTTAGAGCTAGCTAGCTAACAATCACTTATTTTAGCGTTACTTTTCGAAAAAGTCAAAATTCAAAAATCCGCCGTGTTAACTTTTTTTATTTGTCCATTACACGGTTATATGTGGAGTTTTGCGCGGATTGCATAAAAAATGTAGGAGGAGTTTAACAAGAAAGGTTTAACCTTTGTAGCCATGTAGCGCGAAAACTAGCTGGGAAACGAAGGGTGTGCCAATTCCCTTTATTTTGCAGAATCATCCAATAAACAAAGTGATGTGAAGTTTTTGAGTGTGGGACCAGTAGTTTGGTGGTTATAGGCCAAAACGCATTGTCCTTTGTTATAGCGCCCCCTAGTTGTTGAGGGGTCTGAATTTCTGGGTTTGAGTAGCGGTGCACATTCTGTACTTGGATACCTGATTCAATAGGTTCGTTACAAATCCGCATGGGCCGCCCAACGCGTTTTAGCGGAGAATAATAATTACCCGTAATAATAATAATAATAATAACTAGAACTGCAAGCAGTTATTAACGGGTTCCAAGCCCGTCTACGCTCCGCCCCCTTTGAGCATGTTCCTGGACTACAGCGTTCAACACCCTCATCCCACAGCATCTGGTTGAAAAACTGGAACATCTGGGCTTCAGCACACCCCTCATCACTTCCTCAACTCCTGACCACTGTCGGTCCGGGTCTGACAGACCACCTCTGATGTCATCACCCTCAGCACGGGCTCCCCTCAGGGCTGTGTCCGCAGCCCCCTGCTGTTTACTCTGATGACACACGACTGCACCCCCAGGTTCACCCCCAATCACATCATGAAGTTCGCAGTTGACACAAACTCATCAACAGCTCAGCTGTGGAGGTGGTTAGCAGCACCAAATTCCTCGGGGTGCACATCACGGACAACCTCACCTGGTCTGTAAACACCACATCTGGTGAGGAGGGCTCAGAAGCGCTTGTACTTCCTGCGGAGGATGAGGAGAGCCCAACTGCCCCCGTCCATCCTCACAACCCTCTACACAAGTACCATAGAGAGCACTCTGACCATAGATATCCATAATTAAGGCTAGATGTCTTACGGCGGAGTCTCAAACGTCATCACCGGCGGCCATCTTGCCTCAGACAAGCTTTCTGGCATGCTCTGTGGTACCTAATGTAAGGTGAGTGATCAGCACGAACACAAATACTCTTATCTCATTGAATTCTTGACGGATTTACAAACAGTTTGGTTTCTTACAAACGTCATGAACGTGGCTATAATTCTTGATGCTTGAACATGTCAAAATTGCAGATTTTCTTGTCTAAAATGACTTAATCGTGCAGCATAGTTGTGCATCACGGCTACTTGCGCAAGTTATCAAGGCTGAGACCACTGGTCAATTATATAGGTTTTACTGACACCAATAACGATTGTATGACAATTAATCTTTGGTGTAAATTTGAGGGAAATCAATCTCACAATGGTCCAAAAAGATATATGTTCCCTTAATTTCCCCATGGTTATTATACATTATTTTAATATACCAACTCTTATTTCAGGATTTGTTGTGTGACAGGCTCTGAAAAAGCTGTCCTGTGATGTCTGCCGTGCCAGCTTGGTAACAGATGCTGCATCTGCCATCAAGGACCAGAGCTACCACCTGCTGAAGTTAAAAAACAATGGAGGTCTGGTGATTCCATCAGAAGGCACAGTGATGGTAGTCAGGGCAGCAGAGTGGGTCATTCGTCAGACCTCATGTACCAGACGATCACAGCCCATCAAAGTGCTAGAGGTCGTGTACATTGTAAGGAAGAGGATAGGGTCAGAGGATGTGTTTGTGCTCAGAGAGCACATCGGAGAAACACAGTATGGCATAGACAGCCACCACCATATGCTGTTAACGTTGGTTGTGTCCTTGTTTTTTAAGTTAAGGCTGCACCAAATTGCCAAAATAACTAACCTTAGCTTACAGAGCAACAACATGCAACAGAAGCTCAATAAAACCGTCCTTTTCAAAGGGCATTAGCCAAGCTATGTTTTTTGGGTCATTTTTTAAATCTCTGTCTTCCATGTGTATACCATCACAGTAGTGTAGGTGGGGATTTCAACATGCTACATCTATATATACTTGTGAAGGGGACTATTGTACCAATTTTAATAGCAAATAAATTTCACTTTTATAATGGATTAGAAATAGGAACCTTTGTGTAATTACTCCTGATATATAATCCGAATAGTCTACATGAAACTTCAAAGTGTTACCTTTAATTTGAAACCTGGATTATGCTTCTACACCAAGAGGTTGCCACACAATAAGCCTTTTTTGTCAGTACTTCATATTTTATTATAACAGTAATATTCATATTATAAAAGTATGTATGTAAATATAAATAAATTAGGACTGTGAAATAATTAATCACACCCAAATAAAAGTGTTTATATATATATATATAATGAATGTTCTTCATTTAGATTGACCTTTAAACCATTAATGCTATTACTCCTTTTCATATCTATCTATCTATCTATCTATCTATCTATCTATCTATCTATCTATCTATCTATCTATCCATATTATATCATAGTGTTACTTTTGGAATAAGTCTGATCCATATCTGAACTATGGATCTTTGCAAATGTTCTTGCCATTACTTCTACTTTTTCCTCATTTGTTACTGCTGTTCCTTCTTCATGTTTTAGAACTGGATATGTTCTCTCTGGTCTATTTCCCTTCATTTTCTTAATCATTCCCCATACCTTAGCTATAGGAGTTGTTCTGCCCATTGAATCACTAAAATCTCTCCATTTTGTCTTCTTTGCCTTCTAAATAACTTTCCTTGCTTCTGCTTGATCTTTTTTACATTCAATATTTTTTTTAAATTATGTGTTCTTTTCAAAACTCTAAAAGCTATCCTCCCTCTTCCAGTTTCTGCTCCGCTTAGAAAATCACGGGATGTGACGTCACATCCTGTGATGTGCCCATATATGGGCAAAATGGCCGCCCTGTTCACAGTTCTGGATGGTCAGAGCTCTGGATGGTGAAAGCTGTGACCAGATCATAAAATTCATTAAATCGGTAAAAATCAACGGTTTGCGCTAAAATTCTGAAAATATTCACGTATGTCCAAGAGTGCTTTATCTAACTATGTGATTTTTTAAACGCCCATTGAAAAAAGCGTTTCAGAGAAAAAAAATATTAACCTTTATAGTCTTGCACATGTGAATTTCAAAGTCTTTTAAATAGTTCAAAATCGCCTGGATTTTTACCAAACTGAAGTACACATTAAGTCTGAATGTGCTTTACAAATAGTGGCCATTTTTATTGGGATTGAACAATATTTGTGGAAAATACATTGATTTCTCCATTTTACAAACTTTTAAAAAATCAGAGTGTGCAACTTTCAGAAACCTCAATACATGCAGTGAGAGAATTGTTACACCTTATTCAAGGAATACATCCTGAAAATCTGAGATCGTTACACCACAAAATGGATTTTTGGTAATTTTTTGAAATTTTGAAGGTTTTTTTCACACTTTTGGAAATAGGCCCCGCCCACTTGTTTCAATCAGTACCATATTTAATTCCTGAGTTAAGGGTTATGACTGGAAGGGGATGAAGAAGGATTTGTAAAAATCCGATCAGCCATTCTTGCGTAGTAGATTTCTTGACATCACAGCGCCCCCTAGTGATGGACGATCCTCAAACGCGGGTCACATGTGCAAAATCTTATTTGGACTATGGGTTATGAAGGACATGTCAAAATCTGTTATGGTTTTAGAATAATCAGCAATTACATTTAGAGCTAGCTAGCTAACAATCACTTATTTTAGCGTTACTTTTCGAAAAAGTCAAAATTAAAAAATCCGCCGCATTAACTTTTTTTATTTGTCCATGACACGCTTATATATGAAGTTTTGCGCAGATCACACAAAAAATGTAGGAGGAGTTTAACAAGAAAGGTTTAACCTTTGTAGCCATGTAGCGCGAAAAGTAGCTGGGTAACGAAAGGTGTGTCAATTCCCTTTTTGATGCAGAAACATCCAATAAACAAAGTGCTATCAAGTTTTTGAGTGTGGGACCAGTAGTTTGGTGGTTACAGGCCAAAACGCATTGTCCTTTGTTATAGCGCCCCCTAGTTGTTGAGGGGTCTGAATTTCTGGGTTTGAGTAGAGGCACACATTCTGTACTTAGATACCTGATTCAATAGGTTCGTTATAAATCTGCTTGGGCTGCACAACGCGTTTTAATTCCGTAATAATAATAATAATAACTAGAACTGCAAGCAGTTATTAACGGGTTCCAAGCCCACCCACGCCCCGCCCCCTTGAGCATGTTCCTGGACTTCAGTTCAGCGTTCAACACCATTATCTTACAGCATCTGGCGGAAAAACTGAAACATCTGGGCTTCAGCACACCCCTTCGCAACTGCCTGCTAGACTTCCTCACCTCCTGACCTCATTTGGTCCGGGTCAGACAGAACACCTCTGATGTCATCACCCTCAGCACGGGCTCCCCTCAAGGCTGTGTCTTGAGCCCCCTGCTGTTCACCCTGATGACACATGACTGCGTCCCCAGATTCACCACCAATCGCATTGTGAAGTTTTCAGACGACACAACGGTGGTGGGCCTGATTAGAGACGACAACGACCAGGACCAGGACTGATCCTGAACGTGGAGAAAACGAAGGAGATCATCATGGACTTCAGGAAGAAATGGCCTCGCCATGCTCCCCTTCTCATTAACAGCTCAGCTGTGGAGGTGGTCAGCAGCAATAAATTCCTCGGGGTGCACATAACACACAACCTCAGCTGGTTTGTGAACACCATGTCACTGGAGAAGAGGGCACAGAAGCGCTTGCACTTACTGCGGAGGATGAGGAGAGCGCACCTGTCCCCGCCCATCCTCACGACCTTCTACAGCAGCACCATCTATCTGCTCCCCACTCCCTTCCAATTAAGCATGTCATAATATGTATTACTTTCTTGCATTTGTCTTAAAAAAGTAGATGCAATGCAGTTTTGCATTGCATTACATTGAAATGACTGTTGTCATTTCATCTTTTAACTTTTTGCTCTCTCTTTTTTCTTCATAGTAGGTACACCTGATCTGACGTTCTGTTAACTGTGACATCATCCAGAGAAGACAGATCACCCGCTATTACCATCTAATGTAGAACAGATTACTGGATCAATGTGTGCTTCTGTGCTTCTTTGTCTGTCTTGTTGTGTCTCTGCTCTGTCTTCTTTAACCCCCAGTCGTGATTGGCTTTAACAGCCGAGCGAGTGCACAGCTGGTGTTGAGTGTGAAACGAGCAGGTGTGCGCGAGCAAAGTAGCGCGCGAGCAGAGATGGAACTCACCGCGAGGACAGCGGGTTGAGAAGAGTTTTTCAGACCGTGCCAGACCGGTTTTGAGCGTTGAGTTGTTTCACTGTGCGCTTGGATTGGTTCCTGCGCGCTCAAACAGAAGGCACGGATATCGCTACTTTTGTTTCACAGAGTTGAGCGGCAGCGCTGTCTTCTTCTCTGTCTTCATGTGCCTCCCCTGTGACTCTTTGGCGCCCCCCAGGGGAGGCACGCCTCACCTATTGAAAACCCCTATACGACATTGATTAATCTGCGTTATTTTTTTTAATCCGTTAATTTTTTTAAATTAAGTAATCGAAATTAACGCGTTATTTTGACAGCCCTAATATATATATATATATATATATATATATATATATATATATATATATATATATATATATATATATATATATATATATATAAGTATGTGTATATGTATAAGTATGTGTATATGTATATATATGTATACATATATGTGTTTGTATGTTATTTATATATTTATAAATGTTTTATATATCCCTCCTCATCCTTCTTGACCTTTCTGCTGCATTTGATACTGTCGACCACGGCATTCTCTTAAACCGGCTCCACCTCACTACTGGACTAAATGACACTGCTCTCAGTTGGTTCAGATCATATCTCACAAACCGGACAGAATACATCTCCCTGGGACACTCCAAATCACATCCACACACAGGTACATGTGGTGTCCCCCAGGGGTCAGTCCTTGGCCCCATCCTCTTCATCCTTTACCTCACTCCTCTTGGCCAAATCATCAGCTGCCACAATATTTCATTCCACTGCTATGCTGATGACATACAGCTCTATGTAAATGTCACAGCTGACACCCCACCCTCACAGTCATCCCCATCAAAACTCACCACCTGTCTGGAGGAGATAAAGGTATGGATGGAGCAAAAACCGAAGCCATCCTGGTTGGAACTCCTCATCAAACCAAATCATTATCCATAACCAGCATCACCTTTTCTGGCACTAACATCCCGCTTTCATCAACAGTTAGAAATCTTGGTGCAAAAATGGACTCCCAACTCACTTTTGAAGCACATATAAATCACCTATGCAAGACCTCTTTCTACCACCTCCGAAATATTTCCAAACTTCGTCCCATTCTCTCCCTTCCAGACGCAGAAAAGCTGGTTCATGCCTTTGTCTCCTCCAGACTGGACTATTGCAACGCACTTCTCATTGGGATCCTTAGAAAAAGTCTGCAGAGGCTTCAGTATTTTCAAAACTCTGCAGCTAGGATCCTGATGAGAGTGCGGAAACATGAGCACATTACCCCCATCCTCCATTCACTACACTGGCTTCCCATCTCCACCAGGTTTGAGTACAAGGTTTCCCTCCTCACACATCAATGCATCCATGGACATGCCCCCGCCTTATCAGCCCACAGAAGACAACCCGCTCCCTTCGCTCCACTCACTCAAACCTCCTCCACATTCCCAGAACCAGACTCAGGACAATGGGAGATCGGGCATGTAGTGCTGCTGCCCCGCATCTGTGGAATGCCCTCCCTGACATCTTGAGGGCACCTCAATCCACTGAGTGTTTTAAAAAAGGCCTTAAAACATTTCTTTTTAGCAAAGGTTTTGGTCCCCTTTAGATGTTTTATTCTTTTTTTTCTTCTAAAAAAGCTTTTTTAATTTTTTTATGCTTTTTTTAATTTTTACCTGTAGCACTTGGAGATCTTTTGATGGAAAGTGCAGTATAAATTAAATGTATTATTATTATTATTATATATATTTAAATAAATAAAATGGAAAATATTTCAGCACATGACTTTCTCAGTACTTGATAGTTTTAGAACATAGCATAAAAGTATACGGCATTTGACATTTTCAAATTTTAAGCCCCCTCTGAACATGAGAAAATCCTCGTTATTCGATGCTGTAGCGCACATTCTCCCTAGTTACTGGGGGAAAATAGGGAGTACCAATATGGCGGCTGGTGGCTTCAAAGCGACTTGTTCTAACAGCGGGCTATTAGCACCATAGACATTATATACGTAGACGCGTCATTAGGCGCAGGTTCGCACATCAACGTCACCGCCATATTGTATGTGGCAAGTTAAGTTCTGTTGATGCCTCATTCCTGTGCTGCATGGAAATGTATTCGGGCTGATTTCACTACTTGTATCTGCCTTCTATAAACTAAGGCTGCACCATGCTGCAAAACTGGACACACTAAAGCTGCAGAGTGGCAACACTAGGAAAAAGCTGTGCAAGACCATTCTTTTTCAAGGTTTTTAGCTTGCATACAGTACAGACTATTGTATTTAGACATAGATGTGCATATATAGATTTTCAAGTATTATAAATAAGCCAAATAAATAGTTGTGTGATTATATATCACTATAGGTCAAGATTATAGCTGTCTATACATATCTATATCTATACGTTTCTAAATAAATAAATATATATATATATATATATATATATATATATATATATATATATATATATATATATATATATATATATATATATTGTGTGTGTATATGTGTATGTGTTATGAATATAAGGATGAATTTGTTAAATCTAAACATTGTGGTCTTCATTATTTCATAAAACCGTATCACATGTGAACCTTTAGGAACAGACTTTTTGGGGGAGTATTAAAGAGGTAAAATTACTAATATGAGGAAAAAAAAAAACCTAGGACAAAGTTTAAAAAAAAAATTAAAAAAAAAAGACAAAAGTGGTAATGTTATGAGAATTAAGAGGGAAAATTTCCAGAATAGTCACAGTTTGCAGAATTGTTTCACTCCTGGAGTAATAGGGCCAGGTGAGATTATTTTAATTATTTTTATTCTTTACGAGTATAAAGTCGGGAGAATGAAGTTAAAGGGATACGAAAATAAACTTGTAATATTACAAAAATAAAAATATTACGAATACAAAGTATATTGTGAGATTAAAGTCCCCCTGATACTGTTTAAGTGACTGAGTAACTGCAGATTTGCCACATTTAACATGGCGGACGCTCTGACGCATCCCAGCATAGGCAGAATCCGCCCAACGATGCGTCTACGTTTATAATGTCTATGATTAGCACTCTAGTGTATAATATAGCTCAGTGGAGCGACACCACAGAGTTTTGAGCCGATTGCTAATTAGCTGCTAACCACAACAGAGCTACAAGCCTAATGCTAAGCAGCTGCTAACATCAAGTTGCTCATTTGTAGGTAACTAGACTCCACACTACAAAGAGAAAAACTACTGCTAAGTTCTCAATAAAAACGAGGGGTTAACATGACCCCAAACAGAGTATAATACACATAAACATGATAACTTACAGTTGTATGGACGAAACCCAGCGCAGAACACCAGAGAAATGTCTGACTGAATCAGTCTGACTGCTGCGTATGTGATGAGTTCAAGTACCTTGCTCAACGTAGGAATTTGCACATGCGGGGATTATCTTTAATACAGTAATATATGTTGAGCCTAAAGCTAAATGACTCGAATGGAAATGAGGTTTAAAATGTCTACTGTTTCGTTTAATGTTAATGAAAAATCATAATTTAAATTTAAGTGAAGTATGTTTGAACTAGAAGAATTAAGAACTGTGGGATGTTGATAAATTGACTGTATATTTGTATTGTAGTGCTAAACCATAGATTTACTTCTGAGTCAATTTAGGCTGTACAGATATTACTGTACAAAAGATAATCCTCGAATTTGCAAATTCCTATGTTGAGTGAAGTTCTTGAACGCACCACATGCTTAGAATCCAAAGCAGGACATTGCGATGTGTGCATCCATTCAGTTAGATACAAGTTAACAACAATTTTCAAGTATTCCCTGATAGACATTTGGTAACAATGACTTTAGAGTTAAGGGCTGTGGACTCTTATTAAAATTTTAGCAACAGCTGGAATTATACATTTATATAAATGTATTGTTTGTTTTGCCCTCTGAAATTCACTCGCCAAACGGGAAATTTACTTGCATTTGGCAACTGGCGAGTTAATTTCGGACCCTGTGTGTATGTGTGTGTGTGGGGGGGGTGTGTGCGTGTGTGTGTATATTTCTCAGAATGATAATTACCTATTTGAACTTGTATTTGTCTTTAAGTTAGAAAATCTTTGATCCACCAATACATCCTACCTGTAATACCCATCTTTATAATTTTAATTAATAAACCTTCTTTCCACAACATGTCATATGCATTTTCAATATCCAAAACACTGCTACAATACTTCCTTTATTAATTTGAGCTTTTCTGATTTCAAATTCCAATTCCTCCCTCTTCAGGTTCTGCTCCGCTTAGAAACATAGACATTATATACGTAGACGCCCCATTGGACGCTGCCAGCCACTAGGCTGACGTGCCTACAGGGTGACCATCTTGGGTCAGACCACAGATCAGACAGCTGCTGTCAAAATGAATAGGAGGCACCTCAGATCTCATTTTAATCATATGTTCCCAGTGATCGTGACCTTTCAGACAGATTACACATATTTATTCAGAACCAAAACTATTTAAACTGAAGTCAAACTGGATGAAAAATGTACACGCACTTACACATTTTGCAGTTAAATATTAATCTAATATACACACAAATATATATATATATATATATATATATATATATATATATATATATATATATATAAGCTATATACACAGAGACCAATCTACAGACAACAACAATTATCTACATATTGTCAGAACTTAGCAGACAGCACCATGCAGTTCTCTGCTGGCGCTGTCCCCGCTGCTCTCTCCACAGGTGACTGCAGCTGACTGGTGGGCGGGGCACGCACACCTGCGGCTCGTTCTGCGAGTCAGCGCTCAGACAGCCGGTGGATGCCAGAGTGTTAGCATCAGTGGTTCCCCGTGCCTTGATCCAGCCGTGGCGCCTATGCACTTGACTTGACTTGCCAGACTTCGGATGAAAACCAGTCAGTCAGACTCACCAGATTCCACCGGCTGTCTTAGACCACCTCGGGCGCTGCTCGGACCCCTCCTTGCTCCTGCAGCTCACCGTCGCTCAGTCACCAACCTCCATCTGAGCTGAAAGCGCTAAGTTCCTGCTCCGCTCCACTTCCCCCGGTCCGGTTCCCGAGCCTTGTGGTAAGCGCCCCGCCCCTCAGTCCATTATTCCCCTCACCGCAACCCAACCTAAACCTCTTGTTTTTCTCCCTAGATCGTCTCACCGCGGCTCCGTTCAGCCTTGAACCCAGATTCTTAGATTCAGAGATCAGCCAACTCCGCTCCTGTAAATAAAACCTTTGAACTGCTCATTGTTGTCCCAGGTGTCTCTCTGCATGTGGGCCAAATACGTCCGAAACATGACACATATGAGCAAAACTATATACAGACAGGTGAGAGCAAAGGTGCTCATAACAGCATTTAAAAATGATATAATACAAACCGCGATCTGGGGGAAAGAAATCAACAAAAAACCTAATCACCCTCAGCACGGGCTCCCCCCCCCCCCTCCCCACAAATCATGTCTATCCAGTAATTTAGGACCATTTTGTTTGTTTTTGGTGTTTAATGTACTTTTCTCTACTTCCATCCCTGTACCCATTAGCACATATTGTGTTAAAGCATGAGGATTATCTATCATAAAATCTTACTTATTGAAGGTAATTCCCCAGAATAAAAAGGATAATAAGCGGAGTAAAAGTCTGGCTCCTTGGGACGTAGCTCTGGAAGTTTGCTTACTTTCAATACAAAAACCGAAATTATTTATTAAGTTAGACAATCATTTAATTCAATCAATTGGTCCCATGTAGCCCCTAAAGGGGTGACGTTTTCAGTCAGTTGATTTAGCTGGAAATCGGGTTAGAATTCACCGGATTCAGAGTGTCTGAAACATAAAGTACATTTTCCTGAATTGACTTTTATTCTCTCTGAGCGCAGCTTTGTCTGACCTAAGATGGCCGCTGTGACATCACTTCCTGTGATGTGCCCAAATATGGGCAAAATGGCCGCCCTGTTCACAGCTGTGGAGTCAGAGCTCTGGATGAGAGCTGTGAACTGATCACAAACTTCATAAATTCGTTAATAATCAACGGTTTGCTCTAAAATTCTGAAAATATTCATGGATCTCAAAGAGTGCTTTATCTAACCACAGGATTTTTTTTATGGTCATTAAAAAAATGGATTCAGAGAAATAAAATATTAAACTTTATAGTCTTGTACCATTTATTTTCAAAGTCTTGTAAATTGGTCAAACTCGCCTGGATTTTTACCAAACTGAAATCCATGTTTATTCTGCATGTGCTTTACAAATAGAGGCCATATTTTGGGGGGTTGAACAATTTGTGGAAAATACATTGATTTCTCCATTTTACAAACTTTTAAAAATTCAGAGTGTAGTACTTCAAAAAAAACCAATACATGCAGTGAGAGAATTGTTACACCTTATTCACGGAATACATCCTGAAAATCTGGGATCAAAAAATTTATTTTAAAGCATTTTTTATTCTTTACTTTATTGCTTTTATTATTCTCCAGGTTTTTTAACACTTTTGGAAATAGGCCCCGCCCACTTGTTTTAATAATTACCATATTTAATACCTGAGTTCAGGGGTATGACTGGAAGGGGATGAAGAAGGTTTTGTAAAAATCCGATCAGCCATTCTTGCGTAGTAGATTTCTTGACATCACAGCGCCCCCTAGTGATGGACGATCCTCAAACGCGGGTCACATGTGCAAAATCTTATTTGGACTATGGGTTATGAAGGACATGTCAAAATCTGTTATGGTTTTAGAATAATCAGCAATTACATTTAGAGCTAGCTAGCTAACAATCACTTATTTTAGCGTTACTTTTCGAAAAAGTCAAAATTCAAAAATCCGGCGCGTTAACTTTTTTTATTTGTCCATTATGCTGTTATATATGGAGTTTTGCGCGGATTGCATAAAAAATGTAGGAGGAGTTTAACAAGAAAGGTTTAACCTTTGTAGCCATGTAGCGCGAAAACTAGCTGGGAAACGAAGGGTGTGCCAATTCCCTTTATTTTGCAGAATCATCCAATAAACAAAGTGCTATCAAGTTTTTGAGTGTGGGACCAGTAGTTTGGTGGTTATAGGCCAAAACGCATTGTCCTTTGTTATAGCGCCCCCTAGTTGTTGAGGGGTCTGAATTTCTGGGTTTGAGTAGCGGTGCACATTCTGTACTTGGATACCTGATTCAATAGGTTCGTTACAAATCCGCATGGGCCGCCCAACGCGTTTTAGCGGAGAATAATAATTACCCGTAATAATAATAATAATAATAATAATAAATAATTTAAAAACACTAGAAAAACAATAGGGTTCTCTGCTCACAGAGCAGACGAACGGCATAGCCGTTCGCCTGCGCTGCGGGCTTGGAACCCTAATAACTAGAACTGCAAGCAGTTATTAACGGGTTCCAAGCCCACCCACGCACCGCCCCCTTGAGCATGTTCCTGGACTTCAGTTCAGCGTTCAACACCATCAAAACTGGAACATCTGGGCTTCAGCACACCTGTTCGCAACTGCCTACTAGACTTCATCACCAACAGACCTCAGTTGGTCCTGGTCGGACAGAAAACCTCTGATGTCATCACCCTCAGCACGGGCTTTCCTCAGGGCTGCGTCCTGAGCCCCCTGCTGTTCACCCTGATGACACACGACTGTGTCCCCAGGTTCACCACCAATCACATCGTGAAGTTTGCAGACGACACGACGGTGGTGGGCCTGATTAGAGACAACAACGACCAGGACTGATCCTGAACGTGGAGAAAACGAAGGAGATCATCATGGACTTCAGGAAGAAATGGCCTCGCCATGCTCCACTTCTCATTAACAGCTCAGCTGTGGAGGTGGCCAGCAGCAATAAATTCCTCGGGGTGCACATAACACACAACCTCAGCTGGTTTGTGAACACCATGTCACTGGAGAAGAGGGAACAGAAGCGCTTGCACTTACTGCGGAGGATGAGGAGAGCCCACCTGTCCCCGCCCATCCTCACGACCTTCTACAGCAGCACCATCTATCTGCTCCCCACTCCCTTCCAATTAAGCATGTCATAATATTTATTACTTTCTTGCATTTGTCTAAAAAAAGTAGATGCAATGCAGTTTTGCATTGCATTACATTGAAATGACTGTTGTCATTTCAGCTTTTAACTTTTTGCTCTCTCTTTTTTCTTCATAGTAGGTACACCTGATCTGACGTTCTGTTAACTGTGACATCATCCAGAGAAGACAGATCACCCGCTATCACTATCTAATATAGAACAGATTACTGGATCAATGTGTGCTTCTGTGCTTGTTTGTCTCTCTTGTTGTGTCTCTGCTCTGTATTCTTTAACCCCCAGTCGGTCAAGGCAGATGACCGTTCATACTGAGCCCGGTTCTGCTGGAGGTTTTTCCTTCCCGCTAATGGGTGGGGTTTTTTTTCGACTGTCGCTTCATGCTTGCTCAGTATGAGGGATTGCTGCAAAGCCATGGACAATGCAGACGTCTCTCCCTGTAGCTCTATGCTTCTCCAGGAGTGAATGCTGCTTGTCGGGACTTTGAAGCAATCAACTGGTTCCCTTATATAGGAAATTTTTGACCAATCTGTATAATATGATTGATTTTGACTTTGTAAAGTGCCTCGAGATGACATGTTTCATGAATTGGCGCTATATAAATACAATTGAATTGAATTGAATAGAGTCCATCTGTTAAACCTTTTCTGCGTCGCACAAAGACACGATGGTTGGAACCAAAGATCTCAACTTTGGACTCATCAGACCAAAGCACAGATTTCCACTGGTCTAATGTCCATTCCTTGTGTTCTTTAGCCCAAACAATTCTCTTCTACTTGTTGCCTGTCCTTAGCAGTGGTTTCCTAGCAGCTGTTTTAACATGAAGGCCTGATTCACACAGTCTCCTAACAGTTGTTCTAGAGATGTGTCTGCTGCTAGAACTCTGTGTGGCATTGACCTGGTCTCTAATCTGAGCTGCTGTCAACCTGTGATTTCTGAGGCTGGTGACTAGGATGAATTTATCCTCCACAGCAATTCATAGTTTTGATGCCTTTAGTGTGAATCTACAATTGTCATAGTTATGAAAATTAAGAAAACTCTTTGAAGGAGAAGGTGTGTCTAAACCACCTCCTCCATTACCATCTGGTACGCTGGTGCCACCGCCAAAGACAAGAGCAGACTGCAGCGTGTCATCCGGTCTGATGAGAAGGTGACTGGCTGCAATTTTCCATCTCTCCAGGACCTGTAAGCCTCCAGGACTCTGAGGCGTGCAGGGAAGATTGTGGCCGATTTTGTGACACCCCAGTCACAAAATATTTCAGACACTTCCTTCTGGCAGGAGGCAGCGGTCCATCAGGACCAAAACGTCACGACACAAAAACAGTTTTTTCCCATCCGCTACCAGCCTTATTAACACGGCCCAGAGGCCCCGTGACACTTGACTCTGCCTCTCTCCCCTGTTCAGGTCCTACAAGCTACACCAACGTAGCATCTCCAGACCTTCTGCGTTACATTAACGCACAGTCTACCGTGTATATAGCTTTCTGTGTATATATATATATATATATATATATATATATATATATATATATATATATATATATATATATATATATATATATATACACAGCGTTCACTGAGCGAGAGGCGGGTTACACCCTGGACAGGTCGGCAATCTGTCACAGGGCAACACAGAGACAGACAGGACAAACAACCATTCTTGCACACACTCACACCTAAGGACAATTTAGAGAAGCCAATTAAACTAACAGTCATGTTTTTGAACTGTGGGAGGAAGCCGGCGTACCCGGAGTGAACCTACGCATGCACAGGTAGAACATTCAAACTCCATGCAGAAAGACCCAGAGGATTTGAAAGACCCGGGAGGATTTGAAAGACCCAGGAGGATTTGAAAGACCCGGGAGGATTTGAAAGACCCGGGAGGATTTGAAAGACCCAGGTGATTGAACCCAGAAGGCAACAACACTTCTCACTGCTTCACTGTGCAGCCTCTGTTTATGACAGTATCATGTAAATCTTAGGCACAAATAAAGTGTTACCTAAACAAAAGTAATTTGTATAGTAAGTATAACATCCACTGACATCTAAAGTTACCTGTGAAACGTTTTCACACAGCCAAACTGCTTGTTGTTGCAACCAAATGCTATGGGGTTCTGTGTGAGAACGGAGTAGCAAGATGGCGGCCAGTGACCTCCCCTAGTGACTGGCCGCCATCTTGCTACTCCCTACTCTCACACTTTTGCAAATAGGCCCTGCCCACTTGTTTCAATTGTGTTCATAAACAGACACAATAAAAAATGCAAAAAGCATCATGCTAACCTTTAGAATTAGGCTTATTGGATTTTACTACTTAATAACTCTCTGTCACAGCCTCTAACCTGCTGGTGATACACTTGGGCCTGGTGTCTCCAGGCTGGCTTCTACAGGTTGGTCACTGCTGCAGGGTTCTGTCTGGTCCTGGTCTGGCCCTGGTTTTTGCCTCTTTAAGAAGAACTGTGAGATATTCTCTTTTCTTTTCATTTGGGCTCTACACAAAATAAGGCAGCCTGGTATTTAGACTCCATGACTGTATGGCAAAGACAACACTATTTTAAATATTATTTAAACAATAGTTTTTAGTTTTCTGTAGCTAGCTAAAATAATACTAAATTAAAAATAGATTAATTAAATTAATTAATATAACTAGTTAGGTTATAATTCAAAGCTTTCATATGACATAGACTATTTACATTTCAGTCATTATAAACTTAACAATGGTTTTTCACATATTCTTACCACACACATTTCAAGCAAGAGCTGGGAGATATATCCTGGCCAAATTAATAAAACATTACAGGGCAGCATGTGCACTGAAACATATGTTAAAAGAATCTGTCTAAAACACGATCTATCAGCACTAGCATGGCTAATATAATAAACGAGGCACTACGGACGGAGCGGTGCACAACCATTTTTTTTTTCTTTTTAGAAATGTATGACAAGTGCCGCCTCTCATTAGGAAGGTAACACAGCGGTTACCGCTGAGCGGTAAAATGTTGTAAATACCTGCAAAACTCCTCAACGGTGTACTCTAAAGCCGCGGGTGTGTTTTGGATCAAGCAGGAACCACATGTCAGCTTAACCAATGAACAGCGTCAGTGCGCAGCATGTAGGCTGCTACTGCATGGGCTGCCTTCAGGGACAGTCGGAAATTACAGTTTTCCTGGCAAATCTTTGCCGATCTCATAAGTATTATATGTTAAAATTACCATTTCCAGTGGGGTGGCAGTAGGGGGTGGCAAGGGCTCTGTTGGGGGTGGCAAATGCCACCCCTGCCACCCCTCTGGCTCCGCAACTAGCTACATTCAATGTAAAGCTTATGTATATAAGTGTGTGTGTGTAAAAAATCCATATATAATCAAATACTGCCATCTACTGGAAATTTTAAATCCCTACATGGGCACATTTCGGAAATGTTATTCTCTTTAAATTCATAAATAAATTCTTTAAAAATCAACAGTTTGCTCTAAAATTCTTCCAATGTTATATATATTATATATATATATATATATATATTTAAGCTATATACACAGACACCGATCTACAGACAACAGCAATTATCAACAAAAAGAAATCAACAAAAAACCTAATCACCCTCAGCACAGGCTTCCCCCCCCACTCCCCACAAATCATGTCTATCCAGTAATTTAGGACCATTTTGTTTGTTTTTGGTGTTTAATGTACTTTTCTTTACTTCCATCGCTGTACCCATTAGCACATATTGTGTTTATGCCGGAAACACTGTAACTGTAAAGCATGAGGATTATCTATCATAAAATCTTACTTATGGAAGGTAAATCCCCAGGATCTGGTTCCTGGTGTCCTTTTATATGCGCACCCATAAGCGGAGTAAAAGTCTGGCTTCCTGGGACGTAGCTCTGGAAGTTTGCTTACTTTCAATACAAAACCGAAATTATTTATTAAGTTAGACAATCGTTTAATTCAATCAATTGGTCCCATGTAGCCCCTAAAGGGGTGACGTTTTCAGTCAGTTGATTTAATGGAAATCGGGTGAGAATTCACCGGATTCAGAGTGTCTGAAACATAAAGTACATTTTCCTCAATTGACTTGTATTCTCTATGGTCTGACCTAAGATGGCAGCTTGGTCTGACCTAAGATGGCTGCTTTGACGTCACTTCCTGTGATGTGCCCAAATATGGGCAAAATGGCCGCCCTGGATGATGAAAGCTGTGAACTGATCACAAACTTCATAAATTCGTTAATAATCAACGGTTGGCTCTAAAATTCTGAAAATATTTATGGATCTCAAAGAGTGCTTTATCTAACCACAGGATTTTTTTTATGGTCATTAAAAAAATAGATTCAGAGAAATAAAATATTAAACTTTATAGTCTTGTACCATTTATTTTCAAAGTCTTGTAAATTGGTCAAACTCGCCTGGATTTTTACCAAACTGAAATCCATGTTTATTCTGCATGTGCTTTACAAATAGAGGCCATATTTTTGGGGGTTGAACAATATTTGTGGAAAATACATTGATTTCTCCATTTTACAAACTTTTAAAAATTCAGAGTGTAGCACTTCAAAAAAAAACAATACATGCAGTGAGAGAATTGTTACACCTTATTCACAGAATACATCCTGAAAATCTGGGATCAAAAAATTGATTTTAAAGCATTTTTTATTCTTTACTTTATTGTTTTTATTATTCTCCAGGTTTTTTAACACTTTTGGAAATAGGCCCCGCCCACTTGTTTTAATCATTACCATATTTAATACCTGAGTTCAGGGGTATGACTGGAAGGGGATGAAGAAGGTTTTGTAAAAATCCGATCAGCCATTCTTGCGTAGTAGATTTCTTGACATCACAGCGCCCCCTAGTGATGGACGATCCTCAAACGCGGGTCACATGTGCAAAATCTTGCAGTAATTAACGGGTTCCAAGCCCACCCACGCCCCGCCCCCTTGAGCATGTTCCTGGACTTCAGTTCAGCATTCAACACCATTATCTTACAGCATCTGATGGAAAAACTGAAACATCTGGGCTTCAGCACACCCCTTCGCAACTGCCTGCTAGACTTCCTCACCTCCTGACCTCATTTGGTCTGGGTCGGACAGAACACCTCTGATGTCATCACCCTCAGCACGGGCTCCCCTCAAGGCTGTGTCTTGAGCCCCCTGCTGTTCACCCTTATGACACACGACTGCGTCCCCAGACAACAGCCTGATCCTGAACGTGGAAAAGACGAAGGAGATCATGTTCGACTTCAGGATGAACCGGCCTTGCCACGCTCCACTGCTCATCAACAGCTCAGCTGTGGAGGTGGTCACCAGCACCAAATTCCTCAGGGTGCACATCACAGACAACCTCAGCTGGTCTGTGAACATCATGTCACTGGTCAAGAGGGCACAGAAGCACTTGTACTTCCTGCGGAGGATGAGGAGAGGCCACCTGTCCCCACCCATTCTCATGACCTTCTACAGACGCACCATAGAGAGCATTTTGACAAGCTGTCCCTCTGTGTGGTGTGGAGGCTGCAGCGCATCCGACTGGAGGAACGTGAGGAGAGTGGTGAGGACAGCAGAAGGGATCATCGGGGCTCCTCTTCCCTCCATTAAGGACATTTTATCCCAGCGCTGCATGTCCTGAGCCCATAACATCATCAGAGACCCCTCACACCCCCACCATGGACTGTTCTCCCTGCTGCCCACTGGGAAAAGGTTCCACAGCATTCGCTGCAGGTCCACCAGGTTCTGAAACAGCTTTTTCCCCGTTGCCATCAGACTGTTGAACTCTAAACAGCAACAGTAAAAGTGCATATGTATACATATATACCATGGGTTAAAGCAAAAATAATCAGTTTGACTGAAAAAATTTTCAAGTCTGCCCATATATTCCCAGGGCGTGGACATCATGCCACATCAGTTACCTCACTTGCTTATTGTGCAAAGTCAACATTAACCAAATCTGGTAGGTCTAAAATATCCTTTGACCATTCCTGTATCTCTCCCACCTTTCAGCTTGAGGCTGCAGCGCCTCTGACTGGAGGCATGTGAGGAGAGTTGTGAGGACAGCAAGAGATCATCGGGGCTCCTCTTCCCTCCATTAAGGACATTTCATCCTAGCGCTGCGTGTCCCGAGCCCATAACATCATCAGAGACTGACACACACACACACACACACACACACACACACACACACACACACACACACACACACACACACACACACACACACACACACACACACACCTCAATCCGATGATTGGCATTTTATTTTTTTTGGTTTACCTGTTACCCGTGTGACAAAGCCTTTGGTAAATACATTTTGTAAGGAAATGTTATTGTGCACAGAATATCAATGGAGGACAAATTTGTGTATTTGTTTCACCACAATTTTATTGAAAACAAAAAATGTAAAGAAGCATCAACTGGATGGAGATGTAATTCAGAAATTCATTTTCCTGTATATCTTTGAATCTCAAGACAACTAAATTATATACATACTTATACACTCACACACAGATACACACTTAGTCCTCACAGATAACTTTGTGTCTTATAAATATTTAATAAGTGCTTTAACTTCCTGAGACCCAAGCTTTTATTTGGAGTTTGTTTTTTTAATTTCCAAGTTCCATGCGGATTAGTAGGACCTAATAAGTGTAATAAATAAACCCTGTCATGATAAAACAAATAGTTTTTGAAAAAAATTATGTCATCATATGAGGGCAATTACATAATCTTTGCATTTGATTGTTTTATTTGCAATTTGGGATTACAAGACCCCAATTACTATATACAAAAAATGTCAGCTTTCTACATTGTGTAATTCTCTAAAAAAGCTATGTGCCCATATGAGGACACTGGGTCTATATTCCCAAATGACACAATAAAGACACGGTTGGGTGAAACATATAAAATCAGTTGGGGCATACAACAAAAAACTAATAAGAAGGGAGTATTTCAGGCAACTAGGATGGCTACCAAACTGTATAGCAAAGTAATGAAAAACCTCTGCAAAAAAGCAATCTGCATATCTAAAACACCCCTACTGGTCATCACTGAAACTTTCAGAGATGCAAACAGGTGTGTACCTCAGACCCTGAACATGGTTCTGCAACAAGCAATCTGTCCTTCCTGAACTGGCCTTCGTGAAATGCTGCAAAGCAGTTGTGTTCACTCTGCAAGCACAGGAACAAATAGTATTTTTGGAATACAGTAACAAATCTCGTTCAACTTTCTCTTCATTAGACAGTAAACGAAAAGAGTGTGCTTAAAAACACATCTTACTCTGATCTGATCTTGGATATGGGCCATCGGTAACTTTCTGTGGACCATTTTCAACCATGTACTGCCTAAATGTGTCCACTGTTTTGTGCGGTAAAGGCCATTCAGATGGATCTTCTGAATAAAGCCTTGTCTCAGCACTCTCCTCTGCAGCTCTCCCTCTTCACCATCTAACAGTGGGAATGTAGCAACCAAATGGGGGTTTACAGCTAGCTTCTAGCTTAATGCAAAACCAATGTTGCTGCGCTGACATAGTGGAAAATATAAGGTAGCATGTACAATAAATGACCAGAATCCAGAAAACATAACTTATGCAGTAACTCATGCATAAATAATACGCAATAAAGATGTTGTTTTACCATTAGCTGTTCATGTTAGCTGTGCTGTCAGACATGTAGGCTGCTTTACATTTGTTGGGTGACATGGAAGCTGTAATTACAGGGTCACTTCTCTCTCTCTAAAGGTCTGTGCTAAGGCTATCCATATTTCTACTTTTTAAAATCCAAAACGTGAATGTAATTTCAACAGCAGCAAAACCTTACTGCATAATAGTTGTCTTATCTGATGCCATCACTAGGCTGATTTAGAAAGGCTGCATTAAGTTGCATTGGTTATAATGATAATGTTAATGTTTGTCAATTTTCAACTGTTTATTATGTGTTAACATTGTTAATAATATACCATCTAATTATTATTATGGTAGGCTTACAGTGGCTGATATACTTTAAAATAAACCTTTATTATTTAAAGACCATACATGATGATGTCTGGCACTTATTTATTTATTTTAATCCGGGGGGGGGGGGGGCGCCAAAACTGATGCTGCATACCCCTCTTATACTGGGTAGTTGCGCCCCTGCCTGTACCCATTAGCACATATTGTGTTAAAGCATGAGGATTATCTATCATAAAATCTTACTTATTGAAGGTAATTCCCCAGGATCTGGTTCCTGGTGTCCTTTTATATGCGCACCCATAAGCGGAGTAAAAGTCTGGCTCCTTGGGACGTAGCTCTGGAAGTTTGCTTACTTTCAATACAAAACCGAAATTATTTATTAAGTTAGACAATCATTTAATTCAATCAATTGGTCCCATGTAGCCCCTAAAGGGGTGACATTTTCAGTCAGTTGATTTAGCTGGAAATCGGGTTAGAATTCACCGGATTCAGAGTGTCTGAAACATAAAGTACATTTTCCTGAATTGACTTGTATTCTCTCTGAGCGCAGCTTTTTCTGACCTAAGATGGCCGCTGTGACATCACTTCCTGTGATGTGCCCAAATATGGGCAAAATGGCCGCCCTGTTCACAGCTGTGGAGTCAGAGCTCTGGATGAGAGCTGTGAACTGATCACAAACTTCAAAAATTCGTTAATAATCAACGGTTTGCTCTAAAATTCTGAAAATATTCATGGATCTCAAGGAGTGCTTTATCTAACCACAGGATTTTTTTTATGGTCATTAAAAAAATGGATTCAGAGAAATAAAATATTAAACTTTATAGTCTTGTACCATTTATTTTCAAAGTCTTGTAAATTGGTCAAACTCGCCTGGATTTTTACCAAACTGAAATCCATGTTTATTCTGCATGTGCTTTACAAATAGAGGCCATATTTTGGGGGGTTGAACAATATTTGTGGAAAATACATTGATTTCTCCATTTTACAAACTTTTAAAAATTCAGAGTGTAGCACTTCAAAAAAAACCAATACATGCAGTGAGAGAATTGTTACACCTTATTCACGGAATACATCCTCAAAATCTGGGATCAAAAAATTGATTTTAAAGCATTTTTTATTCTTTACTTTATTGCTTTTATTATTCTCCAGGTTTTTTAACACTTTTGGAAATAGGCCCCGCCCACTTGTTTTAATCATTACCATATTTAATACCTGAGTTCAGGGGTATGACTGGAAGGGGATGAAGAAGGTTTTGTAAAAATCCGATCAGCCATTCTTGCGTAGTAGATTTCTTGACATTACAGCGCCCCCTAGTGATGGACGATCCTCAAACGCGGGTCACATGTGCAAAATCTTATTTGGACTATGGGTTATGAAGGACATGTCAAAATCTGTTATGGTTTTAGAATAATCAGCAATTACATTTAGAGCTAGCTAGCTAACAATCACTTATTTTAGCGTTACTTTTCGAAAAAGTCAAAATTCAAAAATCCGGCATGTTCACTTTTTTTATTTGTCCATTACGCGGTTATATATGGAGTTTTGCACGGATTGCATAAAAAATGTAGGAGGAGTTTAACAAGAAAGGTTTAACCTTTGTAGCCATGTAGCGCGAAAACTAGCTGGGAAACGAAGGGTGTGCCAATTCCCTTTATTTTGCAGAATCATCCAATAAACAAAGTGATGTGAAGTTTTTGAGTGTGGGACCAGTAGTTTGGTGGTTATAGGCCAAAACGCATTGTCCTTTGTTATAGCGCCCCCTAGTTGTTGAGGGGTCTGAATTTCTGGGTTTGAGTAGCGGTGCACATTCTGTACTTGGATACCTGATTCAATAGGTTCGTTACAAATCCGCATGGGCCGCCCAACGCGTTTTAGCGGAGAATAATAATTACCCGTAATAATAATAAATAATTTAAAAACACTAGAAAAACAATAGGGTTCTCTGCTCACAGAGCAGACGAACGGCATAGCCGTTCGCCTGCGCTGCGGGCTTGGAACCCTAATAACTAGAACTGCAAGCAGTTATTAACGGGTTCCAAGCCCACCCACGCCCCACCCCCTTGAGCATGTTCCTGGACTTCAGTTCAGTGTTCAACACCATCAAAACTGGAACATCTGGGCTTCAGCACACCTCTTCGCAACTGCCTATTAGACTTCATCACCAACAGACCTCAGTTGGTCCGGGACGGACAGAATACCTCTGATGTCATCACCCTCAGCACGGGCTTTCCTCAGGGCTGTGCCCTGAGCCCCCTGATGTTCACCCTGGGTACACACGACTGTGTCCCCAGGTTCACCACCAATCACATTTTGAAGTTTGCAGACGACACGACAGTGGTGGGCCTGATTAGAGACAACAACGACCAGGACTGATCCTGAACGTGGAGAAAACGAAGGAGATCATCATGGACTTCAGGAAGAAATGGCTTCGCCATGCTCCACTTCTCATTAACAGCTCAGCTGTGGAGGTGGCCAGCAGCAATAAATTCCTCGGGGTGCACATAACACACAACCTCAGCTGGTTTGTGAACACCATGTCACTGGAGAAGAGGGAACAGAAGCGCTTGCACTTACTGCGGAGGATGAGGAGAGCCCACCTGTCCCCGCCCATCCTTACGACCTTCTACAGCAGCACCATCTATCTGCTCCCCACTCCCTTCCAATTAAGCATGTCATAATATTTATTACTTTCTTGCATTTGTCTAAAAAAAGTAGATGCAATGCAGTTTTGCATTGCATTACATTGAAATGACTGTTGCCATTTCAGCTTTTAACTTTTTGCTCTCTCTTTTTTCTTCATAGTAGGTACACCTGATCTGACGTTCTGTTAACTGTGACATCATCCAGAGAAGACAGATCACCCGCTATTACTATCTAATGTAGAACAGATTACTGGATCAATGTGTGCTTCTGTGCTTGTTTGTCTCTCTTGTTGTGTCTCTGCTCTGTATTCTTTAACCCCCAGTCGGTCGAGGCAGATGACCGTTCATACTGAGCCCGGTTCTGCTGGAGGTTTTTCCTTCCCGCTAATGGGTGGGGTTTTTTTTCGACTGTCGCTTCATGCTTGCTCAGTATGAGGGATTGCTGCAAAGCCATGGACAATGCAGACGTCTCTCCCTGTAGCTCTATGCTTCTCCAGGAGTGAATGCTGCTTGTCGGGACTTTGAAGCAATCAACTGGTTCCCTTATATAGGAAATTTTTGACCAATCTGTATAATATGATTGATTTGACTTTGTAAAGTGCCTCGAGATGACATGTTTCATGAATTGGCGCTATATAAATACAATTGAATTGAATTGAATAGAGTCCATCTGTTAAACCTTTTCTGCGTTGCACAAAGACACGATGGTTGGAACCAAAGATCTCAACTTTGGACTCATCAGACCAAAGCACAGATTTCCACTGGTCTAATGTCCATTCCTTGTGTTCTTTAGCCCAAACAATTCTCTTCTACTTGTTGCCTGTCCTTAGCAGTGGTTTCCTAGCAGCTGTTTTAACATGAAGGCCTGATTCACACAGTCTCCTAACAGTTGTTCTAGAGATGTGTCTGCTGCTAGAACTCTGTGTGGCATTGACCTGGTCTCTAATCTGAGCTGCTGTCAACCTGCGATTTCTGAGGCTGGTGACTAGGATGAATTTATCCTCCACAGCAATTCATAGTTTTGATGCCTTTAGTGTGAATCTACAATTGTCATAGTTATGAAAATTAAGAAAACTCTTTGAAGGAGAAGGTGTGTCTAAACCACCTCCTCCATTACCATCTGGTACGCTGGTGCCACCGCCAAAGACAAGAGCAGACTGCAGCGTGTCATCCGGTCTGATGAGAAGGTGACTGGCTGCAATTTTCCATCTCTCCAGGACCTGTAAGCCTCCAGGACTCTGAGGCGTGCAGGGAAGATTGTGGCCGATTTTGTGACACCCCAGTCACAAAATATTTCAGACACTTCCTTCTGGCAGGAGGCAGCGGTCCATCAGGACCAAAACGTCACGACACAAAAACAGTTTTTTCCCATCCGCTACCAGCCTTATTAACACGGCCCAGAGGCCCCGTGACACTTGACTCTGCCTCTCTCCCCTGTTCAGGTCCTACAAGCTACACCAACGTAGCATCTCCAGACCTTCTGCGTTACATTAACGCACAGTCTACCGTGTATATAGCTTTCTGTGTATATATATATATATATATATATATATATACACAGCGTTCACTGAGCGAAAGGCGGGTTACACCCTGGACAGCTCGGCAATCTGTCACAGGGCAACACAGAGACAGACAGGACAAACAACCATTCTTGCACACACTCACACCTAAGGACAATTTAGAGAAGCCAATTAAACTAACAGTCATGTTTTTGAACTGTGGGAGGAAGCCGGCGTACCCGGAGTGAACCTACGCATGCACAGGTAGAACATTCAAACTCCATGCAGAAAGACCCAGAGGATTTGAAAGACCCAGGAGGATTTGAAAGACCCAGGAGGATTTGAAAGACCCGGGAGGATTTGAAAGACCCGGGAGGATTTGAAAGACCCAGGTGATTGAACCCAGAAGGCAACAACACTTCTCACTGCTTCACTGTGCAGCCTCTGTTTATGACAGTATCATGTAAATCTTAGGCACAAATAAAGTGTTACCTAAACAAAAGTAATTTGTATAGTAAGTATAACATCCACTGACTGTAAAGTTACCTGTGAAACGTTTTCACACAGCCAAACGGCTTGTTGTTGCAACCAAATGATATGGGGTTCTGTGTGAGAACGGAGTAGCAAGATGGCGGCCAGTGACCTCCCCTAGTGACTGGCCGCCATCTTGCTACTCCCTACTCTCACACTTTTGCAAATAGGCCCTGCCCACTTGTTTCAATTGTGTTCATAAACAGACACAATAAAAAATGCAAAAAGCATCATGCTAACCTTTAGAATTAGGCTTATTGGATTTTACTACTTAATAACTCTCTGTCTTTTTTTTTTTTTTTTTTTTTTTTTTTTTTCTTTCCCCAGTGTCCTGTCTAGCAATGTGGCAATAGGAATTGATGTCTCAATGCCAGATAGAGCTCGACAGATTTTGCTTTTACAAGTGGAGCAAACAGCTTTCGCCATTGTGCTCCACTTGATTTATGCTTGTAAATAACTTTATTATGATTCCTGCAAGTAGAATTTCAAATTATATGGACATGACAATGGGAGACTAAAGGAAGAAGAAAAAGTGAAAGAAAAGAAAAAAAAAGATTAGAGGTGAAAGAAAGAGGAGATAAAAGGGAGAGAGTGATAAAACCTTCTTTGTCTGCTCCATCACCTGGAAAGAGACACAAAAAGAACAGCACAACCAACAGACATAAAGCAACAGCTACACTCGAATAACACCTAGATGCCATTGCTGAATCATATATATTATTATGTAAGCTGACATGTGTAATGTGATATTTGAAAAAAGAAAGTGAAAGAACATAAATAAATAAATAAATAAACACATTATAAGATTACTGTATATAAGTGAACACTTAATACCTGGGACCCAGCACCTGTGGGAGATGTGAAAGTGCACTAGTTTAGGTGAGGATTATCCAGAAATAGCTTGATAGTGATTGTGGAGAACCGAAGACCCACCTTCCCCGAGCACAGAGACAGGCGTCAGGGGACCCGTAACCCCGGACTCCCAAAGGGGCCCCTAAAGCAGGTCGCCCAGGAGGGGCCGACACAGGATATCCGCAACACCCCCCCCCAAGGAAGGAGCAGAGACGACCCCGAGGAAATCCCCCAGCCACCGCAATGCCGACGCCCCCAAGAGCCGCGGAGACGAGCCCGTGGGCTCCGCCGGCAGCTAGCCCCGCTGAAGTGGACCCGGCCATGGGCCCTGAGGGCCAGAGGCCCCAGGGGCGCCCCGCCCCCGCGACAAGGGCCCCGGCCGCCCCCCGGGGGGCCAGGCCCCGCGAAGAGGCCGCCGGGACTCTCTGTCACAGCCTCTAACCTGCTGGTGATACACTTGGGCCTGGTGTCTCCTGGCTGGCTTCTCCAGGTTGGTCACTGCTGCAGGGTTCTGTCTGGTCCTGGTCTGGCCCTGGTTTTTGCCTCTTTAAGAAGAACTGTGAGATATTCTCTTTTCTCTTCATTTGGGCTCTACACAAAATAAGGCAGCCTGGTATTTAGACTCCATGACTGTATGGCAAAGACAACACTATTTTAAATATTATTTAAACAATAGTTTTTAGTTTTCTGTAGCTAGCTAAAATAATACTAAACTAAAAATAGATTAATTAAATTAATTAATATAACTAGTTAGGTTATAATTCAAAGCTTTCATATGACATAGCCTATTTACATTTCAGTCATTATAAACTTAACAATGGTTTTTCACATATTCTTACCACACACATTTCAAGCAAGAGCTGGGAGATATATCCTGGCCAAATTAATAAAACATTACAGGGCAGCATGTGCACTGAAACATATGTTAAAAGAATCTGTCTAAAACACGATCTATCAGCACTAGCATGGCTAATATAATAAACGAGGCACTACGGACGGAGCGGTGCACAACCATTTTTTTTTTCTTTTTAGAAATGTATGACAAGTGCCGCCTCTCATTAGGAAGGTAACACAGCGGTTACCGCTGAGCGGTAAAATGTTGTAAATACCTGCAAAACTCCTCAACGGTGTACTCTAAAGCCGCGGGTGTGTTTTGGATCAAGCAGGAACCACATGTCAACTTAACCAATGAACAGCGTCAGTGCGCAGCATGTAGGCTGCTACTGCATGGGCTGCCTTCATGGACAGTCGGAAATTACAGTTTTCCTGGCAAATCTTTGCCGATCTCATAAGTATTATATGTTAAAATTACCATTTCCAGTGGGGTGGCAGTAGGGGGTGGCAAGGGCTCTGTTGGGGGTGGCAAATGCCACCCCTGCCACCCCTCTGGCTCCGCAACTAGCTACATTCAATGTAAAGCTTATGTATATAAGTGTGTGTGTGTAAAAAATCCATATATAATCAAATACTGCCATCTACTGGAAATTTTAAATCCCTACATGGGCACATTTCGGAAATGTTATTCTCTTTAAATTCATAAATAAATTCTTTAAAAATCAACAGTTTGCTCTAAAATTCTTCCAATGTTATATATATATATATATATATATATATATATATATATATATATAATATATATATATATTTAAGCTATATACACAGACACCGATCTACAGACAACAGCAATTATCAACAAAAAGAAATCAACAAAAAACCTAATCACCCTCAGCACGGGCTTCCCCCCCCCATCTCCCCACAAATCATGTTTATCCAGTAATTTAGGACCATTTTGTTTGTTTTTGGTGTTTAATGTACTTTTCTCTACTTCCATCGCTGTACCCATTAGCACATATTGTGTTTATGCCGGAAACACTGTAACTGTAAAGCATGAGGATTATCTATCATAAAATCTTACTTATGGAAGGTAATTCCCCAGGATCTGGTTCCTGGTGTCCTTTTATATGCGCACCCATAAGCGGAGTAAAAGTCTGGCTTCCTGGGACGTAGCTCTGGAAGTTTGCTTACTTTCAATACAAAACCGAAATTATTTATTAAGTTAGACAATCGTTTCATTCAATCAATTGGTCCCATGTAGCACCTAAAGGGGTGACGTTTTCAGTCAGTTGATTTAATGGAAATCGGGTGAGAATTCACCGGATTCAGAGTGTCTGAAACATAAAGTACATTTTCCTCAATTGACTTGTATTCTCTATGGTCTGACCTAAGATGGCAGCTTGGTCTGACCTAAGATGGCTGCTTTGACGTCACTTCCTGTGATGTGCCCAAATATGGGCAAAATGGCCGCCCTGTTCAAAGCTCTGCAGTCAGAGCTCTGGATGATGAAAGCTGTGAACTGATCACAAACTTCATAAATTCGTTAATAATCAACGGTTGGCTCTAAAATTCTGAAAATATTTATGGATCTCAGAGAGTGCTTTATCTAACCACAGAATTTTTTTTATGGTCATTAAAAAAATGGATTCAGAGAAATAAAATATTAAACTTTATAGTCTTGTACCATTTATTTTCAAAGTCTTGTAAATTGGTCAAACTCGCCTGGATTTTTACCAAACTGAAATCCATGTTTATTCTGCATGTGCTTTACAAATAGAGGCCATATTTTGGGGGGTTGAACAATATTTGTGGAAAATACATTGATTTCTCCATTTTACAAACTTTTAAAAATTCAGAGTGTAGCACTTCAAAAAAAAACAATACATGCAGTGAGAGAATTGTTACACCTTATTCACAGAATACATCCTGAAAATCTGGGATCAAAAAATTGATTTTAAAGCATTTTTTATTCTTTACTTTATTGTTTTTATTATTCTCCAGGTTTTTTAACACTTTTGGAAATAGGCCCCGCCCACTTGTTTTAATCATTACCATATTTAATACCTGAGTTCAGGGGTATGACTGGAAGGGGATGAAGAAGGTTTTGTAAAAATCCGATCAGCCATTCTTGCGTAGTAGATTTCTTGACATCACAGCGCCCCCTAGTGACGGACGATCCTCAAACGCGGGTCACATGTGCAAAATCTTATTTGGACTCTGGGTTATGAAGGACATGTCAAAATCTGTTATGGTTTTAGAATAATCAGCAATTACATTTAGAGCTAGCTAGATAACAATCACTTATTTTAGCGTTACTTTTCGAAAAAGTCAAAATTCAAAAATCCGGCGTGTTAACTTTTTTTATTTGTCCATTACGCGGTTATATATGGAGTTTTGCGCGGATTGCATAAAAAATGTAGGAGGAGTTTAACAAGAAAGGTTTAACCTTTGTAGCCATGTAGCGCGAAAACTAGCTGGGAAACGAAGGGTGTGCCAATTCCCTTTATTTTGCAGAATCATCCAATAAACAAAGTGATGTGAAGTTTTTGAGTGTGGGACCAGTAGTTTGGTGGTGATAGGCCAAAACGCATTGTCCTTTGTTATAGCGCCCCCTAGTTGTTGAGGGGTCTGAATTTCTGGGTTTGAGTAGCGGTGCACATTCTGTACTTGGATACCTGATTCAATAGGTTCGTTACAAATCCGCATGGGCCGCCCAACGCGTTTTAGCGGAGAATAATAATTACCCGTAATAATAATAATAATAATAATAACTAGAACTGCAAGCAGTTATTAACGGGTTCCAAGCCCACCCACACACCGCCCCCTTGAGCATGTTCCTGGACTTCAGTTCAGCGGTCACCACCATCAAAACTGGAACATCTGGGCTTCAGCACACCTGTTCGCAACTGCCTACTAGACTTCATCACCAACAGACCTCAGTTGGTCCGGGTCGGACAGAAAACCTCTGATGTCATCACCCTCAGCATGGGCTTTCCTCAGGGCTGCGTCCTGAGCCCCCCTGCTGTTCACCCTGATGACACACGACTGTGTCCCCAGGTTCACCAATCATCACATTGTGAAGTTTGCAGACTGAATATTTATTCAGAACCAAAACTATTTAAACTGAAGTCAAACTGGATGAAAAATGTACACGCACTTACACAATTTGCAGTTAAATATTAATCTAATATACACACAAATTATAAACATAAATCTCTCTCTCTTTCAATATATATATATATATATATATATATATATATATATATATATATATATATATATATATATATATATACACACACACACACCGATCTACAGACAACAGCAATTATCTACATATGAGCAAAACTATATACAGACAAGTGAGAGCAAAGGTGCTCATAACAGCATTTAAAAATGATATAATACAAACCGCGATCTGGGGGAAAGAAATCAACAAAAAACCTAATCACCCTCAGCACGGGCTTCCCCCCCCCTCCCCACAAATCATGTCTATCCAGTAATTTAGGTCCATTTTGTTTGTTTTTGGTGTTTAATGTACTTTTCTCTACTTCCATCCCTGTACCCAGTGGCGCAAAAAGTGGGTATGCACTATATGCAGTGCATAGGGGCGCAGCACCATGGGGGCGCCAAAGTGATGGTAAAAAAAAAAAGTTTTGGTATTTTCTATATGTAGCTGCTATTGTGCTTTTCTTTAACATTTTTGAATTTCCTCAATGTTTTAAATAACATTTTAGAACAAAACATGTTAGAGTAGACGCCCTATGTCATAAGATTCCACCGTAGAATTTTGACACAAGAGGGAGCGGGGAGAAGCATCCCGCTGCAGCCTGCGGGAAGGCTGCAGCGGGATGTACTTGGGAGCGGGGGCGCCGTGAGCGCTGAGCGAGCAGATAGAATAGCCTACGAGTAGTGAGTTTAGTTGTCTATGGAAAATGGATAAATCAAGAAAGCTGTGGGGGGCGAAAAATAAAAAAAGGAAGAGGGAAAGGGAGATGGCATGTCAAGGGATGCAACAGCAGTTTAACAAGTGGATGGTGAAAGGCAACAGGTAAGAATTAAAGTTTGACGGCTGTGCTTGGAGGCTTGCAAATAACGTTATTCACGTTAAGAGACTAGCTAGCGATTACTAACGTAGCAGCCAAATGGGGGTTCACAGCTTGCTTAGAATGTGCAAAACCGAGGTTGCTGAGTTGAAAACTGGAAAATATAAGGCAGGAATTTGCTTAAGCGAGGCGGTGAAGTTTTGCGCGGATCGACTGGGGGGGGAGGCGGTAGCGTGAGTATAGCGCTGCGGGAAACCCTGTAAGGTAGCAGGTACAATACAGGACAAGAATCTGGAAAACAGATACATAAACTGGTTTATCATGGAATCATTAATATATTTTGTTTTACCATTAGCTGTTGATGTATATAACTAATGCAATGACTTTGGTTTACCATGGAATCATGCATAGATTTGCTCCCGTTACTTAGGCTTGTATATTCATACAATATGAATATATATGAACAGACTAGCTTGTGTTTGCTAACAGTGGGAATGTAGCAACCAAATGGGGGTTTACAGCTAGCTTCTAGCTTAATGCAAAACCAATGTTGCTGCGCTGACATAGTGGAAAATATAAGGTAGCATGTACAATAAATGACCAGAATCCAGAAAACATAACTTATGCAGTAACTCATGCATAAATAATATGCAATAAAGATGTTGTTTTACCATTAGCTGTTCATGTTAGCTGTGCTGTCAGACATGTAGGCTGCTTTACATTTGTTGGGTGACATGGAAGCTGTAATTACAGGGTCACTTCTCTCTCTCTAAAGGTCTGTGCTAAGGCTATCCATATTTCTACTTTTTAAAATCCAAAATGTGAATGTAATTTCAACAGCAGCAAAACCTTACTGCATAATAGTTGTCTTATCTGATGCCATCACTAGGCTGATTTAGAAAGGCTGCATTAAGTTGCATTGGTTATAATGATAATGTTAATGTTTGTCAATTTGCAACTGTTTATTATGTGTTAACATTGTTAATAATATACCATCTAATTATTATTATGGTAGGCTTACAGTGGCTGATATACTTTAAAATAAACCTTTATTATTTAAAGACCATACATGATGATGTCTGGCACTTATTTATTTATTTTAATCCGGGGGGGGGCGCCAAAACTGATGCTGCATACCCCTCTTATACTGGGTAGTTGCGCCCCTGCCTGTACCCATTAGCACATATTGTGTTAAAGCATGAGGATTATCTATCATAAAATCTTACTTATTGAAGGTAATTCCCCAGGATCTGGTTCCTGGTGTCCTTTTATATGTGCACCCATAAGCGGAGTAAAAGTCTGGTTCCTTGGGACGTAGCTCAGGAAGTTTGCTTACTTTCAATACAAAACCGAAATTATTTATTAAGTTAGACAATCATTTAATTCAATCAATTGGTCCCATGTAGCCCCTAAAGGGGTGACATTTTCAGTCAGTTGATTTAGCTGGAAATCGGGTTAGAATTCACCGGATTCAGAGTGTCTGAAACATAAAGTACATTTTCCTGAATTGACTATATTCTCTCTGAGCGCAGCTTTGTCTGACCTAAGATGGCCGCTGTGACATCACTTCCTGTGATGTGCCCAAATATGGGCAAAATGGCCGCCCTGTTCACAGCTGTGGAGTCAGAGCTCTGGATGAGAGCTGTGAACTGATCACAAACTTCATAAATTCGTTAATAATCAACGGTTTGCTCTAAAATTCTGAAAATATTCATGGATCTCAAAGAGTGCTTTATCTAACCACAGGATTTTTTTATGGTCATTAAAAAAATAGATTCTGAGAAATAAAATATTAAACTTTATAGTCTTGTACCATTTATTTTCAAAGTCTTGTAAATTGGTCAAACTCGCCTGGATTTTTACCAAACTGAAATCCATGTTTATTCTGCATGTGCTTTACAAATAGAGGCCATATTTTGGGGGGTTGAACAATATTTGTGGAAAATACATTGATTTCTCCATTTTACAAACTTTTAAAAATTCAGAGTGTAGCACTTCAAAAAAAAACAATACATGCAGTGAGAGAATTGTTACACCTTATTCACGGAATACATTCTGAAAATCTGGGATCAAAAAATTGATTTTAAAGCATTTTTTATTCTTTACTTTATTGCTTTTATTATTCTCCAGGTTTTTTAACACTTTTGGAAATAGGCCCCGCCCACTTGTTTTAATCAGTACCATATTTAATACCTGAGTTCAGGGGTATGACTGGAAGGGGATGAAGAAGGTTTTGTAAAAATCCGATCAGCCATTCTTGCGTAGTAGATTTCTTGACATCACAGCGCCCCCTAGTGATGGACGATCCTCAAACGCGGGTCACATGTGCAAAATCTTATTTGGACTATGGGTTATGAAGGACATGTCAAAATCTGTTATGGTTTTAGAATAATCAGCAATTACATTTAGAGCTAGCTAGCTAACAATCACTTATTTTAGCGTTACTTTTCGAAAAAGTCAAAATTCAAAAATCCGGCGTGTTAACTTTTTTTATTTTTCCATTACGCGGTTATATGTGGAGTTTTGCGCGGATTGCATAAAAAATGTAGGAGGAGTTTAACAAGAAAGGTTTAACCTTTGTAGCCATGTAGCGTGAAAACTAGCTGGGAAACGAAGGGTGTGCCAATTCCCTTTATTTTGCAGAATCATCCAATAAACAAAGTGATGTGAAGTTTTTGAGTGTGGGACCAGTAGTTTGGTGGTTATAGGCCAAAACGCATTGTCCTTAGTTATAGCGCCCCCTAGTTGTTGAGGGGTCTGAATTTCTGGGTTTGAGTAGCGGTGCACATTCTGTACTTGGATACCTGATTCAATAGGTTCGTTACAAATCCGCATGGGCCGCCCAACGCGTTTTAGCGGAGAATAATAATTACCCGTAATAATAATAATAAACTAGAACTGCAAGCAGTTATTAACGGGTTCCAAGCCCACCCACGCCCCGCCCCCTTGAGCATGTTCCTGGACTTCAGTTCAGCGTTCAACACCATTATCTTACAGCATCTGGCGGAAAAACTGAAAGATCTGGGCTTCAGCACACCCCTTCGCAACTGCCTGCTAGACTTCCTCACCTCCTGACCTCATTTGGTCCGGGTCAGACAGAACACCTCTGATGTCATCACCCTCAGCACGGGCTCCCCTCAAGGCTGTGTCTTGAGCCCCCTGCTGTTCACCCTGATGACACACGACTGCGTCCCCAGATTCACCACCAATCGCATTGTGAAGTTTTCAGACGACACAACGGTGGTGGGCCTGATTAGAGACGACAACTACCAGGACCAGGACTGATCCTGAACGTGGAGAAAACGACGGAGATCATCGTGGACTTCAGGAAGAACCGGCCTCACCACGCTCCACTGCTCATCACCAGCTCATCTGTGGAGTTGGTCAGGAGCACCAAATTCCTCGGGGTGCACATGACGCACAACCTCTCCTGGTCTGTGAACACCACGTCACTGGGGAGGAGGGCACAGAAGCGCTTGTACTTCCTGCGGCGGATGAGGAGAGCCCACCTGTCCTGGCCCATCCTCACGACCTTCTACAGAAGCACCAAAAAGAGCATTGTGACCAGCTGTCTCTCTGTGTGGTGTGGAGGCTGAAGTGCCTCAGTAGACTGTTGATAAATTGACTATATATTTGTATTGTGGAGCTAAACCATTTATTTTCACACAAGTTAACAACAATTTTCAAGTATTCCCTGGTAGACATTTAGTAACAATGACCTAAGAGTTAAGGGATGTGGACTATTGTTGTTAAATCTTTATCAACAGTTGGAATTATACATTTATATAAATCTATTATTATAACATTGAATGGGTGATATAAATCAAGCAGTATAACAGTAAAAATAAAACTAATATGTACACAGGTCCTTCAGCTATAGTTAGTAAGCTTGTAGTAAATCGTGTTTTGAATATGGATTTAATGAACCCAGTGGATTTATAGAATATATCTTTATATATCTATACAGGGTTCAGTGCCTGGACTAATTCTCTTTACTATATATATGCTTCCAACTGGCAAAATTAACAAACAGATTGGGATTCATTTCCACTGTTATGCTGATGAGACTAAGCTTTATTTATCCATAAATCCTAATGAATCCAATCAATTACTTCGACTGCAGTCATGTCTTGATAACATCAAAAACTGGATGACTTTAAATTTTCTGCATTTAAATTCTGACAAGACAAGTTATAATCTTTAAACCAAGAGTCCTCAAAAAATAAACTTCTTCATCAATCACTTAATTGATGAAGAAGCTCTTGTCTTTGGCAGTCCGCCAAAGACAAGAGCAGACTGCAGCGTGTCATCCGGTCTGCAGAGAAGGTGATTGGCTGCAATTTTCCATCTCTCCAGGACCTGTAAGCCTCCAGGACTCTGAGGCGTGCAGGGAAGATTGTGGCCGATTTTGTGACACCCCAGTCACAAAATATTTCAGACACTTCCCTCTGGCAGGAGGCAGCGGTCCATCAGGACCAAAACCTCACGACACAAAAATAGTTTTTTCCCATCCGCTACCAGCCTTATTAACACGGCCCAGAGGCCCCGTGACACTTGACTCTGCCTCTCTCCCCTGTTCAGGTCCTACAAGCTACACCAACGTAGCATCTCCAGACCTTCTGCGTTACACTAACGCAAAGTATACCGTGTATATAGCTTTCTGTGTATATATGTATATACACACTGAGACCGGCTCATTCATTTATGTCCATTGTAGTGGATATTTTGTCCACCTGTATTTCCCTTAAGTATCTGGAGATACCCTATCAAGCCCTATAGTGTTCTGTAGAGGACATCCTGGGCTTTCCAGTGATGTGTCATATGATAGGTTTGCAAGCTAGGAACTTTATTTTTTTCCCCTCACAAGATGGTCGCCATAATAAAAACCACATTTTATGGAAAGAGGAAAGGTAAGTCAAATATTCTTTATCTATTGCTATTTTTACCATGATAATTATATATATTCTTGTTTATTAATGTGTCATCAACAATATTATTACATCTGAAAACACTTTAATTATTTATGTTTTGAAATAACAGTCATTTAATGAATGTCAACTGTAGTGGACACCGGGACCATTTTAATTTATTTAATGACTGCACATTGTTGTAGGAGACAGAAGCGAAGCAGAGAGGATTCAGTACCAGATAATAGAGGGAGATTCAGATTTGGAGCTGTCAGATGAGGAAAAGGATGAGAATGAGTATCAGCCTGTGATAGGGGAAGATAGTGACGAAGAAGGAGAGGAAGAAAATGCAGGAGAATCTGATGAGACAGAGTAAGAGCCAGAGAGGGAGCGGGAAAGTCGTCGTCCTCTGTGGGCCAGGACAAACTTGTATGTTTTACTTAGTTTCAAGCTAATGTTTTAAATTTTATTATCATGTTACTGTAGAGTTTGTAGTCTTTATAACAGATGTTAAATGTATGCACGTTGCCTAAAGAAATGCTCGTGAGATTGGTCAATATTATACCCATGACATTGAAATTATGGCATTAATCAAAATTGATGTGTAAAAAATTTAGTTTTTTTTATTAACTTGTTAACTTTATTTTTTCCCTCATCCCATCCCATTATAATAGATTCACACCTGTGCTACCTGAGCTTCCTGCCTATCACAATGATCCTAAAATCTGTGAATACTGGAGTCCAATCCAGTACTTTTCACAGTACATCGATGACAAAATCTTTGAAGATCTGGCAGCTTTTACAAATCAAAGACAGCTGCAAACTACAGGAGTGTCTCTGAATACCACTAGTAATATTAATAATAGTAATATCATCTTTATTGTCATTGAAACATACATTGAAACCTACATTACAACAAAATTTGTTCTCTGCTTTTAACCCATCACCCTTGGGGAGCAGTGGGCTGCCATGTGCGGCGCCCGGGGAGCAATCAGGGGTTAAGGGTCTTGCTCAGGGACCCTGAATGTAGGCACTGGGGATCGAACCGGGTACTTGCATCCTTCAAATGCATTTTGTTTTTTAGCCCAAAACAAAATGTTTTGGGCTAAAAAAAAACAAAGTAGGCTACCAGTCATTAGCAAGAAGATGACAAGGGACAGGTTCTACAAGCTAAGAAGCTCACTTAAGATTGTGAATGACCTGGATGTGACTGAAGAGACAAAGAAGTCAGACATTCTTTGGAGAGTCAGACCATTGCTTGACCGTGTGAGGCAAGGTTGTCTCAGCCTTCCAAGGTGTGACAAAGTGTGCATTGATAAGCAAATCATCCCATTCACAGGCCATTGCCCAGTCAGACAGGATTATCACAGCTAAAATATCCAGAGGAAGATGAAATGCAGAACTGCTTAGTTCTATGTCTTATAGTTTATTGTTGAACTAAATACATGTATTTTTTCTGTTGCAAGTATCAAACAACAGAACAAAGTTACAGAATTTTATTTTTTTTTATCAAATGTCAAAGTTCTTAGGTAAATATCACTTTCAAGACAATCTTTTTTCATTTTTTATTTTCTAAAGCCTGTTCTATTTCCCCATGCAAATCATCCTGTTGTCCTCCACAGTGGACATGCTATAAAATTAAAATTAAAAATATATTTAAAAAAAATAAAATTGTAATGTGTTTTTTTAGGTCCAAATACATGGGAAATCACACAAAAAAGAAATTGTAACACTTTTTTTTCTTTGGTTCTCAGGAGGATATATATATATATATATATATACAGCGTTCACTGAGCGAGAGGCGGGGTTACACCCTGGACAGGTCGGCAATCTGTCACAGGGCAACACGGAGACAGACAGGGCAAACAACCATTGTTGCACACACTCACACCTAAGGACAATTAAACTAACAGTCATGTTTTTGAACTGTGGGAGTAAGCCGGAGTACCCGGAGTGAACCCACGCATGCACAGGTAGAACATTCTATTCAACTCCATGCAGAAAGACCCAGAGGATTTGAAAGACCCAGGAGAATTTGAAAAACCCAGGAGGATTTGAAAGACCCAGGAGGATTTGAACCCAGAAGGCAACAACACTACTCACTGCTTCACTGTGCAGCCTCTGTTTATGACAGTATCATGTAAATCTTAGGCACAAATAAAGTGTTACCTAAACAAAAGTAATTTGTATAGTAAGTATAATATCCACTGACTGTAAAATTACCTGTGAAATGTTTTCACACAGCCAAACTGCTTGTTGTTGCAACCAAATGCTATGGGGTTCTGTGTGAGAAGGGAGTAGCAAGATGGCCGCCAGTGACCTCTCCTAGTGACTGGCCGCCATCTTGCTACTCCCTACTCTCACACTTTTGCAAATATGCCCTTCCCACTTGTTTCAATCATTACCATATTTAATACTTTCGTTCAGGGGTATGCCTGGAAGGCAATAAAGAACGTTTTGTAAAAATCCGATCAGCCATTCTTGCGTAGTAGATTTCTTGACATCACAGCGCCCCCTAGTGATGGACGATCCTCAAACGCGGATCACATGTGCAAAATCTTATTTGGACTATGTGTTATGAAGGACATGTCAAAATCTGTTATGGTTTTAGAACAATCAGCAATTACATTTAGAGCTAGCTAGCTAACAATCACTTATTTTAGCGTTACTTTTCGAAAAAGTCAAAATTCAAAAATCCGCCGCGTTAATTTTTTTTATTTGTCCATTACACGGTTATATATGGAGTTTTGCGCGGATTGCACAAAAAATGTAGGAGGAGTTTAACAAGAAAGGTTTAACCTTTGTAGCCATGTAGCGCGAAAACTAGCTGGGAAACGAAGGGTGTGCCAATTCCCTTTATTTTGCAGAATCATCCAATAAACAAAGTGATGTGAAGTTTTTGAGTGTGGGACCAGTAGTTTGGTGGTTATAGGCCGAAACGCATTGTCCTTTGTTATAGCGCCCCCTAGTTGTTGAGGGGTCTGAATTTCTGGGTTTGAGTAGAGGCGCACATTCTGTACTTGGATACCTGATTCAATAGGTTCGTTATAAATCCGCTTGGGCTGCACAACGCGTTTTAATTCCGTAATAATAATAATAATAATAATAATAAATAATTTAAAAACACACGAAAAACAATAGGGTTCTCTGCTCACAGAGCAGACGAACGGCATAGCCGTTCGCCTGCGCTGCGGGCTTGGAACCCTAATAATTTAAAAACAGACGAAAAACAATAGGGTTCTCTGCTCACAGAGCAGACGAACGGCATAGCCGTTCGCCTGCGCTGCGGGCTTGGAACCCTAATAATAATAAATAATTTAAAAACGCACGAAAAACAATAGGGTTCTCTGCTCACAGAGCAGACGAACGGCATAGCCGTTCGCCTGCGCTGCGGGCTTGGAACCCTAATAATAAACTAGAACTGCAAGCAGTTATTAACGGGTTCCAAGCCCACCCACGCCCCGCCCCCTTGAGCATGTTCCTGGACTTCAGTTCAGCGTTCAACACCATTATCTTACAGCATCTGGCGGAAAAACTGAAACATCTGGGCTTCAGCACACCCCTTCGCAACTGCCTGCTAGACTTCCTCACCTCCTGACCTCATTTGGTCAGGGTCAGACAGAACACCTCTGATGTCATCACCCTCAGCACGGGCTCCCCTCAAGGCTGTGTCTTGAGCCCCCTGCTGTTCACCCTGATGACACATGACTGCGTCCCCAGATTCACCACCAATCGCATTGTGAAGTTTTCAGACGACACAACGGTGGTGGGCCTGATTAGAGACGACAACGACCAGGACCAGGACCAGGACTGATCCTGAACGTGGAGAAAACGAAGGAGATCATCATGGACTTCAGGAAGAAATGGCCTCGCCATGCTCCCCTTCTCATTAACAGCTCAGCTGTGGAGGTGGTCAGCAGCAATAAATTCCTCGGGGTGCACATAACACACAACCTCAGCTGGTTTGTGAACACCATGTCACTGGAGAAGAGGGCACAGAAGCGCTTGCACTTACTGCGGAGGATGAGGAGAGCGCACCTGTCCCCGCCCATCCTCACGACCTTCTACAGCAGCACCATCTATCTGCTCCCCACTCCCTTCCAATTAAGCATGTCATAATATTTATTACTTTCTTGCATTTGTCTTAAAAAAGTAGATGCAATGCAGTTTTGCATTGCATTACATTGAAATGACTGTTGTCATTTCATCTTTTAACTTTTTGCTCTCTCTTTTTTCTTCATAGTAGGTACACCTGATCTGACGTTCTGTTAACTGTGACATCATCCAGAGAAGACAGATCACCCGCTATTACCATCTAATGTAGAACAGATTACTGGATCAATGTGTGCTTCTGTGCTTCTTTGTCTGTCTTGTTGTGTCTCTGCTCTGTCTTCTTTAACCCCCAGTCGTGATTGGCTTTAACAGCCGAGCGAGTGCACAGCTGGTGTTGAGTGTGAAACGAGCAGGTGTGCGCGAGCAAAGTAGCGCGCGAGCAGAGATGGAACTCACCGCGAGGACAGCGGGTTGAGAAGAGTTTTTCAGACCGTGCCAGACCGGTTTTGAGCGTTGAGTTGTTTCACTGTGCGCTTGGATTGGTTCCTGCGCGCTCAAACAGAAGGCACGGATATCGCTACTTTTGTTTCACAGAGTTGAGCGGCAGCGCTGTCTTCTTCTCTGTCTTCATGTGCCTCTCCTGTGACTCTTTGGCGCCCCCCAGGGGAGGCACGCCTCACCTATTGAAAACCCCTATACGACATTGATTAATCTGCGTTATTTTTTTTAATCCGTTAATTTTTTTAAATTAATTAATCGAAATTAACGCGTTATTTTGACAGCCCTAATATATATATATATATATATATATATATATATATATATATATATATATATATATAAGTATGTGTATATGTATAAGTATGTGTATATGTATATATATGTATACATATATGTGTTTGTATGTTATTTATATATTTATAAATGTTTTATATATCCCTCCTCATCCTTCTTGACCTTTCTGCTGCATTTGATACTGTCGACCACGGCATTCTCTTAAACCGGCTCCACCTCACTACTGGACTAAATGACACTGCTCTCAGTTGGTTCAGATCATATCTCACAAACCGGACAGAATACATCTCCCTGGGACACTCCAAATCACATCCACACACAGTTACATGTGGTGTCCCCCAGGGGTCAGTCCTTGGCCCCATCCTCTTCATCCTTTACCTCACTCCTCTTGGCCAAATCATCAGCTGCCACAATATTTCATTCCACTGCTATGCTGATGACATACAGCTCTATGTAAATGTCACAGCTGACACCCCACCCTCACAGTCATCCCCATCAAAACTCACCACCTGTCTGGAGGAGATAAAGGTATGGATGGAGCAAAAACCGAAGCCATCCTGGTTGGAACTCCTCATCAAACCAAATCATTATCCATAACCAGCATCACCTTTTCTGGCACTAACATCCCGCTTTCATCAACAGTTAGAAATCTTGGTGCAAAAATGGACTCCCAACTCACTTTTGAAGCACATATAAATCACCTATGCAAGACCTCTTTCTACCACCTCCGAAATATTTCCAAACTTCGTCCCATTCTCTCCCTCCCAGACGCAGAAAAGCTGGCCTTTGTCTCCTCCAGACTGGACTATTGCAACGCACTTCTCATTGGGATCCTTAGAAAAAGTCTGCAGAGGCTTCAGTATTTTCAAAACTCTGCAGCTAGGATCCTGATGAGAGTGCGGAAACATGAGCACATTACCCCCATCCTCCATTCACTACACTGGCTTCCCATCTCCACCAGGTTTGAGTACAAGGTTTCCCTCCTCACACATCAATGCATCCATGGACATGCCCCCGCCTTATCAGCCCACAGAAGACAACCCGCTCCCTTCGCTCCACTCACTCAAACCTCCTCCACATTCCCAGAACCAGACTCAGGACAATGGGAGATCGGGCATGTAGTGCTGCTGCCCCGCATCTGTGGAATGCCCTCCCTGACATCTTGAGGGCACCTCAATCCACTGAGTGTTTTAAAAAAGGCCTTAAAACATTTCTTTTTAGCAAAGCTTTTGGTCCCCTTTAGATGTTTTATTCTTTTTTTTCTTCTAAAAAAGCTTTTTTAATTTTTTTATGCTTTTTTTAATTTTTACCTGTAGCACTTGGAGATCTTTTGATGGAAAGTGCAGTATAAATTAAATGTATTATTATTATTATTATATATATTTAAATAAATAAAATGGAAAATATTTCAGCACATGACTTTCTCAGTACTTGATAGTTTTAGAACATAGCATAAAAGTATACGGCATTTGACATTTTCAAATTTTAAGCCCCCTCTGAACATGAGAAAATCCTCGTTATTCGATGCTGTAGCGCACATTCTCCCTAGTTACTGGGGGAAAATAGGGAGTACCAATATGGCGGCTGGTGGCTTCAAAGCGACTTGTTCTAACAGCGGGCTATTAGCACCATAGACATTATATACGTAGACGCGTCATTAGGCGCAGGTTCGCACATCAACGTCACCGCCATATTGTATGTGGCAAGTTAAGTTCTGTTGTAGTGAACGTGGATCAGAGAAGATGCCTCATTCCTGTGCTGCATGGAAATGTATTCGGGCTGATTTCACTACTTGTATCTGCCTTCTATAAACTAAGGCTGCACCATGCTGCAAAACTGGACACACTAAAGCTGCAGAGTGGCAACACTAGGAAAAAGCTGTGCAAGACCATTCTTTTTCAAGGTTTTTAGCTTGCATACAGTACAGACTATTGTATTTAGACATAGATGTGCATATATAGATTTTCAAGTATTATAAATAAGCCAAATAAATAGCTGTGTGATTATATATCACTATAGGTCAAGATTATAGCTGTCTATACATATCTATATCTATATGTTTCTAAATAAATAAATATATATATATATATATATATATATATATATATATATATATATATATATATATATATATATATATTTGTGTGTGTATATGTGTATGTGTTATGAATATAAGGATGAATTTGTTAAATCTAAACATTGTGGTCTTCATTATTTCATAAAACCGTATCACATGTGAACCTTTAGGAACAGACTTTTTGGGGGAGTATTAAAGAGGTAAAATTACTAATATGAGGAAAAAAAAAAACCTAGGACAAAGTTTAAAAAAAAATTAAAAAAAAAAGACAAAAGTGGTAATGTTATGAGAATTAAGAGGGAAAATTTCCAGAATAGTCACATTTTGCAGAATTGTTTCACTCCTGGAGTAATAGGGCCAGGTGAGATTATTTTAATTATTTTTATTCTTTACGAGTATAAAGTCGGGAGAATGAAGTTAAAGGGATACGAAAATAAACTTGTAATATTACAAAAATAAAAATATTACGAATACAAAGTATATTGTGAGATTAAAGTCCCCCTGATACTGTTTAAGTGACTGAGTAACTGCAGATTTGCCACATTTAACATGGCGGACGCTCTGACGCATCCCAGCATAGGCAGAACCCGCCCAACGATGCGTCTACGTTTATAATGTCTATGATTAGCACTCTAGTGTATAATATAGCTCAGTGGAGCGACACCACAGAGTTTTGAGCCGATTGCTAATTAGCTGCTAACCACAACAGAGCTACAAGCCTAATGCTAAGCAGCTGCTAACATCAAGTTGCTCATTTGTAGGTAACTAGACTCCACACTACAAAGAGAAAAACTACTGCTAAGTTCTCAATAAAAACGAGGGGTTAACATGACCCCAAACAGAGTATAATACACATAAACATGATAACTTACAGTTGTATGGACGAAACCCAGCGCAGAACACCAGAGAAATGTCTGACTGAATCAGTCTGACTGCTGCGTATGTGATGAGTTCAAGTACCTTGCTCAACGTAGGAATTTGCACATGCGGGGATTATCTTTAATACAGTAATATATGTTGAGCCTAAAGCTAAATGACTCGAATGGAAATGAGGTTTAAAATGTCTACTGTTTCGTTTAATGTTAATGAAAAATCATAATTTAAATTTAAGTGAAGTATGTTTGAACTAGAAGAATTAAGAACTGTGGGATGTTGATAAATTGACTGTATATTTGTATTGTAGTGCTAAACCATAGATTTACTTCTGAGTCAATTTAGGCTGTACAGATATTACTGTACAAAAGATAATCCTCGAATTTGCAAATTCCTATGTTGAGTGAAGTTCTTGAACGCACCACATGCTTAGAATCCAAAGCAGGACATTGCGATGTGTGCATCCATTCAGTTAGATACAAGTTAACAACAATTTTCAAGTATTCCCTGATAGACATTTGGTAACAATGACTTTAGAGTTAAGGGCTGTGGACTCTTATTAAAATTTTAGCAACAGCTGGAATTATACATTTATATAAATGTATTGTTTGTTTTGCCCTCTGAAATTCACTCGCCAAACGGGAAATTTACTTGCATTTGGCAACTGGCGAGTTAATTTCGGACCCTGTGTGTATGTGTGTGTGTGGGGGTGTGTGCGTATATTTCTCAGAATGATAATTATGGGGCTAAAATGGTAGCTTTACCATTTGCAAATGTGTGTGGAGAGTTGTGTATCTGTATCTCGATTTGTGTGTCTGTATCTCGATTTGTGCGTGTGCAGTGGGATTTGTAAATGTGTGAGGAGAGTTGTGTGTCTGTACAACAATCTGCAAATGCGTAAAACTACTTGTGTGTAATCCGTTTTGCAAATGTGTAAAAAATCCACAAATCTGTATTCAGATCTGCAAATGTGTACAGAGATTTGCAAATGTGTAAAAAATCCACAAACCTGTATTCAGATCTGCAAATGTGTACAGAGATTTGCAAATGTGTAAAAAATCCACAAACCTGTATTCAGATCTGCAAATGTGTACAGAGATTTGCAAATGTGTAAAAAATCCACAAATCTGTAGTCAGATCTGCAAATGTGTACAGAGATTTGCAAATGTGTAAAAAATCCACAAACCTGTATTCAGATCTGCAAATGTGTACAGAGATTTGCAAATGTGTAAAAAATCCACAAATCTGTAGTCAGATCTGCAAATGTGTACAGAGATTTGCAAATGTGTAAAAAATCCACAAACCTGTATTCAGATCTGCAAATGTGTAGATCAATCTGTAAGCACACACAGAAACACTTGTGTCTGAAGTATTTTCGCTTCAAGACCCAGAAATACAGACAAATCATTGGTTACAAGTCAATCGGTTTTTCGGTTGGTTCTCTTTACACACGTGATTTTTGCTACTCTTCTGCCGCGTGAGATGCACAAATGCGTAGAAGGATTTGTATCTGTATTTTTTCGATTTGTGTCTCCTTGCGCAGACTCGCAGGCTCACATGTTGCCCTGAGCGCAGGCTCACAGGCACACAGGCTGCCTCTTCCGGCTGTGGTAGGTCACGTGACTTTCAAGGATTGAACCAAAGCGTTTTGCTACCAGACCGCTGACAAGGCAACTTGTTATAACTATATAACTTTCTCCCTTTAACGACAGAAGTTTCTTGTTTTAATGACTTATCTTGCTAAAACCAGATAATTGTCTCCTCATAACAACGCAACATAACCCGGCATCAGCTCGCGGGATATTTGAGTGTCATGGAGAAGAGGAGAGACGGAGGGGCGCCTTTTATTTCTTTTTAAAAAGTCATTTGTCGGAGGAATGTATTTCTGCACTGAGGAGTGACAAGGTAAGTCGTGCATATACAGCAAGTCCTCTACTTGAAATTTAATCAATTCGGCAGTTATTTATATTTAACAACTATGCTTTGGAAACACTTGTAGCACTGTAGAACAGTCTCTGGCTCTGTTTACACGGTGAAAACAGGTTTGCGTTGCCTTTGTACTCTCCATTTACACACTACAAGGTTTAACTGTTGCTTAGGGGGACTTTCAGCTATAGCTGTGGGTTTATTTACAACAGTTTGCAGCCGAAACAGTCCTCCGCCAGCCGCTGCTTTCTTCTTCTGGGCAATTTGACGCGGAGCTTCAGAAATCACAGCGCTACTAGTGGTGCGGCATGGGAATTACACCGTTTAAGTACTCTGTAAACAGGGCCTGTGACTGCAAATGTTCTACATGGATGTTAATGAGATAGAGATAAGGATAAGCAGCTTAATTTTTTTTAAAAACATGTCATGCATTTAATCATAAATTCTGCTGTAAAGATTAATAATCATGTGCTTAAAAGAGTCTTTTTAGTTTTTTACGGTTTTTATATTAACCATAATTTCATTGTGCTTGTAGACTGACATATCAGCTATAGCAAGCATGGATGATGAGAGCTTGGCCATCTATATTCCCACCTATGCTGACAGAATTGCCACAGAATTACTAGTGGTGCGGCATGGGAATTACACCGTTTAAGTACTCTGTAAACAGGGCCTGTGACTGCAAATGTACCTATTCCTTTATGTATTTTAATTAAATATGATTAAAATATATTTTAATTCGACACTTGTAAGGCTAATTAAAAATATGTGTATTCTACACAATGAAAGTGAGGCTAGATAAAGCTACATTTATCCATATTTTATTGTGTCAAAACAAAGATATGAATACAGAGCTTTCTAATGGGACAATTCACACGCCAGTGAAGGACAACTATATATATGAACTTCATTAATAAACCCAGTCAACTACTGACATGCTTTAATAAGGGGAAAAGCAAAAACTGATAATCGATTATCATTGCTGCAAATTCAAAAGTTAATATCAGAATGTATCAATAAAAGCACCTGGCAGCAAAGCACCATTGTTCTCAGTTTATTTGTTGTTCCATTTGTTTTTTTCTGATGTCTTTAAACTTACTCAGAAAAGAAAACAAATCTTAATCAACATTGTTCCATTGCAGTCTAGGTTTAGGCAATTTTAACATTGATCCAGTCTAACCTTAAATCACAATTTTAAACAGCAGCTATTCTCCTTCTGATGGGAATTCTGTAAAAGTACTTTTTAAAATTCTCATAAACAAAAACATTAAGGTAGGAGGACCAGGTTTAAGATAGCTACATTAAAAATACAGCCAGAAAATCATGAATGTTCTCTTTTACATCTTAGAATGCCTGTGCATTTGATCTGACACTCAAAATTTAAATACTTAAAAACTTTGAATTTGTAATATTTAGCTTCTCACATTTAGCATAAGTAACGTGCTCAATTTTTAGAAAGAATAAATTAATTGTTATTTTTACCTTTTGTTTAAAATAAAAAAAACTTGAAAAAACGATAACAAATTGTCTGCTGTGTTTACAGGTTGGCATCTCTAAAGCTGAATACATGGATGGTGCTGTCCAAAAGTTACTGCTGGATATTTTCTTCCAGCAGTAACAGAGGGGGTACCACAGCCAGAATTCATATAGACATGGAGACAGAGAATGGTACAATGAAAGACATTCAAAGATTTTTGCGTCTTGATGACAGCTATCCTGAAAACTACTTCATTGTGGGATCCAGCACCCACAGCCAGCTCATCAACAACTGGTGGGATTTCTTAAGGAAACGCCGTGCACAGTACTGGATGAACCTTTTTCAAAAACTGAAGAATACAGATTACTTTACTGGTGACTTCTTGGATAAGCAGCCAATTCTGCTCACCTGTTTAAATATCACTGAGGTATGTTTGAATGTAAAAGATAAATACTATATGATACATGCTTTTAAATATGGAGTATGTACTTTAAGATCTTGTTTATTTTCTTGTCTTTCAGGAACAACTCTAAAAAGTGGTTCACTTATGGAACATCATTTGTAAGATTAGAGATGCAATGGCTCCAAGTGGCCGGCCCTACATGATGTATACCTGGGGTGTCAAGCTCCAGTCCTCGAGGGCGTGTCCTGAAACTTTTAGAGGTTTCCTTGGTCCCACACACCTGAATCAAATGGCACAATTAGCTCCTCAGTCTGCAGTCAGGTTCTTCAGAGTCCTGGTAATTACCTGATTATTTGACTCAGGCGTGTCAGACCAGGGACATATCTAAAAGTTTCAGGACACCGGCCCTTGAGGACTGGGCTTTGACACCTGTGAACCCTTCCACAGCTTTTTGGTGAACAAGATAATCTCAAACAGGTTTCTAAGCAAGCGGCAGAAACTTGCACAGTCCAACGTCTTCAGAGGACCGTTCACATGTGATGAGACAGTTCTAACTATCATACCTTCTGATGACGGAAAACTTTCATGCACCGTCCACACATGATGAAACAATTGAGTTATGCGTATTTTTAAGAGCTTATATACGCACAAACCTGTGACACGTGTGACATTTTCTTGTAAAAAAGAGTTTGTGGAGCAAATGACCTTGTGAGCCTGCCCAGAATGACCCTGTCACTTTCCCACAGTCAGAAATAGGCAGCTGCAGACCCCACAACCAATAAAGGAAAATCAGTCAAAGAAATACAGATGGAGGAAAAAAACAGACCTCTGTTTTCACTGACTCCCATGTACTTAAATGTTTCATCATGATGTACATAATTTTTTGAATTTTGGTGCTAGGTTTTATATTTTGTGTGATTCTTGTTGTGTGTGACAGCAAATATACACTACTAAATATATTAGGACAATAACAAGAAATTTAACTTCACATTTGCCTTGTAATCTGTCATGTAGGACAAAATGTTTAAATGACATGTTCTGTAAACCCCACCACTGCTCCTCATATTCAAGACATAATTTTTATATTTATAACAGCAAGACTCTTATAGTTCTCTGTTACTGAACACTGAGACCCAAGTTATGTACTGTTTGACAATGATGATATGGTCAAATGAGATGAAAAATAAAGTGCCTATGCTTATGTTCAATATGAAAACCTTTAATGAATCTTTGGTAAAAACTCATTACAAAAGAAAGTGCAATGGTTTGTGATCAAATCAACTCATTCTTTTCTTAGAAACATAACATTATATTGCAATGTTACATCAACTCACAGAAGAACATACATTAAAAGTACCTTTAACAAGTTCTCTGAAAGATCCTTTTGAAAGGAAGTTCTCTACCTCCAGAAGATGACCTAACTAGAACGTGATCTATGAGTATTAAAAAGATGAATACATGGATCTCAAAATTGAACATGAGAAAATTCTTTTACATATGAAAAAAGTCATTGTTAGAAATCTTGGCACTATTGCGCTCAAAGCATTTATCTATTTTACAATCAACTTTGAAGAATATAAAAGAAATATAATGCCCTATGGAAAGGAAAGGAAAATAAGTACAGTTTAAACACATGCTTCAAATTTTTTTAACCTTAAAGAAGCTTAATAGCAACAGCAATAATTTCACTTCAAAAACTTGTATTTCACAATGTTGTTGGAGTAATCTTTTTAATCAGTATTTTTGCTCTATATCTTTGTCAGCAAAAACAAAAGCTAACTGACTATTGTGGCTCACTTCCATATGTTCCTGAAAACATGAAATATATTACATAGTGGTATTACCTGAAACCAAAAACATTTTAGATCAAATTGGACTTTTTCCATGAAGATTTGCATGTAGAATTTTTCAAGCCACGTCTGTTGAAGGACATCTCTTTCACCTTTTCCTTGGAACTCGGAGCAAAATCTCTGGGTGGCAATTCTGTCAGCATAGGTGGGAATATAGATGGCCAAGCTCTCATCATCCATGCTTGCTATAGCTGATATGTCAGTCTACAAGCACAATGAAATTATGGTTAATATAAAAACCGTAAAAAACTAAAAAGACTCTTTTAAGCACATGATTATTAATCTTTACAGCAGAATTTATGATTAAATGCATGACATGTTTTTAAAAAAAATTAAGCTGCTTATCCTTATCTCTATCTCATTAACATCCATGTAGAACATTTGCAGTCACAGGCCCTGTTTACAGAGTACTTAAACGGTGTAATTCCCATGCCGCACCACTAGTAGCGCTGTGATTTCTGAAGCTCCGCGTCAAATTGCCCAGAAGAAGAAAGCAGCGGCTGGCGGAGGACTGTTTCGGCTGCAAACTGTTGTAAATAAACCCACAGCTATAGCTGAAAGTCCCCCTAAGCAACAGTTAAACCTTGTAGTGTGTAAATGGAGAGTACAAAGGCAACGCAAACCTGTTTTCACCGTGTAAACAGAGCCAGAGACTGTTCTACAGTGCTACAAGTGTTTCCAAAGCATAGTTGTTAAATATAAATAACTGCCGAATTGATTAAATTTCAAGTAGAGGACTTGCTGTATATGCACGACTTACCTTGTCACTCCTCAGTGCAGAAATACATTCCTCCGACAAATGACTTTTTAAAAAGAAATAAAAGGCGCCCCTCCGTCTCTCCTCTTCTCCATGACACTCAAATATCCCGCGAGCTGATGCCGGGTTATGTTGCGTTGTTATGAGGAGACAATTATCTGGTTTTAGCAAGATAAGTCATTAAAACAAGAAACTTCTGTCGTTAAAGGGAGAAAGTTATATAGTTATAACAAGTTGCCTTGTCAGCGGTCTGGTAGCAAAACGCTTTGGTTCAATCCTTGAAAGTCACGTGACCTACCACAGCCGGAAGAGGCAGCCTGTGTGCCTGTGAGCCTGCGCCCAGGGCAACATGTGAGCCTGCGAGTCTGCGCAAGGAGACACAAATCGAAAAAATACAGATACAAATCCTTCTACGCATTTGTGCATCTCACGCGGCAGAAGAGTAGCAAAAATCACGTGTGTAAAGAGAACCAACCGAAAAACCGCTTGACTTGTAACCAATGATTTGTCTGTATTTCTGGGTCTTGAAGCGAAAATACTTCAGACACAAGTGTTTCTGTGTGTGCTTACAGATTGATCTACACATTTGCAGGTCTGACTACAGATTTGTGGATTTTTTACACATTTGCAAATCTCTGTACACATTTGCAGATCTGAATACAGGTTTGTGGATTTTTTACACATTTGCAAATCTCTGTACACATTTGCAGATCTGAATACAGGTTTGTGGATTTTTTACACATTTGCAAATCTCTGTACACATTTGCAGATCTGAATACAGGTTTGTGGATTTTTTACACATTTGCAAATCTCTGTACACATTTGCAGATCTGAATACAGGTTTGTGGATTTTTTACACATTTGCAAATCTCTGTACACATTTGCAGATCTGAATACAGGTTTGTGGATTTTTTACACATTTGCAAATCTCTGTACACATTTGCAGATCTGAATACAGGTTTGTGGATTTTTTACACATTTGCAAATCTCTGTACACATTTGCAGATCTGAATACAGGTTTGTGGATTTTTTACACATTTGCAAATCTCTGTACACATTTGCAGATCTGAATACAGATTTGTGGATTTTTTACACATTTGCAAAACGGATTACACACAAGTAGTTTTACGCATTTGCAGATTGTTGTACAGACACACAACTCTCCTCACACATTTACAAATCCCACTGCACACGCACAAATCGAGATACAGACACACAAATCGATATACAGATACACAACTCTCCACACACATTTGCAAATGGTAAAGCTACCATTTTAGCCCCATAGATAATTACCTATTTGAACTTGTATTTGTCTTTAAGTTAGAAAATCTTTGATCCACCAATACATCCTACCTGTAATACCCATCTTTATAATTTTAATTAATAAACCTTCTTTCCACAACATGTCATATGCATTTTCAATATCCAAAACACTGCTACAATACTTCCTTTATTAATTTGAGCTTTTCTGATTTCAAATTCCAATTCCTCCCTCTTCAGGTTCTGCTCCGCTTAGAAACATAGACATTATATACGTAGACGCCCCATTGGACGCTGCCAGCCACTAGGCTGACGTGCCTACAGGGTGACCATCTTGGGTCAGACCACAGATCAGACAGCTGCTGTCAAAATGAATAGGAGGCACCTCAGATCTCATTTTAATCATATGTTCCCAGTGATCGTGACCTTTCAGACAGATTACACATATTTATTCAGAACCAAAACTATTTAAACTGAAGTCAAACTGGATGAAAAATGTACACGCACTTACACATTTTGCAGTTAAATATTAATCTAATATACACACAAATATATATATATATATATATATATATATATATATATATATATAAGCTATATACACAGACACCAATCTACAGACAACAACAATTATCTACATATTGTCAGAACTTAGCAGACAGCACCATGCAGTTCTCTGCTGGCGCTGTCCCCGCTGCTCTCTCCACAGGTGACTGCAGCTGACTGGTGGGCGGGGCACGCACACCTGCGGCTCGTTCTGCGAGTCAGCGCTCAGACAGCCGGTGGATGCCAGAGTGTTAGCATCAGTGGTTCCCCGTGCCTTGATCCAGCCGTGGCGCCTATGCACTTGACTTGACTTGCCAGACTTCGGATGAAAACCAGTCAGTCAGACTCACCAGATTCCACCGGCTGTCTTCGACCACCTCGGGCGCTGCTCGGACCCCTCCTTGCTCCTGCAGCTCACCGTCGCTCAGTCACCAACCTCCATCTGAGCTGAAAGCGCTAAGTTCCTGCTCCGCTCCACTTCCCCCGGTCCGGTTCCCGAGCCTTGTGGTAAGCGCCCCGCCCCTCAGTCCATTATTCCCCTCACCGCAACCCAACCTAAACCTCTTGTTTTTCTCCCTAGATCGTCTCACCGCGGCTCCGTTCAGCCTTGAACCCAGATTCTTAGATTCAGAGATCAGCCAACTCCGCTCCTGTAAATAAAACCTTTGAACTGCTCATTGTTGTCCCAGGTGTCTCTCTGCATGTGGGCCAAATACGTCCGAAACATGACACATATGAGCAAAACTATATACAGACAGGTGAGAGCAAAGGTGCTCATAACAGCATTTAAAAATGATATAATACAAACCGCGATCTGGGGGAAAGAAATCAACAAAAAACCTAATCACCCTCAGCACGGGCTCCCCCCCCCCCTCCCCACAAATCATGTCTATCCAGTAATTTAGGACCATTTTGTTTGTTTTTGGTGTTTAATGTACTTTTCTCTACTTCCATCCCTGTACCCATTAGCACATATTGTGTTAAAGCATGAGGATTATCTATCATAAAATCTTACTTATTGAAGGTAATTCCCCAGGATAACAAGGATAATAAGCGGAGTAAAAGTCTGGCTCCTTGGGACGTAGCTCTGGAAGTTTGCTTACTTTCAATACAAAAACCGAAATTATTTATTAAGTTAGACAATCATTTAATTCAATCAATTGGTCCCATGTAGCCCCTAAAGGGGTGACGTTTTCAGTCAGTTGATTTAGCTGGAAATCGGGTTAGAATTCACCGGATTCAGAGTGTCTGAAACATAAAGTACATTTTCCTGAATTGACTTTTATTCTCTCTGAGCGCAGCTTTGTCTGACCTAAGATGGCCGCTGTGACATCACTTCCTGTGATGTGCCCAAATATGGGAAAAATGGCCGCCCTGTTCACAGCTGTGGAGTCAGAGCGCTGGATGAGGAGAGCTGTGAACTGATCACAAACTTCATAAATTCGTTAATAATCAACGGTTTGCTCTTAAATTCTGAAAATATTCATGGATCTCAAAGAGTGCTTTATCTAAACACAGGATATTTTTTATGGTCATTAAAAAAATGGATTCAGAGAAATAAAATATTAAACTTTATAGTCTTGTACCATTTATTTTCAAAGTCTTGTAAATTGGTCAAACTCGCCTGGATTTTTACCAAACTGAAATCCATGTTTATTCTGCATGTGCTTTACAAATAGAGGCCATATTTTGGGGGGTTGAACAATATTTGTGGAAAATACATTGATTTCTCCATTTTACAAACTTTTAAAAATTCAGAGTGTAGCACTTAAAAAAAAAACAATACATGCAGTGAGAGAATTGTTACACCTTATTCACGGAATACATCCTGAAAATCTGGGATCAAAAAATTGATTTTAAAGCATTTTTTATTCTTTACTTTATTGTTTTTATTATTCTCCAGGTTTTTTAACACTTTTGGAAATAGGCCCCGCCCACTTGTTTTAATTATTACCATATTTAATACCTGAGTTCAGGGGTATGACTGGAAGGGGATGAAGAAGGTTTTGTAAAAATCCGATCAGCCATTCTTGCGTAGTAGATTTCTTGACAACACAGCGCCCCCTAGTGATGGACGATCCTCAAACGCGGGTCACATGTGCAAAATCTTATTTGGACTATGGGTTATGAAGGACATGTCAAAATCTGTTATGGTTTTAGAATAATCAGCAATTACATTTAGAGCTAACTAGCTAACAATCACTTATTTTAGCGTTACTTTTCGAAAAAGTCAAAATTCAAAAATCCGCCGTGTTAACTTTTTTTATTTGTCCATTACGCGGTTATATATGGAGTTTTGCGCGGATTGCATAAAAAATGTAGGAGGAGTTTAACAAGAAAGGTTTAACCTTTGTAGCCATGTAGCGCGAAAACTAGCTGGGAAACGAAGGGTGTGCCAATTCCCTTTATTTTGCAGAATCATCCAATAAACAAAGTGATGTGAAGTTTTTGAGTGTGGGACCAGTAGTTTGGTGGTTATAGAACAAAACGCATTGTCCTTTGTTATAGCGCCCCCTAGTTGTTGAGGGGTCTGAATTTCTGGGTTTGAGTAGCGGTGCACATTCTGTACTTGGATACCTGATTCAATAGGTTCGTTACAAATCCGCATGGGCCGCCCAACGCGTTTTAGCGGAGAATAATAATTACCCGTAATAATAATAATAATAATAAATAATTTAAAAACAGACGAAAAACAATAGGGTTCTCTGCTCACAGAGCAGACGAACGGCATAGCCGTTCGCCTGCGCTGCGGGCTTGGAACCCTAACTAGAACTGCAAGCAGTTATTAACGGGTTCCAAGCCCACCCACGCACCGCCCCCTTGAGCATGTTCCTGGACTTCAGTTCAGCGTTCAACACCATTATCTTACAGCATCTGGCGGAAAAACTGAAACATCTGGGCTTCAGCACACCCCTTCGCAACTGCCTGCTAGACTTCCTCACCTCCTGACCTCATTTGGTCCGGGTCAGACAGAACACCTCTGATGTCATCACCCTCAGCACGGGCTCCCCTCAAGGCTGTGTCTTGAGCCCCCTGCTGTTCACCCTGATGACACATGACTGCGTCCCCAGATTCACCACCAATCGCATTGTGAAGTTTTCAGACGACACAACGGTGGTGGGCCTGATTAGAGACGACAACGACCAGGACCAGGACCAGGACTGATCCTGAACGTGGAGAAAACGAAGGAGATCATCATGGACTTCAGGAAGAAATGGCCTCGCCATGCTCCCCTTCTCATTAACAGCTCAGCTGTGGAGGTGGTCAGCAGCAATAAATTCCTCGGGGTGCACATAACACACAACCTCAGCTGGTTTGTGAACACCATGTCACTGGAGAAGAGGGCACAGAAGCGCTTGCACTTACTGCGGAGGATGAGGAGAGCGCACCTGTCCCCGCCCATCCTCACGACCTTCTACAGCAGCACCATCTATCTGCTCCCCACTCCCTTCCAATTAAGCATGTCATAATATTTATTACTTTCTTGCATTTGTCTTAAAAAAGTAGATGCAATGCAGTTTTGCATTGCATTACATTGAAATGACTGTTGTCATTTCATCTTTTAACTTTTTGCTCTCTCTTTTTTCTTCATAGTAGGTACACCTGATCTGACGTTCTGTTAACTGTGACATCATCCAGAGAAGACAGATCACCCGCTATTACCATCTAATGTAGAACAGATTACTGGATCAATGTGTGCTTCTGTGCTTCTTTGTCTGTCTTGTTGTGTCTCTGCTCTGTCTTCTTTAACCCCCAGTCGTGATTGGCTTTAACAGCCGAGCGAGTGCACAGCTGGTGTTGAGTGTGAAACGAGCAGGTGTGCGCGAGCAAAGTAGCGCGCGAGCAGAGATTGAACTCACCGCGAGGACAGCGGGTTGAGAAGAGTTTTTCAGACCGTGCCAGACCGGTTTTGAGCGTTGAGTTGTTTCACTGTGCGCTTGGATTGGTTCCTGCGCGCTCAAACAGAAGGCACGGATATCGCTACTTTTGTTTCACAGAGTTGAGCGGCAGCGCTGTCTTCTTCTCTGTCTTCATGTGCCTCCCCTGTGACTCTTTGGCGCCCCCCAGGGGAGGCACGCCTCACCTATTGAAAACCCCTATACGACATTGATTAATCTGCGTTATTTTTTTTAATCCGTTAATTTTTTTAAATTAATTAATCGAAATTAACGCGTTATTTTGACAGCCCTAATATATATATATATATATATAAGTATGTGTATATGTATAAGTATGTGTATATGTATATATATGTATACATATATGTGTTTGTATGTTATTTATATATTTATAAATGTTTTATATATCCCTCCTCATCCTTCTTGACCTTTCTGCTGCATTTGATACTGTCGACCACGGCATTCTCTTAAACCGGCTCCACCTCACTACTGGACTAAATGACACTGCTCTCAGTTGGTTCAGATCATATCTCACAAACCGGACAGAATACATCTCCCTGGGACACTCCAAATCACATCCACACACAGTTACATGTGGTGTCCCCCAGGGGTCAGTCCTTGGCCCCATCCTCTTCATCCTTTACCTCACTCCTCTTGGCCAAATCATCAGCTGCCACAATATTTCATTCCACTGCTATGCTGATGACATACAGCTCTATGTAAATGTCACAGCTGACACCCCACCCTCACAGTCATCCCCATCAAAACTCACCACCTGTCTGGAGGAGATAAAGGTATGGATGGAGCAAAAACCGAAGCCATCCTGGTTGGAACTCCTCATCAAACCAAATCATTATCCATAACCAGCATCACCTTTTCTGGCACTAACATCCCGCTTTCATCAACAGTTAGAAATCTTGGTGCAAAAATGGACTCCCAACTCACTTTTGAAGCACATATAAATCACCTATGCAAGACCTCTTTCTACCACCTCCGAAATATTTCCAAACTTCGTCCCATTCTCTCCCTCCCAGACGCAGAAAAGCTGGTTCATGCCTTTGTCTCCTCCAGACTGGACTATTGCAACGCACTTCTCATTGGGATCCTTAGAAAAAGTCTGCAGAGGCTTCAGTATTTTCAAAACTCTGCAGCTAGGATCCTGATGAGAGTGCGGAAACATGAGCACATTACCCCCATCCTCCATTCACTACACTGGCTTCCCATCTCCACCAGGTTTGAGTTCAAGGTTTCCCTCCTCACACATCAATGCATCCATGGACATGCCCCCGCCTTATCAGCCCACAGAAGACAACCCGCTCCCTTCGCTCCACTCACTCAAACCTCCTCCACATTCCCAGAACCAGACTCAGGACAATGGGAGATCGGGCATGTAGTGCTGCTGCCCCGCATCTGTGGAATGCCCTCCCTGACATCTTGAGGGCACCTCAATCCACTGAGTGTTTTAAAAAAGGCCTTAAAACATTTCTTTTTAGCAAAGCTTTTGGTCCCCTTTAGATGTTTTATTCTTTTTTTTCTTCTAAAAAAGCTTTTTTAATTTTTTTATGCTTTTTTTAATTTTTACCTGTAGCACTTGGAGATCTTTTGATGGAAAGTGCAGTATAAATTAAATGTATTATTATTATTATTATATATATTTAAATAAATAAAATGGAAAATATTTCAGCACATGACTTTCTCAGTACTTGATAGTTTTAGAACATAGCATAAAAGTATACGGCATTTGACATTTTCAAATTTTAAGCCCCCTCTGAACATGAGAAAATCCTCGTTATTCGATGCTGTAGCGCACATTCTCCCTAGTTACTGGGGGAAAATAGGGAGTACCAATATGGCGGCTGGTGGCTTCAAAGCGACTTGTTCTAACAGCGGGCTATTAGCACCATAGACATTATATACGTAGACGCGTCATTAGGCGCAGGTTCGCACATCAACGTCACCGCCATATTGTATGTGGCAAGTTAAGTTCTGTTGTAGTGAACGTGGATCAGAGAAGATGCCTCATTCCTGTGCTGCATGGAAATGTATTCGGGCTGATTTCACTACTTGTATCTGCCTTCTATAAACTAAGGCTGCACCATGCTGCAAAACTGGACACACTAAAGCTGCAGAGTGGCAACACTAGGAAAAAGCTGTGCAAGACCATTCTTTTTCAAGGTTTTTAGCTTGCATACAGTACAGACTATTGTATTTAGACATAGATGTGCATATATAGATTTTCAAGTATTATAAATAAGCCAAATAAATAGCTGTGTGATTATATATCACTATAGGTCAAGATTATAGCTGTCTATACATATCTATATCTATATGTTTCTAAATAAATAAATATATATATATAAATATATATGTATATGTGTATATATATATATATATATATATATATATATATATATATATATATATATATTTGTGTGTGTATATGTGTTATGAATATAAGGATGAATTTGTTAAATCTAAACATTGTGGTCTTCATTATTTCATAAAACCGTATCACATGTGAACCTTTAGGAACAGACTTTTTGGGGGAGTATTAAAGAGGTAAAATTACTAATATGAGGGAAAAAAAAACCTAGGACAAAGTTTAAAAAAAAAATAAAAAAAAAAAAGACAAAAGTGGTAATGTTATGAGAATTAAGAGGGAAAATTTCCAGAATAGTCACAGTTTGCAGAATTGTTTCACTCCTGGAGTAATAGGGCCAGGTGAGATTATTTTAATTATTTTTATTCTTTACGAGTATAAAGTCGGGAGAATGAAGTTAAAGGGATACGAAAATAAACTTGTAATATTACAAAAATAAAAATATTACGAATACAAAGTATATTGTGAGATTAAAGTCCCCCTGATACTGTTTAAGTGACTGAGTAACTGCAGATTTGCCACATTTAACATGGCGGACGCTCTGACGCATCCCAGCATAGGCAGAACCCGCCCAACGATGCGTCTACGTTTATAATGTCTATGATTAGCACTCTAGTGTATAATATAGCTCAGTGGAGCGACACCACAGAGTTTTGAGCCGATTGCTAATTAGCTGCTAACCACAACAGAGCTACAAGCCTAATGCTAAGCAGCTGCTAACATCAAGTTGCTCATTTGTAGGTAACTAGACTCCACACTACAAAGAGAAAAACTACTGCTAAGTTCTCAATAAAAACGAGGGGTTAACATGACCCCAAACAGAGTATAATACACATAAACATGATAACTTACAGTTGTATGGACGAAACCCAGCGCAGAACACCAGAGAAATGTCTGACTGAATCAGTCTGACTGCTGCGTATGTGATGAGTTCAAGTACCTTGCTCAACGTAGGAATTTGCACATGCGGGGATTATCTTTAATACAGTAATATATGTTGAGCCTAAAGCTAAATGACTCGAATGGAAATGAGGTTTAAAATGTCTACTGTTTCGTTTAATGTTAATGAAAAATCATAATTTAAATTTAAGTGAAGTATGTTTGAACTAGAAGAATTAAGAACTGTGGGATGTTGATAAATTGACTGTATATTTGTATTGTAGTGCTAAACCATAGATTTACTTCTGAGTCAATTTAGGCTGTACAGATATTACTGTACAAAAGATAATCCTCGAATTTGCAAATTCCTATGTTGAGTGAAGTTCTTGAACGCACCACATGCTTAGAATCCAAAGCAGGACATTGCGATGTGTGCATCCATTCAGTTAGATACAAGTTAACAACAATTTTCAAGTATTCCCTGATAGACATTTGGTAACAATGACTTTAGAGTTAAGGGCTGTGGACTCTTATTAAAATTTTAGCAACAGCTGGAATTATACATTTATATAAATGTATTGTTTGTTTTGCCCTCTGAAATTCACTCGCCAAACGGGAAATTTACTTGCATTTGGCAACTGGCGAGTTAATTTCGGACCCTGTGTGTATGTGTGTGTGTGGGGGGGTGTGTGCGTGTGTGTGTATATTTCTCAGAATGATAATTACCTATTTGAACTTGTATTTGTCTTTAAGTTAGAAAATCTTTGATCCACCAATACATCCTACCTGTAATACCCATCTTTATAATTTTAATTAATAAACCTTCTTTCCACAACATGTCATATGCATTTTCAATATCCAAAAACACTGCTACAATACTTCCTTTATTAATTTGAGCTTTTCTGATTTCAAATTCCAATTCCTCCCTCTTCAGGTTCTGCTCCGCTTAGAAACATAGACATTATATACGTAGACGCCCCATTGGACGCTGCCAGCCACTAGGCTGACGTGCCTACAGGGTGACCATCTTGGGTCAGACCACAGATCAGACAGCTGCTGTCAAAATGAATAGGAGGCACCTCAGATCTCATTTTAATCATATGTTCCCAGTGATCGTGACCTTTCAGACAGATTACACATATTTATTCAGAACCAAAACTATTTAAACTGAAGTCAAACTGGATGAAAAATGTACACGCACTTACACATTTTGCAGTTAAATATTAATCTAATATACACACAAATATATATATATATATATATATATATATATATATATATATATATATATATATATATAGCTATATACACAGACACCAATCTACAGACAACAACAATTATCTACATATTGTCAGAACTTAGCAGACAGCACCATGCAGTTCTCTGCTGGCGCTGTCCCCGCTGCTCTCTCCACAGGTGACTGCAGCTGACTGGTGGGCGGGGCACGCACACCTGCGGCTCGTTCTGCGAGTCAGCGCTCAGACAGCCGGTGGATGCCAGAGTGTTAGCATCAGTGGTTCCCCGTGCCTTGATCCAGCCGTGGCGCCTATGCACTTGACTTGACTTGCCAGACTTCGGATGAAAACCAGTCAGTCAGACTCACCAGATTCCACCGGCTGTCTTCGACCACCTCGGGCGCTGCTCGGACCCCTCCTTGCTCCTGCAGCTCACCGTCGCTCAGTCACCAACCTCCATCTGAGCTGAAAGCGCTAAGTTCCTGCTCCGCTCCACTTCCCCCGGTCCGGTTCCCGAGCCTTGTGGTAAGCGCCCCGCCCCTCAGTCCATTATTCCCCTCACCGCAACCCAACCTAAACCTCTTGTTTTTCTCCCTAGATCGTCTCACCGCGGCTCCGTTCAGCCTTGAACCCAGATTCTTAGATTCAGAGATCAGCCAACTCCGCTCCTGTAAATAAAACCTTTGAACTGCTCATTGTTGTCCCAGGTGTCTCTCTGCATGTGGGCCAAATACGTCCGAAACATGACACATATGAGCAAAACTATATACAGACAGGTGAGAGCAAAGGTGCTCATAACAGCATTTAAAAATGATATAATACAAACCGCGATCTGGGGGAAAGAAATCAACAAAAAACCTAATCACCCTCAGCACGGGCTCCCCCCCCCCCCTCCCCACAAATCATGTCTATCCAGTAATTTAGGACCATTTTGTTTGTTTTTGGTGTTTAATGTACTTTTCTCTACTTCCATCCCTGTACCCATTAGCACATATTGTGTTAAAGCATGAGGATTATCTATCATAAAATCTTACTTATTGAAGGTAATTCCCCAGGATAAAAAGGATAATAAGCGGAGTAAAAGTCTGGCTCCTTGGGACGTAGCTCTGGAAGTTTGCTTACTTTCAATACAAAAACCGAAATTATTTATTAAGTTAGACAATCATTTAATTCAATCAATTGGTCCCATGTAGCCCCTAAAGGGGTGACGTTTTCAGTCAGTTGATTTAGCTGGAAATCGGGTTAGAATTCACCGGATTCAGAGTGTCTGAAACATAAAGTACATTTTCCTGAATTGACTTTTATTCTCTCTGAGCGCAGCTTTGTCTGACCTAAGATGGCCGCTGTGACATCACTTCCTGTGATGTGCCCAAATATGGAAAAATGGCCGCCCTGTTCACAGCTGTGGAGTCAGAGCGCTGGATGAGGAGAGCTGTGAACTGATCACAAACTTCATAAATTCGTTAATAATCAACGGTTTGCTCTAAAATTCTGAAAATATTCATGGATCTCAAAGAGTGCTTTATCTAAACACAGGATATTTTTTATGGTCATTAAAAAAATGGATTCAGAGAAATAAAATATTAAACTTTATAGTCTTGTACCATTTATTTTCAAAGTCTTGTAAATTGGTCAAACTCGCCTGGATTTTTACCAAACTGAAATCCATGTTTATTCTGCATGTGCTTTACAAATAGAGGCCATATTTTGGGGGGTTGAACAATATTTGTGGAAAATACATTGATTTCTCCATTTTACAAACTTTTAAAAATTCAGAGTCTAGCACTTCAAAAAAAAACAATACATGCAGTGAGAGAATTGTTACACCTTATTCACGGAATACATCCTGAAAATCTGGGATCAAAAAATTGATTTTAAAGCATTTTTTATTCTTTACTTTATTGTTTTTATTATTCTCCAGGTTTTTTAACACTTTTGGAAATAGGCCCCGCCCACTTGTTTTAATTATTACCATATTTAATACCTGAGTTCAGGGGTATGACTGGAAGGGGATGAAGAAGGTTTTGTAAAAATCCGATCAGCCATTCTTGCGTAGTAGATTTCTTGACAACACAGCGCCCCCTAGTGATGGACGATCCTCAAACGCGGGTCACATGTGCAAAATCTTATTTGGACTATGGGTTATGAAGGACATGTCAAAATCTGTTATGGTTTTAGAATAATCAGCAATTACATTTAGAGCTAACTAGCTAACAATCACTTATTTTAGCGTTACTTTTCGAAAAAGTCAAAATTCAAAAATCCGCCGTGTTAACTTTTTTTATTTGTCCATTACGCGGTTATATATGGAGTTTTGCGCGGATTGCATAAAAAATGTAGGAGGAGTTTAACAAGAAAGGTTTAACCTTTGTAGCCATGTAGCGGGAAAACTAGCTGGGAAACGAAGGGTGTGCCAATTCCCTTTATTTTGCAGAATCATCCAATAAACAAAGTGATGTGAAGTTTTTGAGTGTGGGACCAGTAGTTTGGTGGATATAGAACAAAACGCATTGTCCTTTGTTATAGCGCCCCCTAGTTGTTGAGGGGTCTGAATTTCTGGGTTTGAGTAGCGGTGCACATTCTGTACTTGGATACCTGATTCAATAGGTTCGTTACAAATCCGCATGGGCCGCCCAACGCGTTTTAGCGGAGAATAATAATTACCCGTAATAATAATAATAATAACTAGAACTGCAAGCAGTTATTAACGGGTTCCAAGCCCACCCACGCCCCGCCCCCTTGAGCATGTTCCTGGACTTCAGTTCAGCGTTCAACACCATTATCTTACAGCATCTGATGGAAAAACTGAAACATCTGGGCTTCAGCACACCCCTTCGCAACTGCCTGCTAGACTTCCTCACCTCCTGACCTCATTTGGTCTGGGTCGGACAGAACACCTCTGATGTCATCACCCTCAGCACGGGCTCCCCTCAAGGCTGTGTCTTGAGCCCCCTGCTGTTCACCCTTATGACACACGACTGCGTCCCCAGACAACAGCCTGATCCTGAACGTGGAAAAGACGAAGGAGATCATGTTCGACTTCAGGATGAACCGGCCTTGCCACGCTCCACTGCTCATCAACAGCTCAGCTGTGGAGGTGGTCACCGGCACCAAATTCCTCAGGGTGCACATCACAGACAACCTCAGCTGGTCTGTGAACATCATGTCACTGGTCAAGAGGGCACAGAAGCACTTGTACTTCCTGCGGAGGATGAGGAGAGGCCACCTGTCCCCACCCATTCTCATGACCTTCTACAGACGCACCATAGAGAGCATTTTGACAAGCTGTCCCTCTGTGTGGTGTGGAGGCTGCAGCGCCTCCGACTGGAGGAACGTGAGGAGAGTGGTGAGGACAGCAGAAGGGATCATCGGGGCTCCTCTTCCCTCCATTAAGGACATTTTATCCCAGCGCTGCATGTCCTGAGCCCATAACATCATCAGAGACCCCTCACACCCCCACCATGGACTGTTCTCCCTGCTGCCCACTGGGAAAAGGTTCCACAGCATTCGCTGCAGGTCCACCAGGTTCTGAAACAGCTTTTTCCCCGTTGCCATCAGACTGTTGAACTCTAAACAGCAACAGTAAAAGTGCATATGTATACATATATACCATGGGTTAAAGCAAAAATAATCAGTTTGACTGAAAAAATGTTCAAGTCAGCCCATATATTCCCAGGGCGTGGACATCATGCCACATCAGTTACCTCACTTGCTTATTGTGCAAAGTCAACATTAACCAAATCTGGTAGGTCTAAAATATCCTTTGACCATTCCTGTATCTCTCCCACCTTTCAGCTTGAGGCTGCAGCGCCTCTGACTGGAGGCATGTGAGGAGAGTTGTGAGGACAGCAAGAGATCATCGGGGCTCCTCTTCCCTCCATTAAGGACATTTCATCCTAGCGCTGCGTGTCCCGAGCCCATAACATCATCAGAGACTGACACACACACACACACACACACACACACACACACACACACACACACACACACACACACACACACCTCAATCCGATGATTGGCATTTTATTTTTTTTGGTTTACCTGTTACCCGTGTGACAAAGCCTTTGGTAAATACATTTTGTAAGGAAATGTTATTGTGCACAGAATATCAATGGAGGACAAATTTGTGTATTTGTTTCACCACAATTTTATTGAAAACAAAAAATGTAAAGAAGCATCAACTGGACGGAGATGTAATTCAGAAATTCATTTTCCTGTATATCTTTGAATCTCAAGACAACTAAATTATATACATACTTATACACTCACACACAGATACACACTTAGTCCTCACAGATAACTTTGTGTCTTATAAATATTTAATAAGTGCTTTAACTTCCTGAGACCCAAGCTTTTATTTGGAGTTTGTTTTTTTAATTTCCAAGTTCCATGCGGATTAGTAGGACCTAATAAGTGTAATAAATAAACCCTGTCATGATAAAACAAATAGTTTTTGAAAAAAATTATGTCATCATATGAGGGCAATTACATAATCTTTGCATTTGATTGTTTTATTTGCAATTTGGGATTACAAGACCCCAATTACTATATACAAAAAATGTCAGCTTTCTACATTGAGTAATTCTCTAAAAAAGCTATGTGCCCATATGAGGACACTGGGTCTATATTCCCAAATGACACAATAAAGACACGGTTGGGTGAAACATATAAAATCAGTTGGGGCATACAACAAAAAACTAATAAGAAGGGAGTATTTCAGGCAACTAGGATGGCTACCCAACTGTATAGCAAAGTAATGAAAAACCTCTGCAAAAAAGCAATCTGCATATCTAAAACACCCCTACTGGTCATCACTGAAACTTTCAGAGATGCAAACAGGTGTGTACCTCAGACCCTGAACATGGTTCTGCAACAAGCAATCTGTCCTTCCTGAACTGGCCTTCGTGAAATGCTGCAAAGCAGTTGTGTTCACTCTGCAAGCACAGGAACAAATAGTATTTTTGGAATACAGTAACAAATCTCGTTCAACTTTCTCTTCATTAGACAGTAAACGAAAAGAGTGTGCTTAAAAACACATCTTACTCTGATCTGATCTTGGATATGGGCCATCGGTAACTTTCTGTGGACCATTTTCAACCATGTACTGCCTAAATGTGTCCACTGTTTTGTGCGGTAAAGGCCATTCAGATGGATCTTCTGAATAAAGCCTTGTCTCAGCACTCTCCTCTGCAGCTCTCCCTCTTCACCATCTAACAGTGGGAATGTAGCAACCAAATGGGGGTTTACAGCTAGCTTCTAGCTTAATGCAAAACCAATGTTGCTGCGCTGACATAGTGGAAAATATAAGGTAGCATGTACAATAAATGACCAGAATCCAGAAAACATAACTTATGCAGTAACTCATGCATAAATAATACGCAATAAAGATGTTGTTTTACCATTAGCTGTTCATGTTAGCTGTGCTGTCAGACATGTAGGCTGCTTTACATTTGTTGGGTGACATGGAAGCTGTAATTACAGGGTCACTTCTCTCTCTCTAAAGGTCTGTGCTAAGGCTATCCATATTTCTACTTTTTAAAATCCAAAACGTGAATGTAATTTCAACAGCAGCAAAACCTTACTGCATAATAGTTGTCTTATCTGATGCCATCACTAGGCTGATTTAGAAAGGCTGCATTAAGTTGCATTGGTTATAATGATAATGTTAATGTTTGTCAATTTGCAACTGTTTATTATGTGTTAACATTGTTAATAATATACCATCTAATTATTATTATGGTAGGCTTACAGTGGCTGATATACTTTAAAATAAACCTTTATTATTTAAAGACCATACATGATGATGTCTGGCACTTATTTATTTATTTTAATCCGGGGGGGGGGGGGGGGGGCGCCAAAACTGATGCTGCATACCCCTCTTATACTGGGTAGTTGCGCCCCTGCCTGTACCCATTAGCACATATTGTGTTAAAGCATGAGGATTATCTATCATAAAATCTTACTTATTGAAGGTAATTCCCCAGGATCTGGTTCCTGGTGTCCTTTGCGCACCCATAAGCGGAGTAAAAGTCTGGCTCCTTGGGACGTAGCTCTGGAAGTTTGCTTACTTTCAATACAAAACCGAAATTATTTATTAAGTTAGACAATCATTTAATTCAATCAATTGGTCCCATGTAGCCCCTAAAGGGGTGACATTTTCAGTCAGTTGATTTAGCTGGAAATCGGGTTAGAATTCACCGGATTCAGAGTGTCTGAAACATAAAGTACATTTTCCTGAATTGACTTGTATTCTCTCTGAGCGCAGCTTTTTCTGACCTAAGATGGCCGCTGTGACATCACTTCCTGTGATGTGCCCAAATATGGGCAAAATGGCCGCCCTGTTCACAGCTGTGGAGTCAGAGCTCTGGATGAGAGCTGTGAACTGATCACAAACTTCATAAATTCGTTAATAATCAACGGTTTGCTCTAAAATTCTGAAAATATTCATGGATCTCAAGGAGTGCTTTATCTAACCACAGGATTTTTTTTATGGTCATTAAAAAAATGGATTCAGAGAAATAAAATATTAAACTTTATAGTCTTGTACCATTTATTTTCAAAGTCTTGTAAATTGGTCAAACTCGCCTGGATTTTTACCAAACTGAAATCCATGTTTATTCTGCATGTGCTTTACAAATAGAGGCCATATTTTGGGGGGTTGAACAATATTTGTGGAAAATACATTGATTTCTCCATTTTACAAACTTTTATAAATTCAGAGTGTAGCACTTCAAAAAAAACCAATACATGCAGTGAGAGAATTGTTACACCTTATTCACGGAATACATCCTGAAAATCTGGGATCAAAAAATTGATTTTAAAGCATTTTTTATTCTTTACTTTATTGCTTTTATTATTCTCCAGGTTTTTTAACACTTTTGGAAATAGGCCCCGCCCACTTGTTTTAATCATTACCATATTTAATACCTGAGTTCAGGGGTATGACTGGAAGGGGATGAAGAAGGTTTTGTAAAAATCCGATCAGCCATTCTTGCGTAGTAGATTTCTTGACATTACAGCGCCCCCTAGTGATGGACGATCCTCAAACGCGGGTCACATGTGCAAAATCTTATTTGGACTATGGGTTATGAAGGACATGTCAAAATCTGTTATGGTTTTAGAATAATCAGCAATTACATTTAGAGCTAGCTAGCTAACAATCACTTATTTTAGCGTTACTTTTCGAAAAAGTCAAAATTCAAAAATCCGGCACGTTCACTTTTTTTATTTGTCCATTACGCGGTTATATATGGAGTTTTGCACGGATTGCATAAAAAATGTAGGAGGAGTTTAACAAGAAAGGTTTAACCTTTGTAGCCATGTAGCGCGAAAACTAGCTGGGAAACGAAGGGTGTGCCAATTCCCTTTATTTTGCAGAATCATCCAATAAACAAAGTGATGTGAAGTTTTTGAGTGTGGGACCAGTAGTTTGGTGGTTATAGGCCAAAACGCATTGTCCTTTGTTATAGCGCCCCCTAGTTGTTGAGGGGTCTGAATTTCTGGGTTTGAGTAGCGGTGCACATTCTGTACTTGGATACCTGATTCAATAGGTTCGTTACAAATCCGCATGGGCCGCCCAACGCGTTTTAGCGGAGAATAATAATTACCCGTAATAATAATAATAATAATAAATAATTTAAAAACACTAGAAAAACAATAGGGTTCTCTGCTCACAGAGCAGACGAACGGCATAGCCGTTCGCCTGCGCTGCGGGCTTGGAACCCTAACTAGAACTGCAAGCAGTTATTAACGGGTTCCAAGCCCACCCACGCCCCGCCCCCTTGAGCATGTTCCTGGACTTCAGTTCAGCGTTCAACACCATTATCTTACAGCATCTGATGGAAAAACTGAAACATCTGGGCTTCAGCACACCCCTTCGCAACTGCCTGCTAGACTTCCTCACCTCCTGACCTCATTTGGTCTGGGTCGGACAGAACACCTCTGATGTCATCACCCTCAGCACGGGCTCCCCTCAAGGCTGTGTCTTGAGCCCCCTGCTGTTCACCCTTATGACACACGACTGCGTCCCCAGACAACAGCCTGATCCTGAACGTGGAAAAGACGAAGGAGATCATGTTCGACTTCAGGATGAACCGGCCTTGCCACGCTCCACTGCTCATCAACAGCTCAGCTGTGGAGGTGGTCACCGGCACCAAATTCCTCAGGGTGCACATCACAGACAACCTCAGCTGGTCTGTGAACATCATGTCACTGGTCAAGAGGGCACAGAAGCACTTGTACTTCCTGCGGAGGATGAGGAGAGGCCACCTGTCCCCACCCATTCTCATGACCTTCTACAGACGCACCATAGAGAGCATTTTGACAAGCTGTCCCTCTGTGTGGTGTGGAGGCTGCAGCGCCTCCGACTGGAGGAACGTGAGGAGAGTGGTGAGGACAGCAGAAGGGATCATCGGGGCTCCTCTTCCCTCCATTAAGGACATTTTATCCCAGCGCTGCATGTCCTGAGCCCATAACATCATCAGAGACCCCTCACACCCCCACCATGGACTGTTCTCCCTGCTGCCCACTGGGAAAAGGTTCCACAGCATTCGCTGCAGGTCCACCAGGTTCTGAAACAGCTTTTTCCCCGTTGCCATCAGACTGTTGAACTCTAAACAGCAACAGTAAAAGTGCATATGTATACATATATACCATGGGTTAAAGCAAAAATAATCAGTTTGACTGAAAAAATGTTCAAGTCAGCCCATATATTCCCAGGGCGTGGACATCATGCCACATCAGTTACCTCACTTGCTTATTGTGCAAAGTCAACATTAACCAAATCTGGTAGGTCTAAAATATCCTTTGACCATTCCTGTATCTCTCCCACCTTTCAGCTTGAGGCTGCAGCGCCTCTGACTGGAGGCATGTGAGGAGAGTTGTGAGGACAGCAAGAGATCATCGGGGCTCCTCTTCCCTCCATTAAGGACATTTCATCCTAGCGCTGCGTGTCCCGAGCCCATAACATCATCAGAGACTGACACACACACACACACACACACACACACACACACACACACACACACACACACACACACACACACACACACACCTCAATCCGATGATTGGCATTTTATTTTTTTTGGTTTACCTGTTACCCGTGTGACAAAGCCTTTGGTAAATACATTTTGTAAGGAAATGTTATTGTGCACAGAATATCAATGGAGGACAAATTTGTGTATTTGTTTCACCACAATTTTATTGAAAACAAAAAATGTAAAGAAGCATCAACTGGACGGAGATGTAATTCAGAAATTCATTTTCCTGTATATCTTTGAATCTCAAGACAACTAAATTATATACATACTTATACACTCACACACAGATACACACTTAGTCCTCACAGATAACTTTGTGTCTTATAAATATTTAATAAGTGCTTTAACTTCCTGAGACCCAAGCTTTTATTTGGAGTTTGTTTTTTTAATTTCCAAGTTCCATGCGGATTAGTAGGACCTAATAAGTGTAATAAATAAACCCTGTCATGATAAAACAAATAGTTTTTGAAAAAAATTATGTCATCATATGAGGGCAATTACATAATCTTTGCATTTGATTGTTTTATTTGCAATTTGGGATTACAAGACCCCAATTACTATATACAAAAAATGTCAGCTTTCTACATTGAGTAATTCTCTAAAAAAGCTATGTGCCCATATGAGGACACTGGGTCTATATTCCCAAATGACACAATAAAGACACGGTTGGGTGAAACATATAAAATCAGTTGGGGCATACAACAAAAAACTAATAAGAAGGGAGTATTTCAGGCAACTAGGATGGCTACCCAACTGTATAGCAAAGTAATGAAAAACCTCTGCAAAAAAGCAATCTGCATATCTAAAACACCCCTACTGGTCATCACTGAAACTTTCAGAGATGCAAACAGGTGTGTACCTCAGACCCTGAACATGGTTCTGCAACAAGCAATCTGTCCTTCCTGAACTGGCATTCGTGAAATGCTGCAAAGCAGTTGTGTTCACTCTGCAAGCACAGGAACAAATAGTATTTTTGGAATACAGTAACAAATCTCGTTCAACTTTCTCTTCATTAGACAGTAAACGAAAAGAGTGTGCTTAAAAACACATCTTACTCTGATCTGATCTTGGATATGGGCCATCGGTAACTTTCTGTGGACCATTTTCAACCATGTACTGCCTAAATGTGTCCACTGTTTTGTGCGGTAAAGGCCATTCAGATGGATCTTCTGAATAAAGCCTTGTCTCAGCACTCTCCTCTGCAGCTCTCCCTCTTCACCATCTAACAGTGGGAATGTAGCAACCAAATGGGGGTTTACAGCTAGCTTCTAGCTTAATGCAAAACCAATGTTGCTGCGCTGACATAGTGGAAAATATAAGGTAGCATGTACAATAAATGACCAGAATCCAGAAAACATAACTTATGCAGTAACTCATGCATAAATAATACGCAATAAAGATGTTGTTTTACCATTAGCTGTTCATGTTAGCTGTGCTGTCAGACATGTAGGCTGCTTTACATTTGTTGGGTGACATGGAAGCTGTAATTACAGGGTCACTTCTCTCTCTCTAAAGGTCTGTGCTAAGGCTATCCATATTTCTACTTTTTAAAATCCAAAACGTGAATGTAATTTCAACAGCAGCAAAACCTTACTGCATAATAGTTGTCTTATCTGATGCCATCACTAGGCTGATTTAGAAAGGCTGCATTAAGTTGCATTGGTTATAATGATAATGTTAATGTTTGTCAATTTGCAACTGTTTATTATGTGTTAACATTGTTAATAATATACCATCTAATTATTATTATGGTAGGCTTACAGTGGCTGATATACTTTAAAATAAACCTTTATTATTTAAAGACCATACATGATGATGTCTGGCACTTATTTATTTATTTTAATCCGGGGGGGGGGGGGGGGCGCCAAAACTGATGCTGCATACCCCTCTTATACTGGGTAGTTGCGCCCCTGCCTGTACCCATTAGCACATATTGTGTTAAAGCATGAGGATTATCTATCATAAAATCTTACTTATTGAAGGTAATTCCCCAGGATCTGGTTCCTGGTGTCCTTTGCGCACCCATAAGCGGAGTAAAAGTCTGGCTCCTTGGGACGTAGCTCTGGAAGTTTGCTTACTTTCAATACAAAACCGAAATTATTTATTAAGTTAGACAATCATTTAATTCAATCAATTGGTCCCATGTAGCCCCTAAAGGGGTGACATTTTCAGTCAGTTGATTTAGCTGGAAATCGGGTTAGAATTCACCGGATTCAGAGTGTCTGAAACATAAAGTACATTTTCCTGAATTGACTTGTATTCTCTCTGAGCGCAGCTTTTTCTGACCTAAGATGGCCGCTGTGACATCACTTCCTGTGATGTGCCCAAATATGGGCAAAATGGCCGCCCTGTTCACAGCTGTGGAGTCAGAGCTCTGGATGAGAGCTGTGAACTGATCACAAACTTCATAAATTCGTTAATAATCAACGGTTTGCTCTAAAATTCTGAAAATATTCATGGATCTCAAGGAGTGCTTTATCTAACCACAGGATTTTTTTTATGGTCATTAAAAAAATGGATTCAGAGAAATAAAATATTAAACTTTATAGTCTTGTACCATTTATTTTCAAAGTCTTGTAAATTGGTCAAACTCGCCTGGATTTTTACCAAACTGAAATCCATGTTTATTCTGCATGTGCTTTACAAATAGAGGCCATATTTTGGGGGGTTGAACAATATTTGTGGAAAATACATTGATTTCTCCATTTTACAAACTTTTAAAAATTCAGAGTGTAGCACTTCAAAAAAAACCAATACATGCAGTGAGAGAATTGTTACACCTTATTCACGGAATACATCCTGAAAATCTGGGATCAAAAAATTGATTTTAAAGCATTTTTTATTCTTTACTTTATTGCTTTTATTATTCTCCAGGTTTTTTAACACTTTTGGAAATAGGCCCCGCCCACTTGTTTTAATCATTACCATATTTAATACCTGAGTTCAGGGGTATGACTGGAAGGGGATGAAGAAGGTTTTGTAAAAATCCGATCAGCCATTCTTGCGTAGTAGATTTCTTGACATTACAGCGCCCCCTAGTGATGGACGATCCTCAAACGCGGGTCACATGTGCAAAATCTTATTTGGACTATGGGTTATGAAGGACATGTCAAAATCTGTTATGGTTTTAGAATAATCAGCAATTACATTTAGAGCTAGCTAGCTAACAATCACTTATTTTAGCGTTACTTTTCGAAAAAGTCAAAATTAAAAAATCCGGCACGTTCACTTTTTTTATTTGTCCATTACGCGGTTATATATGGAGTTTTGCACGGATTGCATAAAAAATGTAGGAGGAGTTTAACAAGAAAGGTTTAACCTTTGTAGCCATGTAGCGCGAAAACTAGCTGGGAAACGAAGGGTGTGCCAATTCCCTTTATTTTGCAGAATCATCCAATAAACAAAGTGATGTGAAGTTTTTGAGTGTGGGACCAGTAGTTTGGTGGTTATAGGCCAAAACGCATTGTCCTTTGTTATAGCGCCCCCTAGTTGTTGAGGGGTCTGAATTTCTGGGTTTGAGTAGCGGTGCACATTCTGTACTTGGATACCTGATTCAATAGGTTCGTTACAAATCCGCATGGGCCGCCCAACGCGTTTTAGCGGAGAATAATAATTACCCGTAATAATAATAATAATAATAAATAATTTAAAAACACTAGAAAAACAATAGGGTTCTCTGCTCACAGAGCAGACGAACGGCATAGCCGTTCGCCTGCGCTGCGGGCTTGGAACCCTAATAATAACTAGAACTGCAAGCAGTTATTAACGGGTTCCAAGCCCACCCACGCACCGCCCCCTTGAGCATGTTCCTGGACTTCAGTTCAGCGTTCAACACCATCAAAACTGGAACATCTGGGCTTCAGCACACCTGTTCGCAACTGCCTACTAGACTTCATCACCAACAGACCTCAGTTGGTCTGGGTCGGACAGAAAACCACTGATGTCATCACCCTCAGCACGGGCTTTCCTCAGGGCTGCGTCCTGAGCCCCCTGCTGTTCACCCTGATGACACACGACTGTGTCCCCAGGTTCACCACCAATCACATCGTGAAGTTTGCAGACGACACGACGGTGGTGGGCCTGAACGTGGAGAAAACGAAGGAGATCATCATGGACTTCAGGAAGAAATGGCCTCGCCATGCTCCACTTCTCATTAACAGCTCAGCTGTGGAGGTGGCCAGCAGCAATAAATTCCTCGGGGTGCACATAACACACAACCTCAGCTGGTTTGTGAACACCATGTCACTGGAGAAGAGGGAACAGAAGCGCTTGCACTTACTGCGGAGGATGAGGAGAGCCCACCTGTCCCCGCCCATCCTCACGACCTTCTACAGCAGCACCATCTATCTGCTCCCCACTCCCTTCCAATTAAGCATGTCATAATATTTATTACTTTCTTGCATTTGTCTAAAAAAAGTAGATGCAATGCAGTTTTGCATTGCATTACATTGAAATGACTGTTGTCATTTCAGCTTTTAACTTTTTGCTCTCTCTTTTTTCTTCATAGTAGGTACACCTGATCTGACGTTCTGTTAACTGTGACATCATCCAGAGAAGACAGATCACCCGCTATTACTATCTAATGTAGAACAGATTACTGGATCAATGTGTGCTTCTGTGCATGTTTGTCTCTCTTGTTGTGTCTCTGCTCTGTATTCTTTAACCCCCAGTCGGTCGAGGCAGATGACCGTTTATACTGAGCCCGGTTCTGCTGGAGGTTTTTCCTTCCCGCTAATGGGTGGGGTTTTTTTTTCGACTGTCGCTTCATGCTTGCTCAGTATGAGGGATTGCTGCAAAGCCATGGACAATGCAGACGTCTCTCCCTGTAGCTCTATGCTTCTCCAGGAGTGAATGCTGCTTGTCCGGACTTTGAAGCAATCAACTGGTTCCCTTATATAGGAAATTTTTGACCAATCTGTATAATATGATTGATTTTGACTTTGTAAAGTGCCTCGAGATGACATGTTTCATGAATTGGCGCTATATAAATACAATTGAATTGAATTGAATAGAGTCCATCTGTTAAACCTTTTCTGCGTCGCACAAAGACACGATGGTTGGAACCAAAGATCTCAACTTTGGACTCATCAGACCAAAGCACAGATTTCCACTGGTCTAATGTCCATTCCTTGTGTTCTTTAGCCCAAACAATTCTCTTCTACTTGTTGCCTGTCCTTAGCAGTGGTTTCCTAGCAGCTGTTTTACCATGAAGGCCTGATTCACACAGTCTCCTAACAGTTGTTCTAGAGATGTGTCTGCTGCTAGAACTCTGTGTGGCATTGACCTGGTCTCTAATCTGAGCTGCTGTCAACCTGCGATTTCTGAGGCTGGTGACTAGGATGAATTTATCCTCCACAGCAGAGGTGACTCTTGGTCTTCCTTTCCTGGGGCGGTCCTCGTGTGAGCCAGTTTCTTTGTAGCGCTTGATGGTTTTTGCGACTGCACTTGGGGACACTTTCAAAGTTTTCCCAATTTTTCGGACTGAATGACCTTCAGTTCTTAAAGTAATTATGGCCACTTGTTTTTCTTTACTTAGCTGCTTTTTTCTTGCCATAATACAAATTCTAACAGTTTATTCAGTAGGACTATAAGCTGTGTATCCACTTGACTTCTGCACAACACAACTGATGGTCCCAACCCCATATAAGAGGCAAGACATCCCACTTATTAAACCTGACAGGGGACACCTGTGAAGGGAAAACCATTTCAGGTGACTATCTCTTGAAGCTCATTAAGAGAATGCCAAGAGTGTACGAAGCAGTAATCAAAGCAAAAGGTGGCTACTTTGAAGAACCTAGAATATAAGACATATTTTCAGTTGTTTCACACTTTTTTGTTAAGTATATAATTCCACATGTGTTAATTCATAGTTTTGATGCCTTTAGTGTGAATCTACAATTGTCATAGTTATGAAAATTAAGAAAACTCTTTGAAGGAGAAGGTGTGTCTAAACCACCTCCTCCATTACCATCTGGTACGCTGGTGCCACCGCCAAAGACAAGAGCAGACTGCAGCGTGTCATCCGGTCTGCAGAGAAGGTGATTGGCTGCAATTTTCCATCTCTCCAGGACCTGTAAGCCTCTAGGACTCTGAGGCGTGCAGGGAAGATTGTGGCCGATTTTGTGACACCCCAGTCACAAAATATTTCAGACACTTCCCTCTGGCAGGAGGCAGCGGTCCATCAGGACCAAAACCTCACGACACAAAAACAGTTTTTTCCCATCCGCTACCAGCCTTATTAACACGGCCCAGAGGCCCCGTGACACTTGACTCTGCCTCTCTCCCCTGTTCAGGTCCTACAAGCTACACCAACGTAGCATCTCCAGACCTTCTGCGTTACATTAACGCACAGTCTACCGTGTATATAGCTTTCTGTGTATATATATATATATATATATATATATATATATATATATATATATATATATATATATATATATATATATATATACATACATACACACAGCGTTCACTGAGCGAGAGGCACCCTGGACAGGTCGGCAATCTGTCACAGGGCAACACAGAGACAGACAGGACAAACAACCATTCTTGCACACACTCACACCTAAGGACAATTTAGAGAAGCCAATTAAACTAACAGTCATGTTTTTGAACTGTGGGAGGAAGCCAGCGTACCCGGAGTGAACCTACGCATGCACAGGTAGAACATTCAAACTTCATGCAGAAAGACCCAGAGGATTTGAAAGACCCGGGAGGATTTGAAAGACCCAGGAGGATTTGAAAGACCCGGGAGGATTTGAAAGACCCAGGTGATTGAACCCAGAAGGCAACAACACTTCTCAGTGCTTCACTGTGCAGCCTCTGTTTATGACAGTATCATGTAAATCTTAGGCACAAATAAAGTGTTACCAAAACAAAAGTAATTTGTATAGTAAGTATAACAACCACTGACTTTAAAGTTACCTGTGAAACGTTTTCACACAGCCAAACTGCTTGTTGTTGCAACCAAATGCTATGGGGTTCTGTGTGAGAACGGAGTAGCAAGATGGCGGCCAGTGACCTCCCCTAGTGACTGGCCGCCATCTTGCTACTCCCTACTCTCACACTTTTGCAAATAGGCCCTGCCCACTTGTTTCAATTGTGTTCATAAACAGACACAATAAAAAATGCAAAAAGCATCATGCTAACCTTTACAATTAGGCTTATTGGATTTTACTACTTAATAACTCTCTGTCACAGCCTCTAACCTGCTGGTGATACACTTGGGCCTGGTGTCTCCTGGCTGGCTTCTCCAGGTTGGTCACTGCTGCAGGGTTCTGTCTGGTCCTGGTCTGGCCCTGGTTTTTGCCTCTTTAAGAAGAACTGTGAGATATTCTCTTTTCTCTTCATTTGGGCTCTACACAAAATAAGGCAGCCTGGTATTTAGACTCCATGACTGTATGGCAAAGACAACACTATTTTAAATATTATTTAAACTATAGTTTTTAGTTTTCTGTAGCTAGCTAAAATAATACTAAATTAAAAATAGATTAATTAAATTAATTAATATAACTAGTTAGGTTATAATTCAAAGCTTTCATATGACATAGCCTATTTACATTTCAGTCATTATAAACTTAACAATGGTTTTTCACATATTCTTACCACACACATTTCAAGCAAGAGCTGGGAGATATATCCTGGCCAAATTAATAAAACATTACAGGGCAGCATGTGCACTGAAACATATGTTAAAAGAATCTGTCTAAAACACGATCTATCAGCACTAGCATGGCTAATATAATAAACGAGGCACTACGGACGGAGCGGTGCACAACCATTTTTTTTTTCTTTTTAGAAATGTATGACAAGTGCCGCCTCTCATTAGGAAGGTAACGGTTACCGCTGAGCGGTAAAATGTTGTAAATACCTGCAAAACTCCTCAACGGTGTACTCTAAAGCCGCGGGTGTGTTTTGGATCAAGCAGGAACCACATGTCAGCTTAACCAATGAACAGCGTCAGTGCGCAGTGTAGGCTGCTACTGCATGGGCTGCCTTCAGGGACAGTCGGAAATTACAGTTTTCCTGGCAAATCTTTGCCGATCTCATAAGTATTATATGTTAAAATTACCATTTCCAGTGGGGTGGCAGTAGGGGGTGGCAAGGGCTCTGTTGGGGGTGGCAAATGCCACCCCTGCCACCCCTCTGGCTCCGCAACTAGCTACATTCAATGTAAAGCTTATGTATATAAGTGTGTGTGTGTGTAAAAAATCCATATATAATCAAATACTGCCATCTACTGGAAATTTTAAATCCCTACATGGGCACATTTCGGAAATGTTATTCTCTTTAAATTCATAAATAAATTCTTTAAAAATCAACAGTTTGCTCTAAAATTCTTCCAATATTATATATATATATTCAATTTATTTATTTATATAGCGCCAAATCATGAAACATGTCATCTCAAGGCACTTTACAAAATCAAGTTCAATCATATTATACAGATTGGGTCAGATTATACAGATTGGATAAAATGTCCTATATAAGGAAACCAGTTGATTGCATCAAAGTCCCGACAAGCATATATATATATATATATATATATATATATATATATATATATATATATATATATATATATATATTTAAGCTATATACACAGACACCGATCTACAGACAACAGCAATTATCAACAAAAAGAAATCAACAAAAAACCTAATCACCCTCAGCACGGGCTTCCCCCCCCACTCCCCACAAATCATGTCTATCCAGTAATTTAGGACCATTTTGTTTGTTTTTGGTGTTTAATGTACTTTTCTCTACTTCCATCGCTGTACCCATTAGCACATATTGTGTTTATGCCGGAAAACTGTAACTGTAAAGCATGAGGATGATCTATCATAAAATCTTACTTATGGAAGGTAATTCCCCAGGATCTGGTTCCTAGTTTCCTTTTATTTGCGCACCCATAAGCGGAGTAAAAGTCGGGCTTCCTGGGACGTAGCTCTGGAAGTTTGCTTACTTTCAATACAAAATCGAAATTATTTATTAAGTTAGACAATAATTTAATTCAATCAATTGGTCCCATGTAGCCCCTAAAGGGGTGACGTTTTCAGTCAGTTGATTTATCTGGAAATCGGGTGAGAATTCACCGGATTCAGAGTGTCTGAAAACATAAAGTACATTTTCCTGTAATGACTTGTATTCTGTCTGACTGCAGCTTGGTCTGACCTAAGATGGCCGCTCTGTCGGCACGCCTCTCAACCGAGGACGCAGCGTCTACGTATTCATGTCTGTGTTCTCTATGGTCTGACCTAAGATGGCAGCTTGGTCTGACCTAAGATGGCTGCTTTGACGTCACTTCCTGTGATGTGCCCAAATATGGGCAAAATGGCCGCCCTGTTCAAAGCTCTGCAGTCAGAGCTCTGGATGATGAAAGCTGTGAACTGATCACAAACTTCATAAATTCGTTAATAATCAACGGTTGGCTCTAAAATTCTGAAAATATTCATGGATCTCAAAGAGTGCTTTATCTAACCACAGGATTTTTTTATGGTCATTAAAAAAATGGATTCAGAGAAATAAAATATTAAACTTTATAGTCTTGTACCATTTATTTTCAAAGTCTTGTAAATTGGTCAAACTCGCCTGGATTTTTACCAAACTGAAATCCATGTTTATTCTGCATGTGCTTTACAAATAGAGGCCATATTTTGGGGGGTTGAACAATATTTGTGGAAAATACATTGATTTCTCCATTTTACAAACTTTTAAAAATTCAGAGTGTAGCACTTCAAAAAAAACAATACATGCAGTGAGAGAATTGTTACACCTTATTCACAGAATACATCCTGAAAATCTGGGATCAAAAAATTGATTTTAAAGCATTTTTTATTCTTTACTTTATTGTTTTTATTATTCTCCAGGTTTTTTAACACTTTTGGAAATAGGCCCCGCCCACTTGTTTTAATAATTACCATATTTAATACCTGAGTTCAGGGGTATGACTGGAAAGGGATGAAGAAGGTTTTGTAAAAATCCGATCAGCCATTCTTGCGTAGTAGATTTCTTGACATCACAGCGCCCCCTAGTGATGGACGATCCTCAAACGCGGGTCACATGTGCAAAATCTTATTTGGACTATGGGTTATGAAGGACATGTCAAAATCTGTTATGGTTTTAGAATAATCAGCAATTACATTTAGAGCTAGCTAGCTAACAATCACTTATTTTAGCGTTACTTTTCGAAAAAGTCAAAATTCAAAAATCCGGCGCGTTCACTTTTTTTATTTGTCCATTATGCTGTTATATGTGGAGTTTTGCGCGGATTGCATAAAAAATGTAGGAGGAGTTAAACAAGAAAGGTTTAACCTTTGTAGCCATGTAGCGCGAAAACTAGCTGGGAAACGAAGGGTGTGCCAATTCCCTTTATTTTGCAGAATCATCCAATAAACAAAGTGATGTGAAGTTTTTGAGTGTGGGACCAGTAGTTTGGTGGTTATAGGCCAAAACGCATTGTCCTTTGTTATAGCGCCCCCTAGTTGTTGAGGGGTCTGAATTTCTGGGTTTGAGTAGCGGTGCACATTCTGTACTTGGATACCTGATTCAATAGGTTCGTTACAAATCCGCATGGGCCGCCCAACGCGTTTTAGCGGAGAATAATAATTACCCGTAATAATAATAATAATAATAAACTAGAACTGCAAGCAGTTATTAACGGGTTCCAAGCCCACCCACGCCCCGCCCCCTTGAGCATGTTCCTGGACTTCAGTCCAGCGTTCAACACCATTATCTTACAGCATCTGATGGAAAAACTGAAACATCTGGGCTTCAGCACACCCCTTCGCAACTGCCTGCTAGACTTCCTCACCTCCTGACCTCATTTGGTCTGGGTCGGACAGAACACCTCTGATGTCATCACCCTCAGCACGGGCTCCCCTCAAGGCTGTGTCTTGAGCCCCCTGCTGTTCACCCTTATGACACACGACTGCGTCCCCAGACAACAGCCTGATCCTGAACGTGGAAAAGACGAAGGAGATCATGTTCGACTTCAGGATGAACCGGCCTTGCCACGCTCCACTGCTCATCAACAGCTCAGCTGTGGAGGTGGTCACCGGCACCAAATTCCTCAGGGTGCACATCACAGACAACCTCAGCTGGTCTGTGAACATCATGTCACTGGTCAAGAGGGCACAGAAGCACTTGTACTTCCTGCGGAGGATGAGGAGAGGCCACCTGTCCCCACCCATTCTCATGACCTTCTACAGACGCACCATAGAGAGCATTTTGACAAGCTGTCCCTCTGTGTGGTGTGGAGGCTGCAGCGCCTCCGACTGGAGGAACGTGAGGAGAGTGGTGAGGACAGCAGAAGGGATCATCGGGGCTCCTCTTCCCTCCATTAAGGACATTTTATCCCAGCGCTGCATGTCCTGAGCCCATAACATCATCAGAGACCCCTCACACCCCCACCATGGACTGTTCTCCCTGCTGCCCACTGGGAAAAGGTTCCACAGCATTCGCTGCAGGTCCACCAGGTTCTGAAACAGCTTTTTCCCCGTTGCCATCAGACTGTTGAACTCTAAACAGCAACAGTAAAAGTGCATATGTATACATATATACCATGGGTTAAAGCAAAAATAATCAGTTTGACTGAAAAAATGTTCAAGTCAGCCCATATATTCCCAGGGCGTGGACATCATGCCACATCAGTTACCTCACTTGCTTATTGTGCAAAGTCAACATTAACCAAATCTGGTAGGTCTAAAATATCCTTTGACCATTCCTGTATCTCTCCCACCTTTCAGCTTGAGGCTGCAGCGCCTCTGACTGGAGGCATGTGAGGAGAGTTGTGAGGACAGCAAGAGATCATCGGGGCTCCTCTTCCCTCCATTAAGGACATTTCATCCTAGCGCTGCGTGTCCCGAGCCCATAACATCATCAGAGACTGACACACACACACACACACACACACACACACACACACACACACACACACACACACACACACACACACACACACACACACACCTCAATCCGATGATTGGCATTTTATTTTTTTTGGTTTACCTGTTACCCGTGTGACAAAGCCTTTGGTAAATACATTTTGTAAGGAAATGTTATTGTGCACAGAATATCAATGGAGGACAAATTTGTGTATTTGTTTCACCACAATTTTATTGAAAACAAAAAATGTAAAGAAGCATCAACTGGACGGAGATGTAATTCAGAAATTCATTTTCCTGTATATCTTTGAATCTCAAGACAACTAAATTATATACATACTTATACACTCACACACAGATACACACTTAGTCCTCACAGATAACTTTGTGTCTTATAAATATTTAATAAGTGCTTTAACTTCCTGAGACCCAAGCTTTTATTTGGAGTTTGTTTTTTTAATTTCCAAGTTCCATGCGGATTAGTAGGACCTAATAAGTGTAATAAATAAACCCTGTCATGATAAAACAAATAGTTTTTGAAAAAAATTATGTCATCATATGAGGGCAATTACATAATCTTTGCATTTGATTGTTTTATTTGCAATTTGGGATTACAAGACCCCAATTACTATATACAAAAAATGTCAGCTTTCTACATTGAGTAATTCTCTAAAAAAGCTATGTGCCCATATGAGGACACTGGGTCTATATTCCCAAATGACACAATAAAGACACGGTTGGGTGAAACATATAAAATCAGTTGGGGCATACAACAAAAAACTAATAAGAAGGGAGTATTTCAGGCAACTAGGATGGCTACCCAACTGTATAGCAAAGTAATGAAAAACCTCTGCAAAAAAGCAATCTGCATATCTAAAACACCCCTACTGGTCATCACTGAAACTTTCAGAGATGCAAACAGGTGTGTACCTCAGACCCTGAACATGGTTCTGCAACAAGCAATCTGTCCTTCCTGAACTGGCCTTCGTGAAATGCTGCAAAGCAGTTGTGTTCACTCTGCAAGCACAGGAACAAATAGTATTTTTGGAATACAGTAACAAATCTCGTTCAACTTTCTCTTCATTAGACAGTAAACGAAAAGAGTGTGCTTAAAAACACATCTTACTCTGATCTGATCTTGGATATGGGCCATCGGTAACTTTCTGTGGACCATTTTCAACCATGTACTGCCTAAATGTGTCCACTGTTTTGTGCGGTAAAGGCCATTCAGATGGATCTTCTGAATAAAGCCTTGTCTCAGCACTCTCCTCTGCAGCTCTCCCTCTTCACCATCTAACAGTGGGAATGTAGCAACCAAATGGGGGTTTACAGCTAGCTTCTAGCTTAATGCAAAACCAATGTTGCTGCGCTGACATAGTGGAAAATATAAGGTAGCATGTACAATAAATGACCAGAATCCAGAAAACATAACTTATGCAGTAACTCATGCATAAATAATACGCAATAAAGATGTTGTTTTACCATTAGCTGTTCATGTTAGCTGTGCTGTCAGACATGTAGGCTGCTTTACATTTGTTGGGTGACATGGAAGCTGTAATTACAGGGTCACTTCTCTCTCTCTAAAGGTCTGTGCTAAGGCTATCCATATTTCTACTTTTTAAAATCCAAAACGTGAATGTAATTTCAACAGCAGCAAAACCTTACTGCATAATAGTTGTCTTATCTGATGCCATCACTAGGCTGATTTAGAAAGGCTGCATTAAGTTGCATTGGTTATAATGATAATGTTAATGTTTGTCAATTTGCAACTGTTTATTATGTGTTAACATTGTTAATAATATACCATCTAATTATTATTATGGTAGGCTTACAGTGGCTGATATACTTTAAAATAAACCTTTATTATTTAAAGACCATACATGATGATGTCTGGCACTTATTTATTTATTTTAATCCGGGGGGGGGGGGGGGCGCCAAAACTGATGCTGCATACCCCTCTTATACTGGGTAGTTGCGCCCCTGCCTGTACCCATTAGCACATATTGTGTTAAAGCATGAGGATTATCTATCATAAAATCTTACTTATTGAAGGTAATTCCCCAGGATCTGGTTCCTGGTGTCCTTTTATATGCGCACCCATAAGCGGAGTAAAAGTCTGGCTCCTTGGGACGTAGCTCTGGAAGTTTGCTTACTTTCAATACAAAACCGAAATTATTTATTAAGTTAGACAATCATTTAATTCAATCAATTGGTCCCATGTAGCCCCTAAAGGGGTGACATTTTCAGTCAGTTGATTTAGCTGGAAATCGGGTTAGAATTCACCGGATTCAGAGTGTCTGAAACATAAAGTACATTTTCCTGAATTGACTTGTATTCTCTCTGAGCGCAGCTTTTTCTGACCTAAGATGGCCGCTGTGACATCACTTCCTGTGATGTGCCCAAATATGGGCAAAATGGCCGCCCTGTTCACAGCTGTGGAGTCAGAGCTCTGGATGAGAGCTGTGAACTGATCACAAACTTCATAAATTCGTTAATAATCAACGGTTTGCTCTAAAATTCTGAAAATATTCATGGATCTCAAGGAGTGCTTTATCTAACCACAGGATTTTTTTTATGGTCATTAAAAAAATGGATTCAGAGAAATAAAATATTAAACTTTATAGTCTTGTACCATTTATTTTCAAAGTCTTGTAAATTGGTCAAACTCGCCTGGATTTTTACCAAACTGAAATCCATGTTTATTCTGCATGTGCTTTACAAATAGAGGCCATATTTTGGGGGGTTGAACAATATTTGTGGAAAATACATTGATTTCTCCATTTTACAAACTTTTAAAAATTCAGAGTGTAGCACTTCAAAAAAAACCAATACATGCAGTGAGAGAATTGTTACACCTTATTCACGGAATACATCCTGAAAATCTGGGATCAAAAAATTGATTTTAAAGCATTTTTTATTCTTTACTTTATTGCTTTTATTATTCTCCAGGTTTTTTAACACTTTTGGAAATAGGCCCCGCCCACTTGTTTTAATCATTACCATATTTAATACCTGAGTTCAGGGGTATGACTGGAAGGGGATGAAGAAGGATTTGTAAAAATCCGATCAGCCATTCTTGCGTAGTAGATTTCTTGACATTACAGCGCCCCCTAGTGATGGACGATCTTCAAACGCGGGTCACATGTGCAAAATCTTATTTGGACTATGGGTTATGAAGGACATGTCAAAATCTGTTATGGTTTTAGAATAATCAGCAATTACATTTAGAGCTAGCTAGCTAACAATCACTTATTTTAGCGTTACTTTTCGAAAAAGTCAAAATTCAAAAATCCGGCACGTTCACTTTTTTTATTTGTCCATTACGCGGTTATATATGGAGTTTTGCACGGATTGCATAAAAAATGTAGGAGGAGTTTAACAAGAAAGGTTTAACCTTTGTAGCCATGTAGCGCGAAAACTAGCTGGGAAACGAAGGGTGTGCCAATTCCCTTTATTTTGCAGAATCATCCAATAAACAAAGTGATGTGAAGTTTTTGAGTGTGGGACCAGTAGTTTGGTGGTTATAGGCCAAAACGCATTGTCCTTTGTTATAGCGCCCCCTAGTTGTTGAGGGGTCTGAATTTCTGGGTTTGAGTAGCGGTGCACATTCTGTACTTGGATACCTGATTCAATAGGTTCGTTACAAATCCGCATGGGCCGCCCAACGCGTTTTAGCGGAGAATAATAATTACCCGTAATAATAATAATAATAATAAATAATTTAAAAACACTAGAAAAACAATAGGGTTCTCTGCTCACAGAGCAGACGAACGGCATAGCCGTTCGCCTGCGCTGCGGGCTTGGAACCCTAATAATTTAAAAACACTAGAAAAACAATAGGGTTCTCTGCTCACAGAGCAGACGAACGGCATAGCCGTTCGCCTGCGCTGCGGGCTTGGAACCCTAATAATAAATAATTTAAAAACACTAGAAAAACAATAGGGTTCTCTGCTCACAGAGCAGACGAACGGCATAGCCGTTCGCCTGCGCTGCGGGCTTGGAACCCTAATAATAAATAATTTAAAAACACTAGAAAAACAATAGGGTTCTCTGCTCACAGAGCAGACGAACGGCATAGCCGTTCGCCTGCGCTGCGGGCTTGGAACCCTAATAATAAATAATTTAAAAACACACGAAAAACAATAGGGTTCTCTGCTCACAGAGCAGACGAACGGCATAGCCGTTCGCCTGCGCTGCGGGCTTGGAACCCTAATAACTAGAACTGCAAGCAGTTATTAACGGGTTCCAAGCCCACCCACGCCCCGCCCCCTTGAGCATGTTCCTGGACTTCAGTTCAGCGTTCAACACCATTATCTTACAGCATCTGGCGGAAAAAATGAAACATCTGGGCTTCAGCACACCCCTTCGCAACTGCCTGCTAGACTTCCTCACCTCCTGACCTCATTTGGTCCGGGTCAGACAGAACACCTCTGATGTCATCACCCTCAGTAAGGGCTCCCCTCAAGGCTGTGTCTTGAGCCCCCTGCTGTTCACCCTGATGACACACGACTGCGTCCCCAGATTCACCACCAATCGCATTGTGAAGTTTTCAGACGACACAACGGTGGTGGGCCTGATTAGAGACGACAACGACCAGGACTGATCCTGAACGTGGAGAAAACAACGGAGATCATCGTGGACTTCAGGAAGAACCGGCCTCACCACGCTCCACTGCTCATCACCAGCTCATCTGTGGAGGTGGTCAGGAGCACCAAATTCCTCGGGATGCACATGACGCACAACCTCTCCTGGTCTGTGAACACCACGTCACTGGGGAGGAGGGCACAGAAGCGCTTGTACTTCCTGCGGAGGATGAGGAGAGCCCACCTGTCCTGGCCCATCCTCACGACCTTCTACAGAAGCACCATAAAGAGCATTGTGACCAGCTGTCTCTCTGTGTGGTGAGGAGGCTGAAGTGCCTCAGTAGACTGTTGATAAATTGACTATATATTTGTATTGTGGAGCTAAACCATTTACTTTCACACAAGTTAACAACAATTTTCAAGTATTCCCTGGTAGACATTTAGTAACAATGACCTAAGAGTTAAGGGATGTGGACTATTGTTGTTAAATCTTTATCAACAGTTGGAATTATACATTTATATAAATCTATTATTATAACATTGAATGGGTGATATAAATCAAGCAGTATAACAGTAAAAATAAAACTAATATGTACACAGGTCCTTCAGCTATAGTTAGTAAGCTTGTAGTAAATCGTGTTTTGAATATGGATTTAATGAACCCAGTGGATTTATAGAATATATCTTTATATATCTATACAGGGTTCAGTGCCTGGACTAATTCTCTTTACTATATATATGCTTCCAACTGGCAAAATTAACAAACAGATTGGGATTCATTTCCACTGTTATGCTGATGAGACTAAGCTTTATTTATCCATAAATCCTAATGAATCCAATCAATTACTTCGACTGCAGTCATATCTTGATAACATCAAAACCTGGATGACTTTAAATTTTCTGCATTTAAATTCTGACAAGACAGAAGTTATAATCTTTAAACCAGAGTCCTCAAAAAATAAACTTCTTCATCAATCACTTAATCTGGATGACATTAACTTGGCCTCTGGTAATAAAGTAAAAAATCTTGGTGTTATTTTTGACCAAGACATGTCATTTAAATCCCATATTAAACAGGTTTCCAGAGTTTCCTTTTTTCACCTCGGGAATATCGCCAGAATTACAAATATTCTGTGCAGGAGCGATGCTGAAAAACTAGTCCATGTATTTGTTACTTGAAGGCTGGACTATTGTAATTCTTTACTATCAGGAAGTCCACAAAATGCAATTCAAAGTCTTCAGCTGATCCAAAATGCTGCAGCAAAAGTTCTGATGAAAATAAACAAGAGGGATCATATTTCTCCTATTTTAACTTCCCTTCATTAGCTTCCTGTTAAATCAAGAATATAATTTAAAATTCTTCTTCTAACATATAAAGCTCTTTATAATCAAGCTCCATCATATATCAGACCTCTGATTACCTTGTATGTTCCTAACAGAGCACTTTGCTCTCGACTTCAGGTCTACTGGTGGTTCCTAGAGTCTCTAAAAGTAGAATGGGAGGCAGATCCTTTAGCTATCAGGCTCCTCTCCCGTGGAACCAACTCCTAATTTTGGTCCGTGAGGCAGACACCCTGTCTACTTTTAAGACTAGACTTAAAACGTTCCCTTTTGACAAAGCTTATAATTAGAGTGGCTTATGTTACACTGAGCTACCCATATAGTTATGCTGCTTAGGCTACTGGAGGACATCAGGGCCTATATTTCTCACTCTACTGAGTTCTATTGTTCTCCAGTCTACTGTTCTCCAGTTTTGCATGACTGTTGTCATTTCAGCTTTTAACTTTTTGTTCATCACGAACAGACCTCAGTTGGTCCGGGTCGGACAGAACACCTCTGATGTCATCACCCTCAGCACGGGCTTTCCTCAGGGCTGCGTCCTGAGCCCCCTGCTGTTCACCCTGATGACACACGACTGTGTCCCCAGGTTCACCACCAATCACATTGTGAAGTTTGCAGACGACACGACGGTAGTGGGCCTGATTAGAGACGACAACGACCAGGACCAGGACCAGGACCAGGACTGATCCTGAACGTAGAGAAAACGAAGGAGATCATCATGGACTTCAGGAAGAAATGGCCTCGCCATGCTCCACTTCTCATTAACAGCTCAGCTGTGGAGGTGGTCAGCAGCAATAAAGTCCTCGGGGTGCACATAACACACAACCTCAGCTGGTTTGTGAACACCATGTCACTGGAGAAGAGGGCACAGAAGCGCTTGCACTTACTGCGGAGGATGAGGAGAGCCCACCTGTCCCCGCCCATCCTCACGACCTTCTACAGCAGCACCATCTATCTGCTCCCCACTCCCTTCCAATTAAGCATGTCATAATATTTATTACTTTCTTGCATTTGTCTAAAAAAAGTAGATGCAATGCAGTTTTGCATTGCATTACATTGAAATGACTGTTGTCATTTCATGTTTTAACTTTTTGCTCTCTCTTTTTTCTTCATAGTAGGTACACCTGATCTGACATTCTGTTAACTGTGACATCATCCAGAGAAGACAGATCACCCGCTATTACCATCTAATGTAGAACAGATTACTGGATCAATGTGTGCTTCTGTGCTTTTTTGCACGCCTCAGAGTCCTGGAGGCTTACAGGTCCTGGAGAGATGGAAAATTGCAGCCAATCACCTTCTCTGCAGACCGGATGACACGCTGCACTCTGCTCTTGTCTTTGGCGGTGGCACCAGCGTAACAGATGGTAATGGAGGAGGTGGTTTAGACACACCTTCTCCTTCAAAGAGTTTTCTTAATTTTCATAACTATGACAATTGTAGATTCACACTAAAGGCATCAAAACTATGAATTAAAACGTGGAATTATATACTTAACACAAAAGTGTGAAACAACTGAAAATATGTCTTATATTCTAGGTTCTTCAAAGTAGCCACCTTTTGCTTTGATTACTGCTTCGTACACTCTTGGCATTCTCTTAATGAGCTTCAAGAGATAGTCACCTGAAATGGTTTTCCCTTCACAGGTGTCCCCTGCTTATTGACTGACAGCCGATGCAGCTCTGCCTTCTTTGTTACAGAAAAGCTCAGGTGGAATTTTTTCACTTTTTCTGAATCAGACCCATTAAAATGCGGGACACTGTTTCACATTCCGACCATTGTTAAAAAAAAAAAGAAAAGAAAAAGTGTATCATGCTAAATTAGCCTGAGCTAATAGCAAATCATGAGGATATCCCTGTTTGGTTTATCAGCTAAGTTACTGGCAGTGAGGGAATACACGCTGACAGGTGACGTGGCCACAGGTGGAAATAATTCATTAATTAACTGCAGGAGCAGCGACAGATACACTTACCAATTAAGCTGTTGTCAGTTGTTCATTACTTACAATTGAGAATAATAAAGGACTGATAATACTTTCCTGTGGAGTTCCATTACCAATTTTATATTTATCAGATTTTGTTACTCCCATCTGTACCTGTATAACTATTAAACAAAAAATCTTCAATCCAATTATAAGCCCTTCCTGTTATGCCCATTTTATATAATTTTATAAGCAACCCATCCTTCCATACCATGTCATATCCTTTCTCATTATCAAAAAAATATTGCTACTACTACTTCCCTATTAATCTGAGCTTTTCTAATATCTGATTCCAAACACACAACTGGATCCATTGTACTTCCTTTTCTGAATCCAATTTGACATGAAGACAACAGTCTTTTACTTTCTACATAATATGTAATCCTTTCTGTTATCATTCTCTCCATAATCTTTCCTAAACATTAAGTAAGTACAATTGGTCTATAACTTAAAGGGTTTGTTGGATCCTTTCCTGGTTTAATAATTGGCACAATAATTGCTTCCTTCTAATTAGAAGGTAATCTTCCTTCTTTCCAAATCTTATTATATAAACCTAGAAGTTTTTCTTCAGCTTGTTTCCCTATGTTTTTTTAACATAATATAGCATATCTGATGTTTTCCTGGTGCTGTTAATCCTGATCTAAATATCGCTCTCTTCATTTCTTGCATAGAAAAATAAACATCCATGACATTTCCTGGAGTTGTTTCACCTTCTAAAATAAAATCATTTATCCTTCTTGTCTGCTCTCTCCTAAATTTTCCCGTTTCTGTTAAATTATCTGAACTATGGATCTTTGCAAATGTTCTTGCCATTACTTCTAGTTTTTCTTCATTTGTTACTGCTGTTCCTTCTTCATGTTTTAGAACTGGATATGTTCTCTCTGGTCTATTTCCCTTCATTTTCTTAATCATTCCCCATACCTAAGCTATAGGTATGGGGAATATATTAGTATTATCAGTCCTTTATATTAGTTCTGCCTATTGAATCACAAAAATCTCTCCATTTTGTCTTCTTTGCCTTCTAAATAACTTTCCTGTCTTCTGCTTGATCTTTTTTATATTTAATTAAATTTTTAAATGATGTGTTCTTTAGAAAACCCTAAAAGCTATCCTCCCTCTTCAAGTTTCTGCTCCGCTTAGAAAAAACACGGGATGTGACGTCACTTCCTGTGATGTGCCCAAATATGGGCAAAATGGCCGCCCTGTTCACAGCTGTGGAGTTAGAGCTCTGGATGAGAGCTGTGAACTGATCACAAACTTCATAAATTCGTTAATAATCAACGGTTTGCTCTAAAATTCTGAAAATATTCATGGATCTCAAAGAGTGCTTTATCTAACCACAGGATTTTTTTTATGGTCATTAAAAAAATGGATTCAGAAAAATAAAATATTAAACTTTATAGTCTTGTACCATTTATTTTCAAAGTCATGTAAATTGGTCAAACTCGCCTGGATTTTTACCAAACTGAAATCCATGTTTATTCTGCATGTGCTTTACAAATAGAGGCCATATTTTGGGGGGTTGAACAATATTTGTGGAAAATACATTGATTTCTCCATTTTACAAACTTTTAAAAATTCAGAGTGTAGCACTTCAAAGAAAAACAATACATGCAGTGAGAGAATTGTTACACCTTATTCACGGAATACATCCTGAAAATCTGGGATCAAAAAATTGATTTTAAAGCATTTTTTATTCTTTACTTTATTGCTTTTATTATTCTCCAGGTGTTTTAACACTTTTGGAAATAGGCCCCGCCCACTTGTTTTAATCATTACCATATTTAATACCTGAGTTCAGGGGTATGACTGGAAGGGGATGAAGAAGGTTTTGTAAAAATCCGATCAGCCATTCTTGCGTAGTAGATTTCTTGACATTACAGCGCCCCCTAGTGATGGACGATCCTCAAACACGGGTCACATGTGCAAAATCTTATTTGGACTATGTGTTATGAAGGACATGTCAAAATCTGTTATGGTTTTAGAATAATCAGCAATTACATTTAGAGCTAGCTAGCTAACAATCACTTATTTTAGCGTTACTTTTCGAAAAAGTCAAAATTCAAAAATCCGCCGCATTCACTTTTTTTATTTGTCCATTACGCTGTTATATATGGAGTTTTGCGCGGATTGCATAAAAAATGTAGGAGGAGTTTAACAAGAAAGGTTTAACCTTTGTAGCCATGTAGCGTGAAAACTAGCTGGGAAACGAAGGGTGTGCCAATTCCCTTTATTTTGCAGAATCATCCAATAAACAAAGTGATGTGAAGTTTTTGAGTGTGGGACCAGTAGTTTGGTGGTTATAGGCCAAAACGCATTGTCCTTTGTTATAGCGCCCCCTAGTTGTTGAGGGGTCTGAATTTCTGGGTTTGAGTAGCGGTGCACATTCTGTACTTGGATACCTGATTCAATAGGTTCGTTACAAATCCGCATGGGCCGCCCAACGCGTTTTAGCGGAGAATAATAATTACCCGTAATAATAATAATAAATAATTTAAAAACAGACGAAAAACAATAGGGTTCTCTGCTCACAGAGCAGACGAACGGCATAGCCGTTCGCCTGCGCTGCGGGCTTGGAACCCTAATAACTAGAACTGCAAGCAGTTATTAACGGGTTCCAAGCCCACCCACGCCCCGCCCCCTTGAGCATGTTCCTGGACTTCAGTTCAGCGTTCAACACCATTATCTTACAGCATCTGATGGAAAAACTGAAACATCTGGGCTTCAGCACACCCCTTCGCAACTGCCTGCTAGACTTCCTCACCTCCTGACCTCATTTGGTCTTGGTCGGACAGAACACCTCTGATGTCATCACCCTCAGCACGGGCTCCCCTCAAGGCTGTGTCTTGAGCCCCCTGCTGTTCACCCTTATGACACACGACTGCGTCCCCAGACAACAGCCTGATCCTGAACGTGGAAAAGACGAAGGAGATCATGTTCGACTTCAGGATGAACCGGCCTTGCCACGCTCCACTGCTCATCAACAGCTCAGCTGTGGAGGTGGTCACCGGCACCAAATTCCTCAGGGTGCACATCACAGACAACCTCAGCTGGTCTGTGAACATCATGTCACTGGTCAAGAGGGCACAGAAGCACTTGTACTTCCTGCGGAGGATGAGGAGAGGCCACCTGTCCCCACCCATTCTCATGACCTTCTACAGACGCACCATAGAGAGCATTTTGACAAGCTGTCCCTCTGTGTGGTGTGGAGGCTGCAGCGCCTCCGACTGGAGGAACGTGAGGAGAGTGGTGAGGACAGCAGAAGGGATCATCGGGGCTCCTCTTCCCTCCATTAAGGACATTTTATCCCAGCGCTGCATGTCCTGAGCCCATAACATCATCAGAGACCCCTCACACCCCCACCATGGACTGTTCTCCCTGCTGCCCACTGGGAAAAGGTTCCACAGCATTCGCTGCAGGTCCACCAGGTTCTGAAACAGCTTTTTCCCCGTTGCCATCAGACTGTTGAACTCTAAACAGCAACAGTAAAAGTGCATATGTATACATATATACCATGGGTTAAAGCAAAAATAATCAGTTTGACTGAAAAAATGTTCAAGTCAGCCCATATATTCCCAGGGCGTGGACATCATGCCACATCAGTTACCTCACTTGCTTATTGTGCAAAGTCAACATTAACCAAATCTGGTAGGTCTAAAATATCCTTTGACCATTCCTGTATCTCTCCCACCTTTCAGCTTGAGGCTGCAGCGCCTCTGACTGGAGGCATGTGAGGAGAGTTGTGAGGACAGCAAGAGATCATCGGGGCTCCTCTTCCCTCCATTAAGGACATTTCATCCTAGCGCTGCGTGTCCCGAGCCCATAACATCATCAGAGACTGACACACACACACACACACACACACACACACACACACACACACACACACACACACACACCTCAATCCGATGATTGGCATTTTATTTTTTTTGGTTTACCTGTTACCCGTGTGACAAAGCCTTTGGTAAATACATTTTGTAAGGAAATGTTATTGTGCACAGAATATCAATGGAGGACAAATTTGTGTATTTGTTTCACCACAATTTTATTGAAAACAAAAAATGTAAAGAAGCATCAACTGGACGGAGATGTAATTCAGAAATTCATTTTCCTGTATATCTTTGAATCTCAAGACAACTAAATTATATACATACTTATACACTCACACACAGATACACACTTAGTCCTCACAGATAACTTTGTGTCTTATAAATATTTAATAAGTGCTTTAACTTCCTGAGACCCAAGCTTTTATTTGGAGTTTGTTTTTTTAATTTCCAAGTTCCATGCGGATTAGTAGGACCTAATAAGTGTAATAAATAAACCCTGTCATGATAAAACAAATAGTTTTTGAAAAAAATTATGTCATCATATGAGGGCAATTACATAATCTTTGCATTTGATTGTTTTATTTGCAATTTGGGATTACAAGACCCCAATTACTATATACAAAAAATGTCAGCTTTCTACATTGAGTAATTCTCTAAAAAAGCTATGTGCCCATATGAGGACACTGGGTCTATATTCCCAAATGACACAATAAAGACACGGTTGGGTGAAACATATAAAATCAGTTGGGGCATACAACAAAAAACTAATAAGAAGGGAGTATTTCAGGCAACTAGGATGGCTACCCAACTGTATAGCAAAGTAATGAAAAACCTCTGCAAAAAAGCAATCTGCATATCTAAAACACCCCTACTGGTCATCACTGAAACTTTCAGAGATGCAAACAGGTGTGTACCTCAGACCCTGAACATGGTTCTGCAACAAGCAATCTGTCCTTCCTGAACTGGCCTTCGTGAAATGCTGCAAAGCAGTTGTGTTCACTCTGCAAGCACAGGAACAAATAGTATTTTTGGAATACAGTAACAAATCTCGTTCAACTTTCTCTTCATTAGACAGTAAACGAAAAGAGTGTGCTTAAAAACACATCTTACTCTGATCTGATCTTGGATATGGGCCATCGGTAACTTTCTGTGGACCATTTTCAACCATGTACTGCCTAAATGTGTCCACTGTTTTGTGCGGTAAAGGCCATTCAGATGGATCTTCTGAATAAAGCCTTGTCTCAGCACTCTCCTCTGCAGCTCTCCCTCTTCACCATCTAACAGTGGGAATGTAGCAACCAAATGGGGGTTTACAGCTAGCTTCTAGCTTAATGCAAAACCAATGTTGCTGCGCTGACATAGTGGAAAATATAAGGTAGCATGTACAATAAATGACCAGAATCCAGAAAACATAACTTATGCAGTAACTCATGCATAAATAATACGCAATAAAGATGTTGTTTTACCATTAGCTGTTCATGTTAGCTGTGCTGTCAGACATGTAGGCTGCTTTACATTTGTTGGGTGACATGGAAGCTGTAATTACAGGGTCACTTCTCTCTCTCTAAAGGTCTGTGCTAAGGCTATCCATATTTCTACTTTTTAAAATCCAAAACGTGAATGTAATTTCAACAGCAGCAAAACCTTACTGCATAATAGTTGTCTTATCTGATGCCATCACTAGGCTGATTTAGAAAGGCTGCATTAAGTTGCATTGGTTATAATGATAATGTTAATGTTTGTCAATTTGCAACTGTTTATTATGTGTTAACATTGTTAATAATATACCATCTAATTATTATTATGGTAGGCTTACAGTGGCTGATATACTTTAAAATAAACCTTTATTATTTAAAGACCATACATGATGATGTCTGGCACTTATTTATTTATTTTAATCCGGGGGGGGGGGGGGGCGCCAAAACTGATGCTGCATACCCCTCTTATACTGGGTAGTTGCGCCCCTGCCTGTACCCATTAGCACATATTGTGTTAAAGCATGAGGATTATCTATCATAAAATCTTACTTATTGAAGGTAATTCCCCAGGATCTGGTTCCTGGTGTCCTTTTATATGCGCACCCATAAGCGGAGTAAAAGTCTGGCTCCTTGGGACGTAGCTCTGGAAGTTTGCTTACTTTCAATACAAAACCGAAATTATTTATTAAGTTAGACAATCATTTAATTCAATCAATTGGTCCCATGTAGCCCCTAAAGGGGTGACATTTTCAGTCAGTTGATTTAGCTGGAAATCGGGTTAGAATTCACCGGATTCAGAGTGTCTGAAACATAAAGTACATTTTCCTGAATTGACTTGTATTCTCTCTGAGCGCAGCTTTTTCTGACCTAAGATGGCCGCTGTGACATCACTTCCTGTGATGTGCCCAAATATGGGCAAAATGGCCGCCCTGTTCACAGCTGTGGAGTCAGAGCTCTGGATGAGAGCTGTGAACTGATCACAAACTTCATAAATTCGTTAATAATCAACGGTTTGCTCTAAAATTCTGAAAATATTCATGGATCTCAAGGAGTGCTTTATCTAACCACAGGATTTTTTTTATGGTCATTAAAAAAATGGATTCAGAGAAATAAAATATTAAACTTTATAGTCTTGTACCATTTATTTTCAAAGTCTTGTAAATTGGTCAAACTCGCCTGGATTTTTACCAAACTGAAATCCATGTTTATTCTGCATGTGCTTTACAAATAGAGGCCATAGTTTGGGGGGTTGAACAATATTTGTGGAAAATACATTGATTTCTCCATTTTACAAACTTTTAAAAATTCAGAGTGTAGCACTTCAAAAAAAACCAATACATGCAGTGAGAGAATTGTTACACCTTATTCACGGAATACATCCTGAAAATCTGGGATCAAAAAATTGATTTTAAAGCATTTTTTATTCTTTACTTTATTGCTTTTATTATTCTCCAGGTTTTTTAACACTTTTGGAAATAGGCCCCGCCCACTTGTTTTAATCATTACCATATTTAATACCTGAGTTCAGGGGTATGACTGGAAGGGGATGAAGAAGGTTTTGTAAAAATCCGATCAGCCATTCTTGCGTAGTAGATTTCTTGACATTACAGCGCCCCCTAGTGATGGACGATCTTCAAACGCGGGTCACATGTGCAAAATCTTATTTGGACTATGGGTTATGAAGGACATGTCAAAATCTGTTATGGTTTTAGAATAATCAGCAATTACATTTAGAGCTAGCTAGCTAACAATCACTTATTTTAGCGTTACTTTTCGAAAAAGTCAAAATTCAAAAATCCGGCACGTTCACTTTTTTTATTTGTCCATTACGCGGTTATATATGGAGTTTTGCACGGATTGCATAAAAAATGTAGGAGGAGTTTAACAAGAAAGGTTTAACCTTTGTAGCCATGTAGCGCGAAAACTAGCTGGGAAACGAAGGGTGTGCCAATTCCCTTTATTTTGCAGAATCATCCAATAAACAAAGTGATGTGAAGTTTTTGAGTGTGGGACCAGTAGTTTGGTGGTTATAGGCCAAAACGCATTGTCCTTTGTTATAGCGCCCCCTAGTTGTTGAGGGGTCTGAATTTCTGGGTTTGAGTAGCGGTGCACATTCTGTACTTGGATACCTGATTCAATAGGTTCGTTACAAATCCGCATGGGCCGCCCAACGCGTTTTAGCGGAGAATAATAATTACCCGTAATAATAATAATAATAATAAATAATTTAAAAACACTAGAAAAACAATAGGGTTCTCTGCTCACAGAGCAGACGAACGGCATAGCCGTTCGCCTGCGCTGCGGGCTTGGAACCCTAATAATTTAAAAACACTAGAAAAACAATAGGGTTCTCTGCTCACAGAGCAGACGAACGGCATAGCCGTTCGCCTGCGCTGCGGGCTTGGAACCCTAATAATAAATAATTTAAAAACACTAGAAAAACAATAGGGTTCTCTGCTCACAGAGCAGACGAACGGCATAGCCGTTCGCCTGCGCTGCGGGCTTGGAACCCTAATAATAAATAATTTAAAAACACTAGAAAAACAATAGGGTTCTCTGCTCACAGAGCAGACGAACGGCATAGCCGTTCGCCTGCGCTGCGGGCTTGGAACCCTAATAATAAATAATTTAAAAACACACGAAAAACAATAGGGTTCTCTGCTCACAGAGCAGACGAACGGCATAGCCGTTCGCCTGCGCTGCGGGCTTGGAACCCTAATAACTAGAACTGCAAGCAGTTATTAACGGGTTCCAAGCCCACCCACGCCCCGCCCCCTTGAGCATGTTCCTGGACTTCAGTTCAGCGTTCAACACCATTATCTTACAGCATCTGGCGGAAAAAATGAAACATCTGGGCTTCAGCACACCCCTTCGCAACTGCCTGCTAGACTTCCTCACCTCCTGACCTCATTTGGTCCGGGTCAGACAGAACACCTCTGATGTCATCACCCTCAGTAAGGGCTCCCCTCAAGGCTGTGTCTTGAGCCCCCTGCTGTTCACCCTGATGACACACGACTGCGTCCCCAGATTCACCACCAATCGCATTGTGAAGTTTTCAGACGACACAACGGTGGTGGGCCTGATTAGAGACGACAACGACCAGGACTGATCCTGAACGTGGAGAAAACAACGGAGATCATCGTGGACTTCAGGAAGAACCGGCCTCACCACGCTCCACTGCTCATCACCAGCTCATCTGTGGAGGTGGTCAGGAGCACCAAATTCCTCGGGATGCACATGACGCACAACCTCTCCTGGTCTGTGAACACCACGTCACTGGGGAGGAGGGCACAGAAGCGCTTGTACTTCCTGCGGAGGATGAGGAGAGCCCACCTGTCCTGGCCCATCCTCACGACCTTCTACAGAAGCACCATAAAGAGCATTGTGACCAGCTGTCTCTCTGTGTGGTGAGGAGGCTGAAGTGCCTCAGTAGACTGTTGATAAATTGACTATATATTTGTATTGTGGAGCTAAACCATTTACTTTCACACAAGTTAACAACAATTTTCAAGTATTCCCTGGTAGACATTTAGTAACAATGACCTAAGAGTTAAGGGATGTGGACTATTGTTGTTAAATCTTTATCAACAGTTGGAATTATACATTTATATAAATCTATTATTATAACATTGAATGGGTGATATAAATCAAGCAGTATAACAGTAAAAATAAAACTAATATGTACACAGGTCCTTCAGCTATAGTTAGTAAGCTTGTAGTAAATCGTGTTTTGAATATGGATTTAATGAACCCAGTGGATTTATAGAATATATCTTTATATATCTATACAGGGTTCAGTGCCTGGACTAATTCTCTTTACTATATATATGCTTCCAACTGGCAAAATTAACAAACAGATTGGGATTCATTTCCACTGTTATGCTGATGAGACTAAGCTTTATTTATCCATAAATCCTAATGAATCCAATCAATTACTTCGACTGCAGTCATATCTTGATAACATCAAAACCTGGATGACTTTAAATTTTCTGCATTTAAATTCTGACAAGACAGAAGTTATAATCTTTAAACCAGAGTCCTCAAAAAATAAACTTCTTCATCAATCACTTAATCTGGATGACATTAACTTGGCCTCTGGTAATAAAGTAAAAAATCTTGGTGTTATTTTTGACCAAGACATGTCATTTAAATCCCATATTAAACAGGTTTCCAGAGTTTCCTTTTTTCACCTCGGGAATATCGCCAGAATTACAAATATTCTGTGCAGGAGCGATGCTGAAAAACTAGTCCATGTATTTGTTACTTGAAGGCTGGACTATTGTAATTCTTTACTATCAGGAAGTCCACAAAATGCAATTCAAAGTCTTCAGCTGATCCAAAATGCTGCAGCAAAAGTTCTGATGAAAATAAACAAGAGGGATCATATTTCTCCTATTTTAACTTCCCTTCATTAGCTTCCTGTTAAATCAAGAATATAATTTAAAATTCTTCTTCTAACATATAAAGCTCTTTATAATCAAGCTCCATCATATATCAGACCTCTGATTACCTTGTATGTTCCTAACAGAGCACTTTGCTCTCGACTTCAGGTCTACTGGTGGTTCCTAGAGTCTCTAAAAGTAGAATGGGAGGCAGATCCTTTAGCTATCAGGCTCCTCTCCCGTGGAACCAACTCCTAATTTTGGTCCGTGAGGCAGACACCCTGTCTACTTTTAAGACTAGACTTAAAACGTTCCCTTTTGACAAAGCTTATAATTAGAGTGGCTTATGTTACACTGAGCTACCCATATAGTTATGCTGCTTAGGCTACTGGAGGACATCAGGGCCTATATTTCTCACTCTACTGAGTTCTATTGTTCTCCAGTCTACTGTTCTCCAGTTTTGCATGACTGTTGTCATTTCAGCTTTTAACTTTTTGTTCATCACGAACAGACCTCAGTTGGTCCGGGTCGGACAGAACACCTCTGATGTCATCACCCTCAGCACGGGCTTTCCTCAGGGCTGCGTCCTGAGCCCCCTGCTGTTCACCCTGATGACACACGACTGTGTCCCCAGGTTCACCACCAATCACATTGTGAAGTTTGCAGACGACACGACGGTAGTGGGCCTGATTAGAGACGACAACGACCAGGACCAGGACCAGGACCAGGACTGATCCTGAACGTAGAGAAAACGAAGGAGATCATCATGGACTTCAGGAAGAAATGGCCTCGCCATGCTCCACTTCTCATTAACAGCTCAGCTGTGGAGGTGGTCAGCAGCAATAAAGTCCTCGGGGTGCACATAACACACAACCTCAGCTGGTTTGTGAACACCATGTCACTGGAGAAGAGGGCACAGAAGCGCTTGCACTTACTGCGGAGGATGAGGAGAGCCCACCTGTCCCCGCCCATCCTCACGACCTTCTACAGCAGCACCATCTATCTGCTCCCCACTCCCTTCCAATTAAGCATGTCATAATATTTATTACTTTCTTGCATTTGTCTAAAAAAAGTAGATGCAATGCAGTTTTGCATTGCATTACATTGAAATGACTGTTGTCATTTCATGTTTTAACTTTTTGCTCTCTCTTTTTTCTTCATAGTAGGTACACCTGATCTGACATTCTGTTAACTGTGACATCATCCAGAGAAGACAGATCACCCGCTATTACCATCTAATGTAGAACAGATTACTGGATCAATGTGTGCTTCTGTGCTTTTTTGCACGCCTCAGAGTCCTGGAGGCTTACAGGTCCTGGAGAGATGGAAAATTGCAGCCAATCACCTTCTCTGCAGACCGGATGACACGCTGCACTCTGCTCTTGTCTTTGGCGGTGGCACCAGCGTAACAGATGGTAATGGAGGAGGTGGTTTAGACACACCTTCTCCTTCAAAGAGTTTTCTTAATTTTCATAACTATGACAATTGTAGATTCACACTAAAGGCATCAAAACTATGAATTAAAACGTGGAATTATATACTTAACACAAAAGTGTGAAACAACTGAAAATATGTCTTATATTCTAGGTTCTTCAAAGTAGCCACCTTTTGCTTTGATTACTGCTTCGTACACTCTTGGCATTCTCTTAATGAGCTTCAAGAGATAGTCACCTGAAATGGTTTTCCCTTCACAGGTGTCCCCTGCTTATTGACTGACAGCCGATGCAGCTCTGCCTTCTTTGTTACAGAAAAGCTCAGGTGGAATTTTTTCACTTTTTCTGAATCAGACCCATTAAAATGCGGGACACTGTTTCACATTCCGACCATTGTTAAAAAAAAAAAGAAAAGAAAAAGTGTATCATGCTAAATTAGCCTGAGCTAATAGCAAATCATGAGGATATCCCTGTTTGGTTTATCAGCTAAGTTACTGGCAGTGAGGGAATACACGCTGACAGGTGACGTGGCCACAGGTGGAAATAATTCATTAATTAACTGCAGGAGCAGCGACAGATACACTTACCAATTAAGCTGTTGTCAGTTGTTCATTACTTACAATTGAGAATAATAAAGGACTGATAATACTTTCCTGTGGAGTTCCATTACCAATTTTATATTTATCAGATTTTGTTACTCCCATCTGTACCTGTATAACTATTAAACAAAAAATCTTCAATCCAATTATAAGCCCTTCCTGTTATGCCCATTTTATATAATTTTATAAGCAACCCATCCTTCCATACCATGTCATATCCTTTCTCATTATCAAAAAAATATTGCTACTACTACTTCCCTATTAATCTGAGCTTTTCTAATATCTGATTCCAAACACACAACTGGATCCATTGTACTTCCTTTTCTGAATCCAATTTGACATGAAGACAACAGTCTTTTACTTTCTACATAATATGTAATCCTTTCTGTTATCATTCTCTCCATAATCTTTCCTAAACATTAAGTAAGTACAATTGGTCTATAACTTAAAGGGTTTGTTGGATCCTTTCCTGGTTTAATAATTGGCACAATAATTGCTTCCTTCTAATTAGAAGGTAATCTTCCTTCTTTCCAAATCTTATTATATAAACCTAGAAGTTTTTCTTCAGCTTGTTTCCCTATGTTTTTTTAACATAATATAGCATATCTGATGTTTTCCTGGTGCTGTTAATCCTGATCTAAATATCGCTCTCTTCATTTCTTGCATAGAAAAATAAACATCCATGACATTTCCTGGAGTTGTTTCACCTTCTAAAATAAAATCATTTATCCTTCTTGTCTGCTCTCTCCTAAATTTTCCCGTTTCTGTTAAATTATCTGAACTATGGATCTTTGCAAATGTTCTTGCCATTACTTCTAGTTTTTCTTCATTTGTTACTGCTGTTCCTTCTTCATGTTTTAGAACTGGATATGTTCTCTCTGGTCTATTTCCCTTCATTTTCTTAATCATTCCCCATACCTAAGCTATAGGTATGGGGAATATATTAGTATTATCAGTCCTTTATATTAGTTCTGCCTATTGAATCACAAAAATCTCTCCATTTTGTCTTCTTTGCCTTCTAAATAACTTTCCTGTCTTCTGCTTGATCTTTTTTATATTTAATTAAATTTTTAAATGATGTGTTCTTTAGAAAACCCTAAAAGCTATCCTCCCTCTTCAAGTTTCTGCTCCGCTTAGAAAAAACACGGGATGTGACGTCACTTCCTGTGATGTGCCCAAATATGGGCAAAATGGCCGCCCTGTTCACAGCTGTGGAGTTAGAGCTCTGGATGAGAGCTGTGAACTGATCACAAACTTCATAAATTCGTTAATAATCAACGGTTTGCTCTAAAATTCTGAAAATATTCATGGATCTCAAAGAGTGCTTTATCTAACCACAGGATTTTTTTTATGGTCATTAAAAAAATGGATTCAGAAAAATAAAATATTAAACTTTATAGTCTTGTACCATTTATTTTCAAAGTCATGTAAATTGGTCAAACTCGCCTGGATTTTTACCAAACTGAAATCCATGTTTATTCTGCATGTGCTTTACAAATAGAGGCCATATTTTGGGGGGTTGAACAATATTTGTGGAAAATACATTGATTTCTCCATTTTACAAACTTTTAAAAATTCAGAGTGTAGCACTTCAAAGAAAAACAATACATGCAGTGAGAGAATTGTTACACCTTATTCACGGAATACATCCTGAAAATCTGGGATCAAAAAATTGATTTTAAAGCATTTTTTATTCTTTACTTTATTGCTTTTATTATTCTCCAGGTGTTTTAACACTTTTGGAAATAGGCCCCGCCCACTTGTTTTAATCATTACCATATTTAATACCTGAGTTCAGGGGTATGACTGGAAGGGGATGAAGAAGGTTTTGTAAAAATCCGATCAGCCATTCTTGCGTAGTAGATTTCTTGACATTACAGCGCCCCCTAGTGATGGACGATCCTCAAACACGGGTCACATGTGCAAAATCTTATTTGGACTATGTGTTATGAAGGACATGTCAAAATCTGTTATGGTTTTAGAATAATCAGCAATTACATTTAGAGCTAGCTAGCTAACAATCACTTATTTTAGCGTTACTTTTCGAAAAAGTCAAAATTCAAAAATCCGCCGCATTCACTTTTTTTATTTGTCCATTACGCTGTTATATATGGAGTTTTGCGCGGATTGCATAAAAAATGTAGGAGGAGTTTAACAAGAAAGGTTTAACCTTTGTAGCCATGTAGCGTGAAAACTAGCTGGGAAACGAAGGGTGTGCCAATTCCCTTTATTTTGCAGAATCATCCAATAAACAAAGTGATGTGAAGTTTTTGAGTGTGGGACCAGTAGTTTGGTGGTTATAGGCCAAAACGCATTGTCCTTTGTTATAGCGCCCCCTAGTTGTTGAGGGGTCTGAATTTCTGGGTTTGAGTAGCGGTGCACATTCTGTACTTGGATACCTGATTCAATAGGTTCGTTACAAATCCGCATGGGCCGCCCAACGCGTTTTAGCGGAGAATAATAATTACCCGTAATAATAATAATAAATAATTTAAAAACAGACGAAAAACAATAGGGTTCTCTGCTCACAGAGCAGACGAACGGCATAGCCGTTCGCCTGCGCTGCGGGCTTGGAACCCTAATAACTAGAACTGCAAGCAGTTATTAACGGGTTCCAAGCCCACCCACGCCCCGCCCCCTTGAGCATGTTCCTGGACTTCAGTTCAGCGTTCAACACCATTATCTTACAGCATCTGATGGAAAAACTGAAACATCTGGGCTTCAGCACACCCCTTCGCAACTGCCTGCTAGACTTCCTCACCTCCTGACCTCATTTGGTCTTGGTCGGACAGAACACCTCTGATGTCATCACCCTCAGCACGGGCTCCCCTCAAGGCTGTGTCTTGAGCCCCCTGCTGTTCACCCTTATGACACACGACTGCGTCCCCAGACAACAGCCTGATCCTGAACGTGGAAAAGACGAAGGAGATCATGTTCGACTTCAGGATGAACCGGCCTTGCCACGCTCCACTGCTCATCAACAGCTCAGCTGTGGAGGTGGTCACCGGCACCAAATTCCTCAGGGTGCACATCACAGACAACCTCAGCTGGTCTGTGAACATCATGTCACTGGTCAAGAGGGCACAGAAGCACTTGTACTTCCTGCGGAGGATGAGGAGAGGCCACCTGTCCCCACCCATTCTCATGACCTTCTACAGACGCACCATAGAGAGCATTTTGACAAGCTGTCCCTCTGTGTGGTGTGGAGGCTGCAGCGCCTCCGACTGGAGGAACGTGAGGAGAGTGGTGAGGACAGCAGAAGGGATCATCGGGGCTCCTCTTCCCTCCATTAAGGACATTTTATCCCAGCGCTGCATGTCCTGAGCCCATAACATCATCAGAGACCCCTCACACCCCCACCATGGACTGTTCTCCCTGCTGCCCACTGGGAAAAGGTTCCACAGCATTCGCTGCAGGTCCACCAGGTTCTGAAACAGCTTTTTCCCCGTTGCCATCAGACTGTTGAACTCTAAACAGCAACAGTAAAAGTGCATATGTATACATATATACCATGGGTTAAAGCAAAAATAATCAGTTTGACTGAAAAAATGTTCAAGTCAGCCCATATATTCCCAGGGCGTGGACATCATGCCACATCAGTTACCTCACTTGCTTATTGTGCAAAGTCAACATTAACCAAATCTGGTAGGTCTAAAATATCCTTTGACCATTCCTGTATCTCTCCCACCTTTCAGCTTGAGGCTGCAGCGCCTCTGACTGGAGGCATGTGAGGAGAGTTGTGAGGACAGCAAGAGATCATCGGGGCTCCTCTTCCCTCCATTAAGGACATTTCATCCTAGCGCTGCGTGTCCCGAGCCCATAACATCATCAGAGACTGACACACACACACACACACACACACACACACACACACACACACACACACACACACCTCAATCCGATGATTGGCATTTTATTTTTTTTGGTTTACCTGTTACCCGTGTGACAAAGCCTTTGGTAAATACATTTTGTAAGGAAATGTTATTGTGCACAGAATATCAATGGAGGACAAATTTGTGTATTTGTTTCACCACAATTTTATTGAAAACAAAAAATGTAAAGAAGCATCAACTGGACGGAGATGTAATTCAGAAATTCATTTTCCTGTATATCTTTGAATCTCAAGACAACTAAATTATATACATACTTATACACTCACACACAGATACACACTTAGTCCTCACAGATAACTTTGTGTCTTATAAATATTTAATAAGTGCTTTAACTTCCTGAGACCCAAGCTTTTATTTGGAGTTTGTTTTTTTAATTTCCAAGTTCCATGCGGATTAGTAGGACCTAATAAGTGTAATAAATAAACCCTGTCATGATAAAACAAATAGTTTTTGAAAAAAATTATGTCATCATATGAGGGCAATTACATAATCTTTGCATTTGATTGTTTTATTTGCAATTTGGGATTACAAGACCCCAATTACTATATACAAAAAATGTCAGCTTTCTACATTGAGTAATTCTCTAAAAAAGCTATGTGCCCATATGAGGACACTGGGTCTATATTCCCAAATGACACAATAAAGACACGGTTGGGTGAAACATATAAAATCAGTTGGGGCATACAACAAAAAACTAATAAGAAGGGAGTATTTCAGGCAACTAGGATGGCTACCCAACTGTATAGCAAAGTAATGAAAAACCTCTGCAAAAAAGCAATCTGCATATCTAAAACACCCCTACTGGTCATCACTGAAACTTTCAGAGATGCAAACAGGTGTGTACCTCAGACCCTGAACATGGTTCTGCAACAAGCAATCTGTCCTTCCTGAACTGGCATTCGTGAAATGCTGCAAAGCAGTTGTGTTCACTCTGCAAGCACAGGAACAAATAGTATTTTTGGAATACAGTAACAAATCTCATTCAACTTTCTCTTCATTAGACAGTAAACGAAAAGAGTGTGCTTAAAAACACATCTTACTCTGATCTGATCTTGGATATGGGCCATCGGTAACTTTCTGTGGACCATTTTCAACCATGTACTGCCTAAATGTGTCCACTGTTTTGTGCGGTAAAGGCCATTCAGATGGATCTTCTGAATAAAGCCTTGTCTCAGCACTCTCCTCTGCAGCTCTCCCTCTTCACCATCTAACAGTGGGAATGTAGCAACCAAATGGGGGTTTACAGCTAGCTTCTAGCTTAATGCAAAACCAATGTTGCTGCGCTGACATAGTGGAAAATATAAGGTAGCATGTACAATAAATGACCAGAATCCAGAAAACATAACTTATGCAGTAACTCATGCATAAATAATACGCAATAAAGATGTTGTTTTACCATTAGCTGTTCATGTTAGCTGTGCTGTCAGACATGTAGGCTGCTTTACATTTGTTGGGTGACATGGAAGCTGTAATTACAGGGTCACTTCTCTCTCTCTAAAGGTCTGTGCTAAGGCTATCCATATTTCTACTTTTTAAAATCCAAAACGTGAATGTAATTTCAACAGCAGCAAAACCTTACTGCATAATAGTTGTCTTATCTGATGCCATCACTAGGCTGATTTAGAAAGGCTGCATTAAGTTGCATTGGTTATAATGATAATGTTAATGTTTGTCAATTTGCAACTGTTTATTATGTGTTAACATTGTTAATAATATACCATCTAATTATTATTATGGTAGGCTTACAGTGGCTGATATACTTTAAAATAAACCTTTATTATTTAAAGACCATACATGATGATGTCTGGCACTTATTTATTTATTTTAATCCGGGGGGGGGGGGGGGGGGCGCCAAAACTGATGCTGCATACCCCTCTTATACTGGGTAGTTGCGCCCCTGCCTGTACCCATTAGCACATATTGTGTTAAAGCATGAGGATTATCTATCATAAAATCTTACTTATTGAAGGTAATTCCCCAGGATCTGGTTCCTGGTGTCCTTTTATATGCGCACCCATAAGCGGAGTAAAAGTCTGGCTCCTTGGGACGTAGCTCTGGAAGTTTGCTTACTTTCAATACAAAACCGAAATTATTTATTAAGTTAGACAATCATTTAATTCAATCAATTGGTCCCATGTAGCCCCTAAAGGGGTGACATTTTCAGTCAGTTGATTTAGCTGGAAATCGGGTTAGAATTCACCGGATTTAGAGTGTCTGAAACATAAAGTACATTTTCCTGAATTGACTTGTATTCTCTCTGAGCGCAGCTTTTTCTGACCTAAGATGGCCGCTGTGACATCACTTCCTGTGATGTGCCCAAATATGGGCAAAATGGCCGCCCTGTTCACAGCTGTGGAGTCAGAGCTCTGGATGAGAGCTGTGAACTGATCACAAACTTCATAAATTCGTTAATAATCAACGGTTTGCTCTAAAATTCTGAAAATATTCATGGATCTCAAGGAGTGCTTTATCTAACCACAGGATTTTTTTTATGGTCATTAAAAAAATGGATTCAGAGAAATAAAATATTAAACTTTATAGTCTTGTACCATTTATTTTCAAAGTCTTGTAAATTGGTCAAACTCGCCTGGATTTTTACCAAACTGAAATCCATGTTTATTCTGCATGTGCTTTACAAATAGAGGCCATATTTTTGGGGGTTGAACAATATTTGTGGAAAATACATTGATTTCTCCATTTTACAAACTTTTAAAAATTCAGAGTGTAGCACTTCAAAAAAAACCAATACATGCAGTGAGAGAATTGTTACACCTTATTCACGGAATACATCCTGAAAATCTGGGATCAAAAAATTGATTTTAAAGCATTTTTTATTCTTTACTTTATTGCTTTTATTATTCTCCAGGTTTTTTAACACTTTTGGAAATAGGCCCCGCCCACTTGTTTTAATCATTACCATATTTAATACCTGAGTTCAGGGGTATGACTGGAAGGGGATGAAGAAGGTTTTGTAAAAATCCGATCAGCCATTCTTGCGTAGTAGATTTCTTGACATTACAGCGCCCCCTAGTGATGGACGATCCTCAAACGCGGGTCACATGTGCAAAATCTTATTTGGACTATGGGTTATGAAGGACATGTCAAAATCTGTTATGGTTTTAGAATAATCAGCAATTACATTTAGAGCTAGCTAGCTAACAATCACTTATTTTAGCGTTACTTTTCGAAAAAGTCAAAATTCAAAAATCCGGCACGTTCACTTTTTTTATTTGTCCATTACGCGGTTATATATGGAGTTTTGCACGGATTGCATAAAAAATGTAGGAGGAGTTTAACAAGAAAGGTTTAACCTTTGTAGCCATGTAGCGCGAAAACTAGCTGGGAAACGAAGGGTGTGCCAATTCCCTTTATTTTGCAGAATCATCCAATAAACAAAGTGATGTGAAGTTTTTGAGTGTGGGACCAGTAGTTTGGTGGTTATAGGCCAAAACGCATTGTCCTTTGTTATAGCGCCCCCTTTTGACTGTAATTTACAAGCTGTATTCTTGCACAAATTGCCCTCTGCACAATCAATTCTGCACATACAAATGTTTTTTTTAAAATACACACCTGTACACTGTGTGTACAGGTGTGTATTTTTGAAGTTCTCTCTGAGATTTCTGAAGTTCTCTCCAAATGTCCGTGTCATGTTGGACTGCACAGATGTTGCTCTGGAGACCCTCTCATCCCTCACCTTACAGTCGTAAACGTTCTCAGCCTACAAGAACCACACCACTCTGAAAGGGCTGATCAGAGTTGCTCCCTGTGGGTTGGTGGCATTTATTTTAATAATAATAATAATACATTTTATTTAAAAGGCGCCTTTCTAGACACTCAAGGTCACCGTACAGAAGGGTAAAAAGTCAGAAACAAAATCAAAACAAAAATCATTTAAAAAATACCGAGGCTGGGACAGGGAAATTGATAATTAAAGAGAATAGGCAGTCTTAAACAGATGAGTGGTAAACTTTTTAAACCCCACGGTTCCGTCACACAGTTTGAGATGTATATAAGTACCACGACTGAAAAACTCGTACAGTGTATGCCCGGCTTTACAGATATGGTGAGGAGCTCAGTCATCCAGGGAGGACTCACAGTAGAGCCGCTGCCCCTCCACGTCGAGAGGAGCCAGTTGAGGTGGCTCGGGCATCTGGTTAGGATGCCTCCTGGATGCCTCCCTGGTGAGGTGTTCCGGGCACGTCCCACCGGGAGGAGGCCCAGGGAAAGACCCAGGACACACTGGAGGAACTATGTTTCTCGGCTTGCCTGGGAATGCCTTGAGGTTCCCCCGGAGGAGCTGGCTCACGTGGCTGGGGAGAGGGACGTCTGGGCCTCCCTACTGAAGCTGCTACCCCCGCGACCCGATCGGATGACGATGGATGGATAGATGGATGGATGGATGGATGGACAACAGTATTTTCACACCTGATGTAGTAGCTCAAGGAAATATTTTAACCCAAATATTTTAGCCTACATATTTTAGGCTAAAATGAGTAAACGCTACTGATGGATTTTTGGGTAAACTAAATAGAGCATTGTTTCTAAAACGACATTTTTCTGGGCTGCGTCTAAAAGGGCAAAAATTGAAAGTATACCCACTTCTCCAGGGACCACTACACCATTGGATATAGGAAAGCACAAATGATGTGTAGCTTTCTAAGTCAGCACCCTCTTTAAATACATCCCAGTCAGTGTTTCCAAAACAGTCCTGTAGAGCTGAGCAGTTCTCTTCTGTCTAAACCTGGACAGTTTTTATCACCGGTCTGTTTCTGCAGATAAGTGGCTTGTAGACAGGAATCAGCTGCAATGATGTGATCTGATGAACCGAAGAGAAGGGCTGCAGGCCTTGTATGCTCCTGGGATGTTACGCTAAACTTGATCTAATGTATTATTGTCTCTGGTCGAGAAATTAATGAATTTATGGAACTTGGAGATCAGAGCCTTTAAATTAACATGGTTAAAGTCCCCAGCGATGATCATAGCGGCCTCTTGGTTATTGTTCATTTGGCCAGTAACAAAGCAGTGGAACTGCTCCAAAGCTAGCTTAGTGTTAGGTGTCGGTTGGATGTAAGCTGCAATGATTATCACAGAGCTGAACTCTCTTGCCAGTTTAAATGGTCTGATCACCAGACAACCTCCTTTATTTTTCGCTACAGCCGCTGTTCAATGAGCTCTGAACAGCGTGTGCTGATCTACGCTGCCGTCTAACCACAATTCTGTGAAAATCGCTACACAGCTATTCATCTTACGCACAGCGATTCTTAACCAGATCTCGTCAAGTTTGTTGTCGAGGGATCTTACATTGGCCAAAATTAGGCTCAAGAGTGCTGGTCTCTATGGGTTAGCTTTTAGCCAAGTCAGCAGGCCAGTCCGGCAGCTTTGCTGTCTCCTTTTTTTCTTACCCCTATCTCTAGGTCTCTAGAGCGGATACAGTGGAGCTTCTGTTGTCCGTTGCAGGTCGGGGTGAATAAAGCCTGGATTCTGGATTAAAAAACAGCGAGTACAACAGGATTGAATCCACCAAGTTTACATCTGAATCAAGTCTGGGTTTTTACAGACAAGAGTTCTACTGTATCCTAGACACAGTAGTTGCACAAATTATTTGATTCATGCAATCAGGGCATTCAAACACCCTGATTATTTAATACACAGAAGTAGTTTATGAATCTTTAACTCTGCATTTTGTGCTACAAGTTATTTTTTAGAAAAAAAAACAGTATCTCAAAATATAAGTCTTATTCTAAAGATTTGGCCTTGGCCTTGGAGGGCCTAGTCTTGGCCACGGAAGAACTGGTCATGACTCCATCACTGTGGAGCTCGCTTCTGGGGAAAAGAGCTGGGGTCCGCCAAGATGTTTAACCGCCGAAAGGGTGCGTTAACCTTAAAAGTTTAATTTTTATAATGTATACAGCTATGATGGGGAGAATTGCAATTCCCATACAGAATAATGTATTTGATGATGCATTACAATCAAACTCAGTCTGGCCGCTTTCAAAGTTATTTTTATTACTGCACATTTGAAATAACCCACAAATTATCACACTTTACTTACCAGAAACAAGACCCTCTGGCAAGTTCTTCATACTTTCTTACATAGTTCTTACATAGTTTTTCTTTTGATTTTCTTTTTTGCTCATTTTCTTCCCAATCCTTGCTGTTCGCCATTATGGCATAATGTGCAGTGTTTTTAATACTTTATTTGTTGTTCAAAAGCTTTAACAGTTGAATAAGTAACATACAATAATACAAATGATGACAATGCAAAAAAAACTAAAACAGAACAAACTGGGGTAAAAAAGAGGTGTCAAATGTACAATAAAGTGTAAAAATAGCCCATGTATTTTCAATTAAGAGTAAACAAGGACAAGCACCACAAAATTGGCTATTTTCAAATATCAACCCTTAAGATGAGGTAGGTTGTTCATTTCTCCCAGAGGGCAACACCCTTCTGTTTTTGAAGCCTTAGTAAAAAGGTTAAGCGCTCCATTAACTGAATGCTTTTCCCTTTGATGAGCCACTGATTTATATTTGGGGGGTTTTGATAAGCCATCGCTTGGTAATAGCTTTTTTACTTGCAACCATGAAAATTTTAAGAAGATATTTATCTGCTTTAGACAGGTTTGGATCCAAATAACCTTAGTAAACCTAAATACATGTAAATGTTACATCAAAGCCTAGTATTTCCTTTACCGTTCGATTAACGTCTTTCCAATATGAGTCTAATGCAGCACAGGCCCAAAAAATATGGGTGTTGTCATGGTTTAAGTTTTGTCTGGCTTCTTTTCTGGTCATTTTGCAGTTCACTCAGCTCACCCTCCCTCAGTTATTAGTCACACCTGTCTGGACACTAATTAGTCTTTATTCTCGTCACCTGTCAGGCTCCCTTTATAAGCTCACCCTGTTTGTTTGTCGCTGGCTCGTAGTGTTCGTTACCCCACCATCATGCCTGTCTGCTCCTGTTCCCCCGCCTTGGTTCCCGGTTCATCAAGTTTGGTTTTTGTTCGGCTGCGCTGCTGGCTTCTGCTCCTCCGTCTTCGTCTTGGTCTTTGGTTCCGTTCCTGGTTCTGCAGCAGCCCAGCTCCCCTCTGTTTCACGGACTACTGTTCCTCGGTGTCATGGACTCTGTACCTGCCAGCCTGCTCCTGCATCCTTCACCTCCGCCTGGTAACAAACTCTGGTTCCCCTGTGTGTGTGTGCTGTGTCCGGGTTCATCCTCGACAAAATCATGACAGTACGAGCCAGCCAAAGGATGAACCCGAGCACACACAGAGTCACGATGCAGGAGCTGGCAGGGTTCGCTCCGCCTCAGCTCGAGGTCTCCGTGGGTGCCTTCGCCTCTGGTTTCGTCTCGCCTGGGTCGCTGTGTTGCGATGCCTCGCCTCTGGTTCGTCTCGCCTGGGTCGCTGTGTTGCGACGCCTCGCCTCTGGTTCGTCTCGCCTGGGTCGCTGTGTTGCGACGCCTCGCCTCTGGCTCGTCTCGCCTGGGTCGCTGTGTTGCGGCGCCTCGCCTCTGGTTCGTCTCGGCTGGGTCGCTGTGTTGCGACGCCTCGCCTCTGGTTCGTCTCGCCTGGGTCGCTGTGTTGCGGCGCCTCGCCTCTGGTTTGTCTCGCCTGGGTCGCTGTGTTGCGACGCCTGGCCTCTGGTTCGTCTCGCCCGGGTCGCATCCGCGACGCTCCGACTCTGTTCCCCTGGATCGCCCTCTGCCAAGCACGCCTCAGACGCTGTCCAGCATTATAAGACAGCGCTTCCCGTCGTCGCTGCCCAGTGTGATCTGTCGCCGCTGCCCAGCACGTTATGGACGTTGCTGCCCAGCGTTCTCAAGTTCCAGTCTTCGTTCTCAAGTTCCTGTCTTCGTTCTCAAGTTCCCGTCTTCGTTTTCAAGTTCCTGTCTTCGTTTTCAAGTTCCTGCTGTAGTCCTGTAGTTTCTGTTTTGTTGCTAGTCCCTACGTTTTTTGGGTTCCTGCGCTGTATGGGTTCCTGTGCTTATGGGTTCCAGCGCTCTCCCAGCGCTCATTAAGGTTCCAGCACTCATTTAGGTCCCAGCGCTCATTAAGGTCCCTGCGCTTATTTAGGTCCCTACGCTAGTTAGGTTCCTGAGCTCCCTAGTTTTGAGCTGTTTTACGCTCCTTAGTTTTGTTATGGTCCTGTTGATCTGTCGGGTTCTCGTGTTCCTTGGTTTTGTCTGGTTTTGGCCCTCTGTGGTTTCAGTTTGATTTTGGCTTCCCCTGGTTCCCCTGTCCTTGTTCTCCTGAGTCCTCCTCGTTCCCCTGTCCCCTGGCGTGTTAGGACGCCCTTCGTTCCTTAGTGTTTGGATATCTTGGTTCCCGGCGTGTTAGGACGCCCTCCGTTCCCTGGTGTTTTTGATTTCTCTGGTTCCTGGTGTATAGTTTTCCTCACGCCCCGGCGTTTTCTTCACGCTCCGGCGTTTCTCTCACGCCCCGGCGTTTTCCCTCTGGCGTTAAGTATGCCCGTTCCTTCCCTCTGGCGTTGAGTACGCCCATTCCTTCCCTCTGGCGTTGAGTACGCCCGTTCCTTCCCTCTGGCGTTGAGTACGCCCGTTCCTTCCCTCTGGAGTTTCGCACGTTAGTTGTGCTCCAGCGTATTCGTACGTCTGTTGAGTCCCAGCGTTGGCGCGCCCCCGCCTTGTCTCCTAGCCTCTCGGTTCCCCAGTGTTCTCTAGCCTCTTTGGTTCCCCAGTGTTCTCTAGCCTCTTTGGTTCCCCAGTGTTCTCTAGCCTCTTTGGTTCCCCAGTGTTCTTTAGTTTCTGTGGTTCCCCAGTTTTCTGTTTTTTGACTCTGCTGATTTGCGTGTCAATTATGACTTCCCAATCATCAGGTGCTATTGCGACTCCCAGTTCCTGTTCCCATTTCTCCATGATATAAGATGTAGAGTGCCCCCTTAGTTTTGTGAGGTACCAATATAATTCACCAATGATTTTCCTGTGTAGTTTTGCTTTGTATGCATTTATAGACATTTGTGTGATGCCAGATATGTTGTCCGATTGTAAGCGTTTAAAGTTTTTAATATAATAATATCTGAGCTGAAGGTATTTGTAAAAATCATGTCAACCAAGGTCATACTTTGCTGACATAGTTTGAAAATCTATCAGACCCGGCTGTTTGTCCATTAAGAGGCATAATGAATGCCCAGTTTGTCCCATTGTATGTAGCTTTTATCAATCACAGCTGGATCAAATTGAGCGTCACACAAGGGCCACATTAAAATATGAATGTCTTTCTGAAGTTTGAATTGTTTCACTATGTGTAACTAAATATTTATAGAAAATCTAACCCATTGATACTGGAAATCACAATTTCTAACCTGGAGAGGGTTTGGTAATAAGCTTAGAACTGGTTTATTTAACAGTGACATCTTTATGGTTTTCCATTTGGCTATATAGTCTTGATTGCACCAACAACCTTATCTGGGGTGCGATACAGTAATCTTTGAGACAGAGCAAGCCGGTCCCTTCTCTAGGTATAGGTAGTTGTAGCGTCATATCTTATTCTTGGCGCTTTTCCATTCCAAATAAAGCATGATGTGGCTTTGTCCCATTCTTCTAATTGCGAGTCAGGGATTTGGAGAAGAAAAGACTGAAAAAGGTACAACAATCTGGGCAAAATGTTAGCCTTTATCGCCATGGTCCTGTTACCTAAATCCAAGGATAAAGGAGACCACCTCTCCATATCAGCTTTTATACAAGTATTAATGGGTTGGTAATTTTCTGCATAAAGCTTAGACAATTCTTTTGTTAGTCTCACCCCCAAGTACTTCATAAAGCAACAGTGCCAATTAAATATATATTTCAATTTCAATTTAGGTGTTGGTTCATAATTATACACAAGGGCTTAATTTTTAAAAGGTTGAGGGTGTAACCTCACAGGTCACCATATTTCTGCAGCAAATCCATCAATCAATGGATTTTCAAGGTTAGTCAAGACATCTGCATGAAGACATATTCTGTACTCTGAGCCATTCATGTTTATACCTTGTAAAGTTGGATCTTGTCATATAATTTGTGCAAGCGCTTCATTAAAAAGATTAAAAGGATTCGGGCTAGCTGGGCAGCCTTGACGGCAACCACGACGCAGGTAGTTGCCATTCACTTTGATTACAGCTATGGGGATGTATGCAAAGTTTTGATGGTATGAATCAAAACTCTCTTGTCTCTGTCTCTCTTTGAGGTCGGTCACGTTTTTCTCTCCTCTCCAGCTCTTCACCCACCTTCTCCCCTCTCCTGCTGCTATGTCTTGTCTTTCTGAGCACTTTCTTCATATCACCCGAACTCTGAAAACCATGGATCTGGTAAGCTGGTCTCTCAATGCTATTGATAAAATTTTTTCAACGGGTAGGCAGTGTAAGGGGGACCCGTCCTGTCCCAATTTGACTCTTTTCGTGGGATAGACCCTAGCTTCTTGGATGGAAAACGGTGTGTCTTGCGACTTTGTCAGTCCTGGACGTGGAGACGTATACATGTTTGGATTCATGATACTTGGATTTCCACTTATTGGATTTGGTGGATTTTTGATGTATCGGCAAATACAGTGGATGTCGGTAGCCATTTGGCCTTGATCAGGCTACCGGCTGCATATGACGCGATCACTAAGGCGATGAACAAACAGACCCGGAAGTTGGAGGAGCAGAGCCGAACAGCTGGATGTGTTGGAACGCAGACTGGCTTTGGTGGTTGAAGTCAAGGGGAGATGGGATAAAATCTGGATGTGAAACGCGGAAAAAGCCCAACTAATTTGGAATATTGGATTTCGCCATTTGGAGCCAGCAATGACTTAAAACTGACGAGAAAGTCAGTGCAGCTTGTCCTCATAACAAATAAAGTATTTGGATTATGCCTCCCCTATCAATATCACTCCCGGGTTGTTATGGCGAGTGAGCTCAGAACTCTCCCCGCTCCCTCCTTCCCCGCTGACATCTGCGGATGCTTTCTGAACTGTTGGCCGGTTGATAACATCAAGGACAATGGCCTCTGGAGAGTGTTCATGGAAATATAAACACTTTCACCCAAACAGACACACATAACTGATGCCCACAAGAACATATGAACTTGCACGTGACCAGTTTCCAATGTTATCCTTCTGCTTTTGTGTCTCGTCATATTTGTGCTTATCGTGCCAGAGGTTTTTGATATCTCAAACGGTATCCTGTTATTAGGATAAAGTGCGAAATATGTGTTTTCCCCTATTCCTTCCTATTGTGGCCCCTATCTTTCCACAGAGTAAATGGCAGCGCCCAGTGGGCACCGTGTAAGGCGGTGTCCTTGGCAGCATGGCCTCAGTAAATTGTCTCCCCCTGAAATGTTTGTGATGTATGTTATGTTATGGCGGTTGTACTGAAACAGTAATTTATTATTAAAGTATATCTGATTCTGATAAAATCCTGATGATAGCCAAACTTTTCCATAACTTTATACAGAAAGCCCCACCCAACAGAATCAAAAGCCTTCTTTGCATCTATACTAATTAAATAGCCTGTGATTTGTGCTTGTGTATGTGCTCCATAGTACGAAGGGTCCTCCTTATATTGTCCTGTGTCTGCCTTCCTGAGATAAACCCAATTTGGTCTTTCTCAATTAGGAAATCCATGCTCTCTTACGTCCGTTTTGCTAATATGTCATCAAAAATTTTATTGTCTTGATTCAGGACACTAATGGGCCTATAGGACCCACATTGATTCAAATCCATCCTGTCTTTTGGAATTACTGAGATTGTGGCCTCCCTCCAGGATGGGTGGAGGAAACCCTCCTTAAAGGTATGATTAAAACTTTGTGCCAAAATTGGAATCAGTTGTTTTCTCATTGATTTATAACATTCTCTGGGAAAACCGACAGATCCAGGGCTCTTATTGGATTTCAGAGAAGAGATAGCCTTATCAATTTCTTTCACAGCAGTAGGTTTGGTTTATTTTTCCTTATGTAGCTTGCCAAGTGAGGGTATATCTAACTGACTCAAGAAACTATCCATTGCATTACTGTCAACTGTATTAGGTTGGTCATATAAAGTCTGATAGAATGTTTCAAAGGCTTTTTGTATTCCATCTTGCTCATATCATTTGTTTCATTATAGCATCTTTTATTTTATGAATACTAGTATCTGATAGCTGTTAGCGCATTCTCCAAGCAAGCATTGCTTTTAGAGGCTTAAATCTTGCTTCGTAATATCTTTGTTTTGTAAACTTGAGTTTCTTCTCTACTTCCTCAATGTAAAATGTGTCGATTTCTTGCCTAAGTGGGCTAATTTTTACAAATAATTGTTGGTTCTTTGTTTCACTGTTTTTTTTCCAAGTTCCGTAAATTGTTTTTGTGCAGCACTTAATTTTTCTTTTTTAGCTGAAGCGGTTTCTGTTGTCATAAAGCCTTGTAAGGCCTTAGATGCATCCCACAATATTGCAGGATTTTTACACTACCATCATTATTTTCTAAATAAGTTTGTAAATTCTGTTTCATTCTCTTTAAATTGAAAGTTGTTTAGTAGGCCAACATTGAGTCTCCACATAGTTGATTTACATCTGCTATTCAAATGTAATTTTAAATGAACAGTGGAATGGTCTGACAAGTCTCTGTGAGCAATTTCGTATTCATGTACTCTGTCTTTCAGTATTAAGATAAAATAAGATAGGCTTTATTGATCTCACATTGGAGAAATTCACTTGTCACATCGGCTCTGTAATCAATAATCAGAAGAAGGTGCCAAAAGTAGGACAAGGTTCATCAGTTATATACAGCGTGTCCTCGTTTAAACAGTGGATCAAAAAAAAAAAAAAAGTAGATAAGAAAAATAAGAATAAAAAAATACAAAATAGAAATAAGGCAGGGGATGTCTAGTGTGCATTCACAGTGACTTATATACATAAATGGGTAATTATTCTGGAGTGAACAACGTGTCTGCGTGAGTAAAAGGTGTAGTCTGTATTGTTTATGAAGGTTTCTCCTAACATCCAATATGCCTAAGTGTTTAATTCTCCCTTTAAACCACATTTTGATATTTGTAAGTTTCCTTTTTCTATTTGTAGTGTCTAGTTTAGGATCCAAAACCATATTGAAATCGCCTGTACAAATCACAACTCCAGAAGACTGATGTCATTAGATCAAGGATATTCTTTAAAAATATATATTTTTACTGTCTGGTAGACAGTCAGTAAGGTTAACCTCCTTGCCATCGATCTTGCCATTGACTGTGATGTACCTGCGTTTCTACCTGAAACTCAAAGTGAACAGAATTAGGCATCATGATGGCCACTCCCTTTTTGCGACCCGCTTTTGATGATGAGTAGTATGTATGTTTAAAGCCCATTTTCTTCAGTTTCTCATGCTCTTAACTACATAGGTGGGTATCCTGCAAAAATATTACTTCAGCCTTTTCCTTTTTTGCTTTTGATATTAGTTTGCTTCCCTTGGTGGGGCTTGTCAAACCCTTAACATTAAGAGTAGTTATTTTGTATTGCATGAATAAAATGAAAACATGTCAAGTACTCTCTCCTCATACCCCAAAATAAAGAACAGTAACTCTGGGAAACGTAAACAAATGTGAACTTCCATCATAAAGGCCGCTCTGTGGCCTCTAGGGTAGGGAGGTGAATCGCCCACAAGGGGGCAGGGCTCCATCAAAAAAGTCTTTGCAGTGGTGGCTGCCATTAACTCCGTAGACTAAGTGGTTTATATAGCAAGAGAATAAAGAACAAAAGTAGAAAGGAGCCCTGTTCAGTGAGCCATCCTGTACTAGTAACATACAAAATATTTCTTCCACACACATGAAGTTGGGGTGTTAGCTTTACTGTAAGATAATGAATGAAGGTAGAGGGCCAAGTAGTACAGAACAGTACTTGCCGTATCCTCCATCATCTGCCAAAACTCATTCCGTACCTCACCAAGCTGTCTTCAGAAAAAATTTATGTAGCTGCTGCAGCTGTTGAGAAAGCTTAACATTCCACATGGGCTTGGCCATAGCGTCATTAATGGCTTCATGAATAGAAGCTAGCGAAGGAGGTTGCTCTGTTAGCATTGCCCCCTCACAGTACATATCCTCAGTCACCCACAGTGTCAGCAGCATTACCCTTTTTTCTTCTCAGTCCCTTGCTAGGGCCCCCATTTTCTCCCCCTAGCATAGTAGCACTCTTAAAGGCTATAAACAAATCTCCTGGTTTGAAAAATGGGGTTTTCTTTTTAATCAGTTGGGAGTGCACGTTTTATGCTGCCATCTTGTTCTTTGCGCCACCGGAAGTCTCAAAGTGCAGTGTTTTTTTTTTTTTTAAAAAGAAAAAGAGATGGAAGTGGATAGCTTAAAAAGAAATGACAGTTGTGCCTTTAAGAAAAATAAATATTCTGTTAGAGATCTGGGAAAGAACTTTATTTCACAATTTTTTTTTAACAAGATCATCTGTCTGACAGGCGGCAAGCAACATACTGTGAATATCAATTCTCATTTGATTTCTTTGCTGAGTTAATTATATGCAGAATACACAGGTTCATCTTTTGAAATCAGAAGCACTTTTTATTATTAAGTGATGAAGAATTTGAGGATAAAACTACAAAAATCAGTCAAAAAACGAATTGTAAAGAAAAACTAAAAAAACCTTTAGCGAATTAAAAAAATTTATTCTTCAAAAACCCATTAAAGGATTCAACAGAAATCCAGTTCTGTAGCACATATGAAATTGAGGGTTAAATCACTACTGTAACCTGTCATTCATGAGCTCTGCATTTTAAAAGATCCAAAATCATGTTTACATGAAGAGAAAAAAAATCAACTCCAAAAGATGACTAAAAACATAAATAAATGAAAACTTGTTTTCAATAATAGACTGTGGAAAAAAAGATCAGAGCAACTAAAGCATCATCATTTGTTTGCATGTATTCTCCCATCAGAAGCACTAGAAGACTTTTTAAAAATTAAATCAGCAGTGAGGAACTTTAGCTAATCTAAGATTAATGTACCTTTTTTATTTTTGCTAAGGTAATCATCAGCATCCAAAGAATGTAGTTTTGACCTTCCTGATGTAAATAAAGTTGTAGGTTCAGCGCTTTGGTTGTCCAACACAAGCTTACCATCATTATTCCATAGCATCTACCCCCCTTTTCTTCTGGTACCTAATACAATTTCGCACAGAAAGACAGGTCTAACCTACTGTTTTCCAAAGCTATTGTTACATTCAGAAACACCTTTAGGTCAGGACCCTGGAGTTCAGAGTTCTTCTTGTCTAGATATAGTCATCATCCACAGGCTCTCCAGGCATATCACAGTGATGCAGGAAGAGAACCACCACTCTCTGGAACACTCCTTTCTTGCTCTGTCTGCACTCTGAGATCTCCTCACCAATTGTTTCCATGCAGATGTCAGCAGACAATTGCCCTTTACGCCGCGGAGCATAGATAGTGGCTAATAGAAAAAAAAACATTTACAGGAGTTTTCATATATGGTAAAACAGTTCCTTTTAGGACAGCTGCACAAAGTGGTCAACCTGACAAGCTCCAATGAATACTGTTCATTGACATTCTTACATGTCTCTAAAGAAGCTGGAGCTCCATTGTCCATTTTAGATCCATAAATCTTCTGCCTTTCATTCATAAGACTTTAACATAAACTGTTTTGAAATCAACTGTTTAAAAAAACAAAACATCTTTTCAAACTAGTGCAGTAGTATAAATTTGCTTCAGTCCTAAAATTTAGCAATAGATGTAGTTTATCAACTGAAGATCATGATGCATATATATATTCTGGTTCATTGAAAGAAACTCTCTGATTTGGGATTAAAATAAAGAGGGCTGTGTACTTTAAGATAGCTATGACATGGCTAAGTATTGGTCAATCTATATGTACTCTGTATACTTACTGCTTTCATCATCCTCAAAGTCACAGCGGGCGTAGCTGTTGGGGTCAGCTGCTCTCAGAGTCCTTAGCCAGGGAAAATCTGTTATCATGCTGTATGGAGCTCCGTCAACAACTCCTGAAAAATATTGTAGAAGACTATAAAAGATGACTTATACCAAAAAGATTTCTTAAAAATTCTGTCAATAAAGGAAACACATTTCACAAAAAATACCCCTAATGTCAAATATGTTGTTCAATTATACACTGTTTAAAGTTATTTAATGTTTGATAAATAACTGTCTGTTAGGTATTGTCCGATGAATATCAGCCCGAGAGCTGATATCAGGACAATAGTTGAAAGGGATGATTCGAGCACTGGCAATCTTTTAACAGAAAACGTTGCACACACATAGATTAATGAGTGACAACGTCTCTTTAAGGTCAAGAATTTATTAACAAAAATAAAATTAACATCCAGAGAACATCACTATATAATGCTGTTTATCTGAATTAACACTATATTTCAATCAACAAATCCCCTCTACTAGGGTAGTGAAACTTAACTAAATCTACTAAGCAAAATTAAGATAAAAAGAAGCTAAGCTAAGGAACTATGTACATGCAAAAGACACAAAACATAAAAGAAACATAAAACATTAGCTTAACTAATTTAGAACAAAATTTGGCATGTGTTTCAACACATGCTGTGTTTCAACAATGCAAATCCTGAGTTAAACAAAACATTATATGAAATAACATTTTATCTGAGTTAAAGAACCAAAGTTCAACTTAAAGAACATGGAATGGGACTTCCAGTTTGCCGTGCGGACAGGGTAGACGTAGCAACGGACTGCTCCGGAAATATCCAGCCTTTTAACTAAATTTACCCCACAGAAAGCTAATTATACGCCACCCATCAATACAAAAACATCTTGGCTAGTATTTTTGATTACTTACCCACTAGTGATGGCCTGCAAGGGCGCGAAAGGAAGTAAGAAGGAGGACGCTAGCTTAACGCTAGAGGCTATCACCGCACTGCTTCAGCAGCACGGTGCGGATCTGAAATCTGAGTTCAAATCTACTGCCAACAGGCTTAGCTCAAAGCTAGACCAGGTGCGGCAGGCCCTGGAGGAACAGGCAGAACGAGTCTCCTCCTTAGAGCTCACAACAGAGGATCTGGGCCAGCGAGTGGCTAGCCTCGAAGACTCGTGTGTTGCTCTCCGTGAAGACAACGGCAAGCTAAAAGACAAAGTGACTGACCTAGAGAGCCGCAGCAGACGGCAGAACATCCGCATCCTCGGTCTTCCCGAAAGACACTGAAAGTGGACGCCTTACTAATTTTTTTTCCAACCTTCTCTGCGAGCTATTTGGGAAAGAGGTGCTCCCGACCCCACCAGAGCTCGATAGAGCGCACCGTTCTCTGAAAGCTAAACAGCCCGCAGGACGTCCACCTTGCCCGGTGATCCTTCGCCTGCATCGATACCTGACCAAAGACCTCATCATTCGGGAAACAAGGAAGAGAGGAAAGCTCGACTACAAAGGTGCGTCTCTTCGTATTGTGGAGGACTACAGCCCAGACGTTCTGGCCCAACGCGCGGGAGTATAAGGACATCATGGCGGAGCTCTACAGGTGGGGCTCTTCTCTTCCCTGCCAAAAAATGTCTAGGTTGGGTGGAGGAGACTCAACCATTCATCAAGAGGCTTCTAAAACCACAGGAAGACCAATAAAGGAGCAACGCTCTACCGAAGACTTACTCCACAAGCACAGGCGGGCTGATTTTCCTCAGGGCGCAGTAGGTACTGTAAATATAGCCTGTTAACATATTTTCTTACCAATTGACTTATTCTGGCCATACTTTTGGTTGGTATTGGACTTTATGAATGGAAGAGTATTGTTCTTTATTAACACCTGTATGTTCTGTTTCAATAGTGTCTGGAGCCTCTTTCCAAGAGGCATTTCACATTTCACCAAGGATCCGCCTTCTCAACAGGGCTCCATGCTATAAGACCACTCCCCACATACAAAAGGTCAGCGTACTCCAGGACAAAGCCAGTTCTTCACCATTTACCTCTTCCTGGATCTTGTCTAGAGAACAGGGCCACGGGGCTGGGACTGCCAGCCATGCCCTGCGAGCCACACAGACAAAGTCTGCCCATCTTCTTCTGCCTGGGACATCGGGAGGAGAGGAGGTGGCTGGGGAAGCCAGCCAAGCTGCACAGAACGTGCCTTCTGTGAAAGTCATCTGCCCTCACTTCAATGGAGCGGAAAAGGGGGACATTCTCTTCCTCTGCGGAGCAGAGGACCCGACTGAATCCGGAGATCGAAGGTAAGTTGCAGTTGACTTATGCGCAAACCAGCCGCGAAGTACAGAATGCCGAAACAGCTCTGTTTATTTTTGTCAGCTGTTGCAGGAAAGCGGACTCGAGACGAAGCGGATCAGTCGTCTTCCCTCACCAGACAAGCTGAGAGATCACAGGCTGCATGGAGGATGTCGGCCCAAGCTGCGCCGACCACGTTGCCGGTTAGCTCATAGCTGCAGACCTGCTTGTCTGCTGCTGTAAGAAACAATGTTTCCCTGTTTCCAATGTTCTCTCCCTTGGATGGTGGACCGAACTTGCATGAGATACCTACAGGTCTGGTAGGATTGAGGCAGGGAAAGGTTGCACGGTCATTTGGAAATGTTTGTGTAATGCGCAAACATGGTGTTTAAAAACAAAGAGCTAATGGTCGTAGCTCATTGCTAGCATTCGGTACCATGTTATTGCCAATGTGATTCGAGTGTGTTTTTATGGTTATAACAAACGTTATCTCCACAGGGGTTTCATACACTGATGGTATATTAATGTTTATGTTAACCGGCTCCCTCATTATGGCTAAAAATAAAGCTGAAGTTATTAAAGTTAGGGCCAAAAGTCCGCTAGCCAAACGGCTATTAGCTTCTGGTAACTTCCGGTTCCGGACATTCAAAAAGAGCTTGTTTTAAAGCATAAGGCTTGTTCGTGTCGCTCTGCCATAGTTCGATGGTGCTAAGAGCATTATTACTGCATTAATATGGAATATTAATGTCGATTTAAAGGGGTTTTGTTTAGCTTTAGGAGTAACCGATTTTAGCGACCGATCACTGCAGTGACCCCTAGCTCCCGGAGGTAGAATCGCATTGATAAAATCAAGCGTCCCTAAAGTAATTTAACTCCATTCCATGTTCTTTAAGTCAGATCTGCAGTGAACCAGGATTCACTGAATTATTCTGATGATGATCACCACTTTGTCTTTTGTGTGATTTTGCATGTAAATAGTTCCTTAGTTTTCTTTTTATCTTCATTTTGCTTAGTAGTTTAGTTAAGTTTCACTAGCCTAGTAGAGAGGATTTATTGATTGAAATATAGTGTTCTAACCGGTTCGGGAACGTCAATTTATTGGTGGAACTCATAACCGGAAACGTTATAATTCCGTTTCTGTTCGGAACGAACCGATTGGGAAAAAAAATCGGTTCAAAGCCCTGGCCACAACTGCAAAGTCAAATGTAAATGTAAAGATTCCGACACAGAGGTACAACATAATTAATTTAAGGCTCTGCAGTAAGGGCAAACTTGCAGAATAAAAGAAACAAAATATAGTTTTCATTATGAATTTAATAATTAGTGAGTATGTCAAATATCCACCATGTATCACCCCTCTCTTGAATCTGCTATGATTCTGAGAACTATGTTTTCCAGAGACTCTTACTCCTGGTAGGATCTCCCATGGCAAGTTGGCCTCAGTCCACCACCAGATTTGATTGAGTATATAGTTCTTTTTCTGAATTGTTAGTTTTACGTGAAACCTACCAGGATGCACACCTTCCAAAAAATAACAATAAATCTACTTTTATTGAATTTAACTGAAACAAGTCAGGTGCAGTGCCTAAGATGTTCTGTGTTCTTTTGCGGCCTCCTGGATGAACTGTTTGTGTACTTTTGGAAATAATATTGTCCTGGTCACTGGTGGTCTCAAGAGAAAAGATAAAATGGCACGATACCGTCATCAGACAGATAGATGCCGGTGATAAATGTCAAATTCTGCTTTTGAATTTATTTAGATCCAGGCATAATATGTAGCCTTCTGAGAAATTGTAGCCTGAATCTATTTACCTGAATTCTTTGGGCTACAGGTCTGACATTAAATAGACCTTGGCGTGAGTATTAAAATTAGCCTCAGCTTACAAAAAATGTGAATAACAACATCTATTCATTCAATTACTTTTTCATAATAGGCTGGTTTGGATAGCTTTATACCCCTTAATAAATACAATAATTTAAAAAGCTTCTGGATACATTCAGCTCATTTGTCAGAACTTATACATTTGTTTCAGTTTTTGAAAAAAAAATATAGCCAAAACAGAAAAGCAGAAACAGGAAATAATCCTCTCACATAAAGGTGAGCTTTTAATTTCATAGTTAAGACCGTCTTGAATGTCTGGGTAATATTGGTAACCTTACAAGCATATTTTCCCCTTTTTCCTCATTACCTAATATGCTATCCACTGTCATTAGATTTCTTGTGAACACATCTTTTTCTGTATATTTATTACTTTGCATTCTACCTTTATTCCGCTCTCAGCAAATTTTTCATGGGATTTAAAATGTGTACCTTTTCTTGTCTTTTTACAAGAAAAAACTGCCTTTGTGCCAAATAAGGAACGAGACGTTGTGTTTGAGTGATAGCGATAGATAAAAAGGTCTGACCAGTAACCAACGTGTGGATGGGGTGTGAAAACTTTCCAGTGCACCGTCAGGTTCTGACTTGATGTCAGAACTTTTGCTCTCTGGTTTTCTAACACACCTCAGTTAATTAAACATCAATTAAAGCTCACACAGATAAACAAACACTGCGCTCCAGTAGCATAGATTTTTTCTATGTAACTGATTACTGTAAGCAATGTTTCTGTGACAAAAAAGTTCTTTGAGTAATGTAATTGTAGATTTGATAATGTATTGATTATATTTTATGTAAAATTTCACGTAAAGTAAAAGCTATATAAAAAAGATGTGTAAAATAGTTTTTTGTCACTGTTGTAAAATCTCACTATACCAGATTCATTATGTGACTCAATTCTGATCTCAGTTTCAAATGAACAATCCTTTAGAATTTTAGCACATAGTCTCATGCAACTAGGTCCTCCAAATGCAAACAGTTAACACTATAAAATAAATAACTTGAGTGACAATCGTAAATGTTGCTCGTAAACAAAGCAGCATGTTTTTAACCATTGAAATTAGACACCTGATAAACTTCATACTATCCATCCTCTTTACCAAAGACAGATTCAAAAACTAGCAATAAACTATTTTTCTACAAGAGAACCCCCAAAGGAGTAATAACTGGTGGGTTTTTATAGCATATTTGCCATAAAGTGACACACACACATCTTAGGGCGTCAAATATAGTTACTATCCACACTCGTATTATATTTTGGGTTGTTAATGCTAATTATGGACTTATTTTTCAGAGTGGACAGATAATACAATATCTGGAAAGTAAAAAAAAAAAAAAAAAAAAAAAAAATAAGAAAGCACTACTACATACAATACAATTTTACTAACACTATCAATATGGCATAAGCAGAGATACAAAAGCATCACAGAAACACTGATCCACAAATAGTTTCTACGTTAAAGACGGTAATGGCGTCACAGCTAAACAGAATGCCAGGGTAGATGTACCTACTATGAAGAGAAAAATCAAAACAGAGAGAACGTAAAGTTGAAATAACAACAAATAACGTAAAAATAAAAAGGTCCCAAAAGGGTGTAAGTGTTGATTTTGCAAAATAGGAGTAGAAGAGTTAATTAGTCAATTAAAACTGTTTACATATTTTTAAATAGTTGTTACGGTTTGGTTTCACCTATACAGGGACAACATATCCTGGTATTTTCCAGTCAGAAGTTTACATACACTGATCGTGGAGATGAATTTTGGAAGAAAAAAAATTAAGACAAGCAATTTGGTGAAAAGCTGTGAATTCATTGTGGGGGTTTGCCGCTCTAGACAGGGTCAAAACTTATACAGGCTCAACCTCTCCGCATGTTCAACTACATTTTTTAACCAATGGTGCTGGTTCTAGGTGTGTTTGGAAACTAAATGAAAAATATCACTGAAGAAAGTTTAGCATCTATCCACCACAAAACTCCCCCCTTAGTTCAGGGTTCACCTCATGTAGCTTTAGAGGATTTGTAGCACTGGTTTGGCTGTTAGAGAGTCTGTTGTTCTGCGGTTGCCACTGATTTCCAAACAAAATCCAACAATTTTGTGCTTGTCAGCAATTTTGTCAAATAAAAGAGAAAGTTTAGACAATTACTGGCATTATTCAACAAGAAAAAAGCCACTTCCAAACCGACTGATTTAACCTAAGTCTAGATCGGTCTGTTAGTACAAACAGACCGTGGTTTGTGTGAAGAAAAAAAAAAAAATCGGCAGTGCAAATGTTGGCTCTACTGATTACACGCCAACAGGTATTGCTGACAGCAACCTCTGCATTTTTACTGTGCTGCAGGCCGGCCTGTACCCTGCATGGATTTCTGTTGCTGCTTGCAGCCGCCTGATGATCAGCAGCCTTTATATCCACCAAATAATGGATCAATGTTTATAACCGTAAAACCAAAAGCTACTGACTGGATATTTCTGCCATCACAATTAAAAATCATGTTCTTCTTACTTTGGTTACCTAACTTTTACTTGTCTGGTACAACGCTATACTGTTCTGCTGTTTTTAATGATGAAAATCAATATTTTGGTAAAAATCCCCGCCGGCACAGTTAACCGCAAACACCCCTCAACCCACCAAAACACCTACTGCAAAGATTAGCCCAAGTTCTGGGGAAACCCTGAGTTCTATAAAATGAACCATGGGGGAGAGGCGAAATCAAAGCATCTAGTTTTTTAGTTTAAAGATGGAGACGATAAAGTGGAGCAGAATGAGCAGGTTCCAGTGAAAAACCTGCAGAGTCTTATCAGAGCAATATACTGAGAGCAAAGTTTGGTTTTGGTTCTGTTCTGTGGAGAAAGTCTTTGCAGTTTTTGTTAATTTGTGTAACAAAATATGTTTAAAATATTACATTATTCTGCAAATGAACTTGTTTTTATTTTTCAATTGTTATCTGACTAGGCCTTATGTATTAATAATTGCAGTTTGTTTTCTTTTTCCTTTGCTGTACTAACTTAACTTTAAATTGAGCTTTGTTCCATTTTAATCAGTATTGTCTAAAGTCAGCTGTCACCTGAATCTCCCCACTTTGGGACGGTACAGCTATTTCTATTGTGTTAAAACTGTGTCAGAATGATATGAAAAAGGTAGCATTTATCATACCTTAATTTAAACTAGATGTGTACCTTATTTGATAAAAGTGTCATTATCATTATATTATCATTTGTCGACTAAAAAAACCCTAGTTTAACATTGTCCCTGCAGTACACTAGAAGGATCTGTTTTATATAAATAGAATAAAATCTATTCTATTCTAAAAAAGAAAAACTCCAGAATGTAATGTACAGGTGTAACTTGATACTTTTTTGTGACTATTTTCACTACAGATGCATTTGCACTGCATTTGCAAGTCCACCAGAAAGGGCTGAACTTTTAACATTTTGATCCTAGAACTTTTTTAGTTGAAGATTTAGCCTTGTTATTCAGAGTGAAATATTCACCGATTTAGCTTTTTTTTTCATTTGTATTACTCATAGAATTAGCTTAAGTAATTATGTTAAGAATCAGCAGAATTTGTACATTTTTAACGATTACACGATTAATTGTCTGAACAATCAATCATTAGTTTATAAGAGCCATAGTTAGGACATGTACAGGTGACAGGACAAATATTAGTACAATCTGTAGAGAGATGGCTGCCTTCAGAGTTGGTAAAAAACAAAAACAACAACTATATTTTAACTAAGAGAGTTGTAGGATAAGAAAGGCGTGACTTCCACCAGCGTAATGACTTTTACTGACCGTTTTGATTTTTACTGAGCTGCGGTGGTCAGTGGTTTATTGAGATAAGGGGGAGGTTTCCTGTTCGGCTCCCTAGTTAACCAGGAAGTATGATGTCTACGCTGACCAGTCAGTCTGTTGATTAAGATAACAGAGAGGCTCGGTGTTTTTGTTTATTAACTAACAATGAAAGGATGTCATGCTTGTTGAAAGCGACGGTTTTGCTGTTAGATGTATGAAATGATAAGATAATGCCCTGCACGAATTTGCTGACTGCGAGTCAGCAAAGATCGATATTGTCCCCCTTCCTGCAGTGCCACACATGTGTTTGACACAACTCCTCCCCTCCTTAACAGATCTCGTGAAACTTGGGGTCGTGATCAGTAAGAGAGTGAGCGGCTGCACTATTAAGACGCTTTTTGTCGTGCTTCCAAACTGAATTAATCTTTATATCAGGATTAAAGATTAAGGATTCTCTATTTCAGCGCAATCACAACGGTGCGGGACGGAGGTTTTTTCAACGTAGGATCGGTATTCGGCAAAGCTTACGTAGAGTGTGGCTGGTATGCTGCTGAGCGTTAGATTGAGTGCGTATAAGATACATTAATTGCATGTGTACAACTGAAATAAATAAATATAATTATAAAGTGAATTGTATTATAATTAATATCATCATTTAAGAATTTAATATGGGTGGTATGCTGCTGCTAAGCGTCAGATTGAGTGTGTATAAAAATTAAATAACTGAATGTGGATAAACTGAATTAAATAATTGTATGGGTGTAAGATAAATTAAATAACTGGATGTGGATAAACTGAATTAAATAATTGGATGAGTGTAAGATAAATTAAATAACTGAATGTGGATAAACTGAATTAAATAAATGGATGTGTATTAAAGGAATCATTAGACAAACTTAAATAATCACGATAATAAAGTTAATAACTATATTAATGATAATAATATGGGTAAGGCAGGAAATCAAGGAGGGGCCGGAAATCAAGAGGGGCCGGAAATCGAGGGGGCCGGAAATCGAGGGAGACCGGAAATGGGGAGGGCGACCGGAAATAAAAGGGGGGACCGGAAATCAAGGGAGACCGGAAATGATTAGGGTCATTAATCATCCGTCAATTAAAAAGTGACAGAAGGATATATCCTATAGTCCCTCTACTTTTTTTGAGAATATCGTATTCAGCTCATATTTAACTCTGACTAATCTATCAAAGATTGATGGGTTGAGGTTTGTTGAATATTCCCTCTCTAATTTCTTTATTTCAACCTCATACAGGTTTATCTTTTGGGAATCTTGTTTTTTGATCCGGGAGGAGTGTTGTATCAGTATTCCCCTAATGTACGCTTTGAACCCGTCCCATATTGAGTTTTGGTTTGCAGTGTTATTATTGTTTACAAAGTATTCAGCAATTAGTTTTCTGAGTTTTTTTGCATAGGTCGGGATCATTTAGTAAACTGGTATTCAACTTCCATCCCCTAGCCTTTTCATAATGAGATCCCAATCGTAGGACTAGGTCTATGGGGGCGTGATCAGTTATCGCTATTGGACCTATATTACAATTTCCGACACTTTCAATAAGTGAGTGTGAAATCAGAAAATAGACTATCCGACTATAAACAGAGTGCCTGTTTGAGAAGAAGGTATAGTCTCGTGCTGAAGGATTTAAGAGTCTCCAGAAATCCGGTAAACCGGTATGTTTGCTCAGAGCTTTAATTGCTTCTTGGGTTTTGCTGGCTTTAGGAATTGATTTCCCAGATCTATCCAACACAACGTCTAGGACTTGGTTGAAGTCTCCTGCTAAAATAATTGGGAAATCCCCAAAATCCATAAGAATAGTTTTAAGCTGTAGGAAAAAGTCTGGGTCCTCTATATTAGGAGCGTATATATTGGCTATAATTATATTTTGTCCTGAAATATTGACTAGCAGGACGATTACATGGCCTTCTTTGTCTTTATACTCTTTCTCCACTTGAATTGAGAGATGTTTAGAGAATAGAATGGATACGCCCCGTTTTTTCTGTTTGAAAGTATTATGATAGGCTTCTCCCACCCATCTATCTTTAATTCTGTTAGTGTCTCTATCTAACAAGTGTGTTTCTTGTAGTATCATCACATCTACTTTTTTCTGTTTTAGATATTTTTTTAGTTTTAGTGTAAGAACCCAGGCCATTGACATTCCATGAGGATATTTTAATCATGGTCCCCATATTTTATTTCCCTTTATCAGTGATATTAGTAAGGCCATTAATCTATATTGTGCTGTAGCAGTTGGGTTTATACATATAACAAAAAGGATAACAAAAGAAGGCTGGCTGAAATGTAGGACCCCAGAAACAAAAATTAAGATTGAACACAAACAAAGAAATCTTTTGTAAAATAACAACACCTTATTCCTTATGACGAGCATGGAGGTCTTCAGAGTGAGCTGCCTCGGCCAATAACATGTGGTAGTAATAAGCATCAAGAACTTCCGTCAGAACTTTAATTCAACTGACTCAGATTTAAGAAAAACGGGCAAATACCCAAAAAGCTGGGTTATTTGAACTCTGTAGATTGAGAGAATATGTGGAACATGAACATATATCAAATTAGATTTTTCTCCGTCAACAAAACGATGAAATCTCACCAAAATAGCATAAATGTCCAGTTTGACGGGGTCCAGCTTTAATGTGTGTAATATGATGAACATTTTAGACATAATAGATTGTAGGTTATGATTATTGATATCAACGAGGAAATATTACCACTGATCACCGCAGCCTGCCTGTTCAGTCTCCTTCCTCCGGGGGTTGGAATTTCTCTATCACCTTCTTTGCTGCAACGGCATCTTCAAAACGAAGGCGTTCCTTACCGAGGGAGATCCAAAACACTGCGGGGTACTGCATTTTGTACTTCAGTCCCTTGGCTCTGCACATACGTCTGACTTCGAAAAAAGTGTTCCTCTTTTCTTGTACTTCCCTTGTGAAGTCTGGAAAGAATTCTATCTTGTTTCCCCTCCAGTGAAAAGTTCCAACTTCTCTAGCTCTGAGTCGTATTTTCTCCTTGTCCGCGAGGCGAAGGAATCTCACCAGGATGTGGCGGGGTCTGGCTGGCGTGTTTCGTCTGTCTTCAGCGTACCAGGTGTTCTGTGAGCCCTCTCGATTATGATTTGATCTGCGTCTCGGTCTTGTGGGAGCAGGGATCTCAGTACATCCATAACACACTCCAACACGTCAGTCCCCTTCTCCGAGAGCTCCGGAACACCCTTGATCCTCAGATTATTTCTCCTGCTGTAATTTTCTTGATGTTGAATCCGACCTTCCAGCTGTGTAACTTTGGATTTCAGCTCAGCCGTGCTCACAGAGAGCGCCGCGTTCTCATCTTCGAGTTGCGACACTCTGTTTTCGGCTTCTCCAATCCTGCTGCTGAGGCCGGTCACATCGGATTTCAGTGAGTCCAGACAGTCTTTAATCGTAGTCACGTCTGCCCCAACCTGTTGTATTTTGTCTTTAAGGTCCCGGTTCATAATACGAATGTCGTTTATGATCGATGAGTCTGTCTCTGTGTCAGCGGGCTTCTCCATGTTAATGTTAGCATTAGCCTCATTGGCTCGTGACTGCGACATCATCATTTGGTCGATTTTAGGTCCCGGTGTGTTCTTTAGCCTTGGATTTTTCCCTCTATTCATCTGTGCTGCTTAGTTTATATCGTACTCCCACAGATTAGGCTTTCTGACGGAATGTGGAAACATAAAATTGGCCGATATCAGCTCGAGCTCTTCAGCATGCGTCCTCTCCTCGCCGCATCGCCACCGGAAGTCCCCCACTGTATATTTCTGACCTTTATTGACGTGCAATTCTCTGACCTGCAGATAACGTACAGTATTTAACTGAACATCATGCACAAGTGTAACCACCCATCCCCCTGGGGGTTCACCCAGGAGGTGAACCCCATCATTAGGATTGGGGGGGGGGGGGATTACCGTCGAGCCCCGACCTACCCGGTCCGTACTCTGGCCCCAACCCACCAACCTGATCCTAGCACAGACGATCCATGGGCCCATACACCCGAAGATGGGGCTGTTGTGCCTTCGAGCCAAGGGGGGAAGTTGGGGGAGTTTGTGAGCAAAGGAATTCCACACATCCAGACAGAGACAGCCTCTCACAGCAGGATCCCCTGCTATAGAACCAGACTTCACCTCACTATCTGACCACTTCTGGCCTGGGACTCTCAAGGAGAGGGTGGCTGGGGCCAGCCACCCTTGCGAGCCACATGGGACTCAGACTCACAAGCATCTCAAGGACCCACAAGATGAGTAAAAATTTAAGATGAACTGTGGTTCTTTAACTCAGATAAAATATTATTGCGTCAAAATATGTTTTGTTTTACATAGTTCCTTAGCTTCTTTTTATCTTCATTTTGCTTAGTAGTTTTAGTTAAGTTTCACTAGCCTAGTACAGAGGATTTGTTGATTGAAATACAATGTTTATTCAGATTAACAGCATTTTAAAATGATGTTCTCTGGATATTCATTTTAGTTTGGTTAATAAATTCTTTAACTTGAAGAGAAGTTGTCACTCATTTATTCTATGTTTGTGCAGAGTTTGCTGTTAAAAGAGCGCCAGTGCTCCAATCATCCCCTTCAACTATTGTCCTGATATCAGCTCTAGAGCTGATATTCACAGGACAATACCTAACAGACAGAGAGTTATTTATTAAGCATTAAATAACTTTAAAAGAGTGTAATTGCACAACAGGGCCAACATGAACCGAACGGGCTGGCAAACCAGAGCCCACTCCACGAACCCTGAGACGCTGCCTGCAAATGGGTGCAACCTAGTGGTAAAACAGTCGAACAAATCAATAAAATAATTATTCTTGAACAGTATTTAAGAATGTTGTCACCAGAACTACAGGTGGGATAAAGGAACATAATCCGAAGACTGCAAAGAAGGCTGCTGAACTGGCTGATGTGTTTGTGGCTGCTAGGAGGACTTGTCATGGGCTTTCCAAAGCTGGTGTTACGACTGGCGTCGTTAACTTATGTAAATATGAGTGTACAGGTGCCTGTCTCTGATTGGTTCCTAGACGACGATGGAGACGTCCAATGGCGTTCCGCGAGCGAGCTATTTTTAGAATGTGACGTCATATCACGTGGTACGCGGTAGGGCAAACTTGCATTGTCCTCCGCTCTTTCACTGTAAAAGAGCTGTACGTTACCCTTGGTTTTACTCGGTAAAACGAATTGTTGTTATGGAACGTGCAACAGCGACTCGAGGCACGCTGATACGCCGCATATGAAGGATGTTTTCTTCATTAATTTCCCGAGATTCAAGACTTCCAAGGAGCAATGTGTGCGCTGGGTACACTTGTGCGGTCGGCCTTCACAACAGTTCAACCCGAAAAAACATTCTGACCCGCGGGGCCCGGACGTCGGCTCGCGGGGGGTTGGGGAGGGCGAGCGTTCCGGTCCGCGTGGCGCGCTGGCCGTCCGTTTCCGTACGCCTCCGCTCGCAGGGGGTGCGGGCCGGGCGGTCTGCCGTGCGTATCGTCTTTCCTCTCTCCCCTCCGTTCCCCCGACGCCCGGTGCCTCCCGTGGGCCTCGCCCGAGCCGGGCTCGACCCCCTGGTCTGGGTCCCTGTCACCCACCGAAGGCGCCTCTGGCGTCGCTTGCCTGCCTCTGCCACCAAAGCGCGCGGTCCCGCCGGCCTCCTCCCCTCAGGTATGTAAACAGTTAATTTGTAGCTACCGATTGGCAAAATATACTGATTCCTGGACGGTGATTACAAACAGAAAAAACGGCAGATGACGCCATGAACGCCGAGCAGGAAAAAAAACATCGACTTACCGTTCTATCAACTCGGCCCGTTTTCCAGTCTTTCTAAGCCCTCGACACTCAAGCCATCGTTTGAGCTGAACGTTGGTATGTTTTTCGACAGTTCTACCAGTAAACTGGGCGCCTGGGACATCTTCTTGCTATCGCAAGAAGATGTCCCAGGCGCCCAGTTTACTGGTAGAACTGTCGACAAACTATCGTTTAACAGCTGAAAAGTCGGTCATAGCGTTGTATCTGTTGCACGTGTAATGGCTGGTTGCTACGTACGCTCTCAACCTGTTTGTCCTACCTTAGCGGCAAGGGGCGTTGCTCATGAGATGGTGACGTCACGTGCGCAGTATGCTATTGGTGGAGTGTAGGAGTGAGCTGCCGTTTCGGTTTCCTTAGTTTTTTCATGTTTTTCTTAATTAGGGAGGTAAGTTGTTGTCATTTGGTTTATTTACTTTAAATTAGGTAAGTTGGTTAATATTCAGATAGTTTCCTTTTGTTTGTTGAAGCCATATGCTCCACTTGTACCATCTCAATCCAAAATACCTCTTTTTGTAAAATAAATAACATTATAAAATGTGTGTGTTGGCTGCTTGGTATCTGAAGAGGATGGATCCTTCATGTTATGATCTGGCCACCCCTAGACGGGTCGTAACACTGGAAAAAGAATAACTGCAAGCAACCTCAAGCCCAACAGGTTTCAGCTGTGGGTAAGCCCCCTTTGAAAAGATTTGACTCAAAATTTCATGTGAGAGAAAAACTGGACAAGATGACAACGTTGGCCCAGGAGCACATGAAGACCTCTTAGCGCAAACAGAAGACCTGGTATGACACTGCAGCCCAGGAGAGGAAGTTAAAGCTGGGCCAGAAAGTGCTTGTTATGCTGCCTTCAGAGGATAGCAAGCTGCTAGTCAACTGGCAAGAGCCTCATGAGGTAATTGGGAAATTGGGACCAACAACATACAAAGTCTCAGTTCCAGGTCAAAGCCGCTCCACTCGGATTTTCCATGTGGACCTGCTTAAAGAGTGGGTATCCCGGGACCAAGAGAAATCTGACTCTTGCTGCATCCGGAGAACAAAGGATGAAGACCCTGAGGAGCAATATTTCCCTGTTCCATTACCTTCCCAGCCTATTTTGGATCATGTCTAAACGGAACAGCAGTTGGAGGTGAGGAGTGTCAGTCCATTAAATGTGTTCCAGAAGAATCCAGGTTATATTGATGTGATAGTCAGTAGGCTTGTCCCGATCCGATCCACGTATCGGATCGGACGCCGATATTGGCAAAAAAATGCGTATCGGCAAGGCATGTAAAATGCCGATCCAGACTGCCGATCCAGTTTAAAAAAGATCCAGTCCGTATTTTCCAGTTACGCCGATTGAAACAATCCATTCCACTATTTTGCGGCAGTGTTCCCCTAATCCGGTCCGCATTGTCCAGAACACCTTCAACACACGGGGAAAATGTCAGCGGTGTGGGATTATTTTATCCTGCACGACGAAAAAGATGATGAGGTGGAGTGAACAAGAGCTGAAGACCATGCCCTCTAGAGAAGGTGTGGCTGAAGCTGAGACAGGAAAGCAACCACCAGGAATGCAGGCTGGAAGCTCAACTAGCAGCCTGGGCTGCTACTTTGACGAGATACTGGAGGAGAACTGCACAGTAGGTCCGTCTGAGCAGCAGATCACCCCAGGGGCACTGTTTCAGTTGGAGAGCTACCTCAGTGAGCCTCCACTTGGACGTGAGAACAATCCTTTTCACTACTGGAGAGACAATCAGGCTCGACTACCCACCCTGGCAGCTACAGCAGCCAAGTTCCTCAGTGCTCCATGCACCAGCGTTGAAAGCGAAAGGCTTTTTAGCGCAGTCTCACTCATCATTGATGAACACAGGAGCAGGCTGACACCTGAGAATCTTGAAATGCTCGTCTTTGTAAAAAAGAATCTCCCCATCATGTTTGGACAGCAGTCAGGGCAAACAGTTGAAGGGAGTGTGTAGATGGAGACTAAGTGTGGAGGAGATTGGGGAGTATAAGGCATTTTTGTGTAATAGTTCACAATATTATTTGCACTGATTTTTTTCAAGCAGTGTTTTTTTTTTCAAGAGTAGAGTACTGATTCTGAGTTAATAGACTATTTTCCACTCTTGTCTGTTTTGCATTTTTATTACAACTTACAGTAATACTTGCACCTTTAACTGTTCATGGTTTTACTGTTCACTGTGCAATTTCAGATTGATATTCATAATTTTGTCCAGTTTGTGTTTATCTCTTAATAAACAGGTAAGTTTGTTGTTGTTACCAATCATTGTGTTTTACTCAATCTCACTTAATTCAGCTGGCAAGATGTTATCAAGAGTACTAAAACCCTTTTCAACATGAGTCTTACAACTAAGGCTAAATACCTTAACTTAAACTTAAATACATGCTCGGATAGGCTGGTATCGGCCAGTATCAATATCGAATCGGAAGTCCAAAAACAATATCGGTATCGGATCGGAAGTGTTTAAACCTGGATCGGGACATCTCTAATAGTCAGTCAGGCTTCAGAGCTCATCATAGCACTGAAACGGCTCTGGTGAAGGTCACTAATGATATTTTCATGGCCTCAGATAATGGACTTGTGTCTATACTTGTCCTGCTAGATCTCAGTGCTGCATTTGACACAGTTGATCACAATATTCTCCTACAAAGACTTGAGCATACTGTAGGGATTAAGGGGAAAGCATTAGGCTGGTTTAAATCTTATCTGTCGGACAGATTCCAGTTTGTTCATGTTAATAATAAATCTTCTTCAAGCTCTAGGGTCACTTGTGGAGTACCACAGGGTTCAGTCCTTGGACCAATTCTCTTTACTATATATATTCTTCCGATTGGCAAAATTATCAGACAGCATGGGATTAATTTCCACTGTTATGCTGATGACACTGAGCTATATTTATCCATAAATCCTGATGAATCCAATCAATTACTTCGACTGCAGTCATGTCTTGATGACATCAAAAGCTGGATGACTTTAAATTTCCTGCATCATATTTCTCCAATTTTAGCTTCCCTTCACTGGCTTCCTGTTAAATCAAGAATAGAATTTAAAATTCTTCTTCTAACGTATAAAGCCCTTAATAATCAAGCTCCATTATATATCAGAGCTCTGATTACCCCGTATGTTCCTAACAGAGCACTTCGCTCTCAGACTGCAGGTCTGCTGGTGGTTCCTAGAGTCTCTAAAAGTAGAATGGGAGGCAGATCCTTTAGCTATCAGGCTCCTCTCCTGTGGAACCAACTTCCAGTTTTGGTCCGTGAGGCAGACACCCTGTCTACTCTTAAGACTAATCTTAAAACTTTCCTTTTTGACAAAGCTTATAGTTAGAGTGGCTCATGTTACCCTGAGCTACCTCTATAGTTATGCTGCTATAGGCTTAGGCTACTGGAGGACATCAGGGCCTATTTTTCTCACTCTACTGATTTCTACTGTTCTCCAGTCTACTGTTCTCCAGATTTGCATTGCATTACATTGAAATGACTGTTGTCATTTCAGCTTTTAACTTTTTGTTCTCTCTCTTTTTTCTTCATAGTAGGTACACCTGGTCTGACGTTCTGTTGACTGTGAAATCATCCAGGGAGGACAGACCACCGACTATTACCATCTAATGTAGAACAGATTACTAGATCAATGTGTGCTTCTGTGCTTTTTGTCTGTCTTGTTGTGTCTCTGCTCTGTCTTCTGTAACCCCCAGTCGGTCGAGGCAGATGACCGTTCATACTGAGCCTGGTTCTGCTAGAGGTTTTTCCTTCCCGCTAACGGGTGTTTTTTCTTTCCACTGTCGCTTCATGCTTGCTCAGTATGAGGGATTGCAGCAAAGCCATGTACAAAGCAGACGACTCTCCCTGTTGCTCTACGCTTCTCCAGGAATGAATGCTGCTTGTCGGGACTTTGATGCAATCAATTCGTTTCCTTATATAGGAACATTTTTGACCAATCTGTATAATCTGACCCAATCTGTATAATATGATTGAACTTAACTTTGTAAAGTGCCTTGAGATGACATGTTTTATGAATTGGCGCTATATAAATAAAATTGAATTGAATTGAATAGTGCTTTACACTGCCTTTAAAGAAGACACTGCTCCAAAACGAATGAGCTATTGCATTCCTGAGAGACTTCTGGAACCACTCAAAAAGGCAATTGAGGTAATGCTTTCTCTTGGGATTATTGAGGCATCACAGAGCAGGTGGTGCAATCCAATTGATAGGAATCAATTAAAGTTTGATTCGTATCCAACTCCTCACATTGATGATTTGATTGAGAAACTTGGCAAAGCAAAGTATCTTACCACCATCAACCGTTCCAAAGGCTATCGGCAAGCTCCACTCTCCCCTAAGTCCAGAGAGCTGACGGCTTTCAGAACAACTTGAGGCCTTTACCACTTTAGAGTGATGTCATTTGGACTTCACAGGGCTTCTGCCATATTCCAGCGCCTAATGGATAAAGTACTCAATGTCCTCTCCCATTTTGCCTCTGCATATCTGAATGACATCATTATTTACAACAATTGCTAGGATGAACACCTGCAACACCTGAAAGTGGTCTGAGTTTCTCCAGAAAGCAGGTCTGACAGTGAATCCAACAAAGTGTGAAATTGCCAAGAGGGAGACTGAGTACCTAAGTTTTGTGATTGGAGGAGGACTGGTGAAGCCACAAATTAAAAAAAAATTGAAGCCATACAATCCTGCCCCCTTCCACAGACAAGAAAACAACTTAAATATTTTTTGTTATTCCCATTTACTCTGCCAGAATTTTTCTTACAGACTCTTTCTTACAGACATGACCAGTCTTTGGGGTCCAAACGTACTACTGTGGTCTGAAGATTCAGAGATCCTGTGCTCCATTGCCCTGACTTCCAGCAGGAGTTTGTCTTACAAACTGATGCCTCAGATAAAGGTCTTGGTGCTGTGTTGCTTCAGGGCCCCCCTAATGACCGCCATCCAATTGCCTTGATCAGCCAAAAACGTTTTCCCAGAGAAACCCATTATTCCACTATTCAGAAGGAATGCCGGGCTATAAAGTGGGCTCTGGATTCACTTCGATATTACCTCCTGGGAAGAAATGTTGTACTGGAAACTCACCTCAAAGCACTAAAATGGTTAGAGAGTATGAAGGACATAAACAGTCGAATAACCCGCTTTTACCTGGCAAAGCGACCCTACAAGTTTGAAGTGCATCACATTCCTGGGAGGAGGAATACTACTGCTGACTACCTGTCCCGTTGTGCCAGCAAGCCTTCAGAGGAGGGAGTGTGTGTTTTGGATGCTTCTACCACCACCACCAAGTGTTAGTATTTTTTTTCATAATTTACATTTATTGGTTCCGGATGACACTATACCATGGGTTAAAGCAAAAATAATTAGTTTGACTGAAATTTTTTTCTAGCCAGCCCATATATTCCCGTGGCCGTGGACGTCATGCCACATTAGTTACCTCACTTGCTTATTGTGCAAAGTCAACTTTAACCAAATCTGGTACTTTTAAAATATCCATTGAAAATTCCTGTATCTCTGCCACCTTTCAGCTTTAGAGCCTTTGCGTCATCCTGGACAGACATCTCCATCACTTTCCACATCCACATCATCACCTGGTTAACTTTCATTTATGCAGCATCAAGTTCTTCCTTCGCACTTTTGCCAAACTGGTCCACAGTCCACTTTACAGTTTCAGCTCCCTTCCCTCCCTGTCCTCCATAAAACCTCCATAAACTGCAGCTAGCACAAAATACAGCAGTTTGTATCATTACATCATCTACTTCACACCCGTACATTAACTCCTCTGGCTCCCTGTCACGTTCAATATAAACCAACCCTATGATCATACAAGGCCAACCACAACCATGGACAATGCAGGACACATAACCAACACTTTGATGACGTCAAACATTTTAATTTGACACAGATCGCACATTACAATAATCAGTCTCTGCTTTGCCCATTGTTGTTCACCAATTAATCATCACAGTTTATAAAAAGGCATGATTTAACTTTTTTTAAGTTTAATAAAACGGTTATATTTTGGCCCAGTGACTGGAGACCTGTCCAGGATGAACCCTGTGTGCGCGCCTGGAGATAGTCACCCCCCCCCCTCCCCAAACTTTTTTTTTTTCCACGTTTATGCTTTAACATGTGGCACAATGTACAGATAGAGCAACAGTTATACAGTTAACAATGTACCTTTAGCATACAAACATAATTGGGCTAGAACAAGCCCAAATAAACCCACATACAAAAACACACTCAATACAAAAAAAATAAAATAGATAAAGAAATAAGCAAATGATCAAGTCAAGGCAAGCACAATGAGATACCGGGGACAGATATATATATATATAAAAAAAAAAAAAAATAAGTAAAAGTAAAAAGGTCCACAGTATTAAAATTATGTGAATGTTTTTCCTCAGTCTGTATAGATACTGAAAAAAAAAAAAAAAAAAAAAAAAAACTTCTCAGGTGCCAGGGGACCCTACTGTTAATAAATCAGACAAACTTAACTCAAAGGAGAAGACAAAAGAAAAATAATAATAAACATCAGCTACCTACATGCAATGTTATCAGTCTGGAATATTAGGGAAATCAATCTTCCTAAGGGCTTTTAACAAGGGACTCCACAAACCCAAAAATCTTGCGGAAGAGCCTCTTAAGGTAAGACGGATCTTCTCAAGTTTAATAAAATACAATGTATCTCGAAGCCAGTGGATGTATGATGGGGGTTGAGGCGACTTCCATTTCATTATAATCACTCTCCGAGCCAGAAAGGTCAGGAAAGTCAAGGAGGACCTCTGAAGAGAGGACAAGATGGGCTGTGGAGGTGCAACCCCAAACAACGCAGTCAGGGGACAAAGCTCAAATTTTACGCCAAAAACGTCCGATAGAACAAAAACTTTAGACCAATAACTAGAAAGCTGAGGACAGAGCCAGATGGTGTGGATCAAATTGGCTGGAGAATGTTGGCATCTATCACAGGCTGGAGTAACGCTGGGGTAGAACTTGGCTAGACGTGCTTTAGTATAATAAGTGCGATACACAAGTTTGCACTGAATTAGATTATGTCTGGCACAAATAGAGGACTTGTGCACCAATGACAAGATTAGTGTCCAGAGATCCTCTGAAATGTCCCGTCCAAGATCTTCCTCCCAAAGTGATCTAAGGGAGTTCAGAGTGTGTGGACGCAAAAGCGTAATTTGATTGTAAATAAGAGAAATGGCCCCCTTCAGTTTGACAATAGGTTTCAGAAAAGTGTCTAAAGGTGAATCCCCGAGAAGGTTGGGAAAATTTGAATAGGTAGAGCGGACAAAACTGCGCACTTGCAAATATCTAAAAAACTGACATCGCGGGATATCAAACTTCTCGGAGATTTGTTGGAATCAGGCAAAAGTATTATCAATGTACAGATCGTAAAAGGTTGAAATTCCTTTTCTCCGCCATGACAAGAAAATATCATCTGCGAGGGACGGCGGGAAGGTATGATTCAGGGCTATAGGGGCATAGACAGAAAGAGATTGCAGACCAAAATGCCGCCTAAATTGCCTCCACAGTTTTAAGGATGCGTCAACTATTTTATTAGAGGTATAAGGATTAGTTGAAGATTGCAATGGTGAATGTAGTAAGGCTGCCAAGGACACAGGTTTTACAGAATTTGCCTCTATATTAAGCCAAGCCGGAGAGGAAGGGCTATCTGACCGGAGCCAGTATCTAAAAAGTCTAATGTTTGAAGCCCAATAGTAATATCTAAAGTTTGGCAAGGCCATCCCCCCAAGCTTTTTAGGTCTTTGTAAGAGTTCAGTGCGTATACGAGAGGCCTTCCCATTCCAAAGAAATTTAATAATTACACTATTGAGTTTATTGAAAAAGGGCCGTGAAAGAAAAATAGGGATGCACTGAAATAGGTAGGAAAAACGTGGGAGGATGTTCATTTTGATTTAATTAACCCGAGCAACCAAAGAGAGGCCAAGCATTGACCAACGATCAAAATCTTCCTTAACACGCAATATTAAAGGGGAAAAGTTAGCTTTAAAAAGATCCTTATATTTAGATGTAATCTGGATTCCTAAATAGGTAAAACTCTGATCTATTACCTTAAAAGGTAATGTACGCAGTGGGTAGCTCTTAGCTAAAACATTAACTGGGAATAATTCGCTTTTGCTGAGGTTTAATTTATACCCTGACAGCTTCCCAAATTTGACAAGTGTGGCAAGTATAGGAGGAATAGAAGTACTCAAATTTGAAATATACAGGAGAAGATCATCAGGATATAAAAAGACCTTTGTTCCAATACCATTCCTCTTAATACCTATGATACTTGCATTACATCTAAGCGCAATTGCAAGGGGTTCAATTGCCAAAGCAAATAGTAAGGGACTCAGCGGGCAGCCCTGGCGCGTAGAGCGATTGAGGCGAAAGTAATCAGACTGACTATTATTTGTCCTAATTGATGCATGAGGGTCAGAATAAAGTAATTTAATCCAAGACAGAAATTTTCTTCCGAAACCAAATTTCTCAATCGAGTAGAATAAATATGGCCACTCAACTCTGTCAAAGGCCTTTTCGGCATCCATAGATATCACAACTTCTTCGGTACGGACGGAGGGTTGACTATATATTACATTAAAGAGTTGTCTTATGTTAGAAAAGGAATTCCTATTTTGTACAAAGCCAGTCTGATCTGTCCCAACCACCGTGGGTAGCACTTTTTCCAGTCTTAATGCTAATGTTTTTGCTAGCAACTTAAAGTCAACATTAAAGGAGAAGTCCGGTCAAAATCAGAATTCAAACTGCTGAAAGTACATTAAATATAAAACTACTACATACTGTGCAAAAAATTATAAGTTTTTTTAATTAATAATAATTCTCATTTAATCATGTTTATGTGGAGGAATCCATCTTGGTCAAGAATAGTACTGTCACCTCCCATTTTTTGATGTCACTCGGCGGACCCGCTGTTGAGCAAGTTTCAACGCTCTGTTTGTCACGGCGCACTATTTTCCAAGATCAAACTCAGTCGGGTCCTACAGTATATATCTATACACGCGTGTGTGTGTGTGTGTGTGTGCGCACACACACACACACACACACACACACAGCGGAGGAGAGATCGCTGAAGTGACTTAAGTTAGCTGATTATTATAGTATAAGTATTAAAATATAAGAGCATTCCAGCACATGCTGGGCTGAGCACGGCTTTGCACCGGCGCTGCAGCTGAGCGCGCACACACACACACACACACACACACACACACACACACACACACACACACACACACACACACACACACACACACAGCGGAGGAGAGATCGCTGAAGTGACTGTGTTGAAATAAGCAATGTTTTTTCCTCTTTTACCAGTTGTGTTGGAACATCCGATGGCCATGCACGTGGGCATTGTTGCTTCAGCAATAGCTCTTGGGAATGTCAGCGGTGAAGTCCTCTGGAAATCCGAAATAATTATTGATGATCGCAGCTGTGTAGAACGGCTCCTATTGACTTTGCATGGAAAGCGGAGAGAAATACTGTCGCCGCTTCCGCTCTTCCACGTCGCAGGATGTGATGTCAAACGCCCCTTACTGCCCATATTTGGGCAGTCATGTCAGCCCCCATACACAGTGATTCAGACGACAATTTATGTTTTTATTTTCTTATTGATTAAAGATAAGTTCATTAAATAACCACAAATGTATTAGTTTTAGTTATAGCTAATGATACCCTGATTTTTCCTTGTTGACCGGACTTCCCCTTTAAGTAAACTTATTGGGCGGTAGGAAGAACAAAGTAGAGGGTCTTTATGTTTTTTCACAAGTAAAGTGATAACTGCCTGATTATGGGTCTGAGGTAGACACCCGGAGGCCAAAGATTCATTGTATACATTTAAGAGTAACGGAGAGAGCTTATCCCAAAATATTTTATAAAACTCACAGGGGTATCCGTCAGGGCCTGGGCACTTGCCCCCCTGCAGGGCCTTGACTGCTTCAGTAAGTTCAGAGATGGCAATAGGCTTCTCCAGACCGTCAGCTACATCCTGATTAATGGTAGGGACTTTCAACTCGTTAAAAAAGTTTTCAAAATCAGTTATAGAACGAGTACATTCTGAGGAGTATAATGACCTATAAAAGTCTTTAAAGGTTAAATTTGTTTCGGGTGGGTCAGACGTCAAGCCTTGGGCTGTTTGGATCTGAGCGATGTGACGAGAGGCTGACACTCGTTGGATTTGGTGAGCTAAAAGTTTACCAGCCTTATCTCCATGTTCGTAAAACTGGGCACCCGACAGAATTAGCAGCTCAGTAGTATGTTTTGTCATGAGCACATGTAACTCAGCTTGCAACACAAGACGATCCTTGTACAAAGAGGGTGAGGGTGATATCGCATACAAGTTTTCAATTTGGGAAATATGGCGTGTTAAAGTAGTAATTCTTTCTTTTTGTAACTTATTTTCATACTTTACGTAGGAGATAATCTCCCCTCTGATGAAGGCTTTAAGTGTCTCCCAGAGTAGTGAGGCAGAAACCCCAGGTCTTCTATTAGTTTCTAAAAAAATAATCTTTCTGTTGTGTCACAAAAGATACAAATTTTCCTTTGATAGTAAACGGGTGCTCAGCCTCCATGGTGGCCGCTCAACGGGGCGAGAGTCAAATCTAATGTTTACAGAAACAGGAGCGTGGTCCGATAAGACAATAGCATCATATTTGCACCCATTGAGAGAGGGCAGCAATCTATTATCAATCAAGAAAAAATCAATACGTGTAAAAGTGTGGTGGACTGGGGAAAAAAACAAGTAAACCTTTTGGGAAGGGTAAAAAAAACGCCATGCATCGCAGACATTAAATTCAGACATAAGGGAGTTAATAATTTTGGATGAGCGTGAGGGCGCGGTTATATTTGTTGATGAGCGATCCAGCTGCGAGTCAAGCCAGCAGTTAAAATCACCTCCCATTATTAAGTGATAGGTGGACATATTGGGGAGTGTCTGGAAAACATGTTTAAAAAAGTTTTTGTAGTCATAATTGGGCGCATATATATTAGCCAATGCCACCGGGACATTGTAAATGGTGCCAGTGACCATAATGTATCTACCACAAGAGTCAGAAATGGTTTGAGAGTGCACAAAAGGGACAGATTTATGGATAAGAATAGCCACTCCTCTAGATTTAGAGTTAAAAGAGGAATGAAACTTGATTGACCCAGCTACGCCTCAGCTTCAGGTGGTCCATGCTCTTAAGGTGTGTCTCTTGAAGGAAAGCTATTTGCGCCCCCAATCGCTGCATGTGATGAAGTACCTTACTGCGTTTTACCGGATTGTTAAGCCCCCTGCAGTTGAAGCTGGTGAAACGGATCTCTCGTCCCACCATTGTAGCCGATGACAATTGAGGATCAGTCATAAATTAGAATAAAAGTAAACATGAGTCACCCCGGTCACCTGAGAAAAGAAAAACAGAGTAACACAAAGAAAAAAAAAAGAAAAAAAAATAGAACAAAACAAAAACAACAAAAAGACAAAAGAAGCAAAGTAGTGTACCTCCCCCTGCAATCCAACCCCCCCCCCCCCCCCCTAAACCGACCCCATCGCTGAAGCATCCCCCCAAACGGGACACGCGAAACCCTATCAAAAGAAAAAGAAACAGCATCCAGCCTACAAGAGACTAGGAAAAGAGAGTAGTCTAAAACTATTGACGTACTCTCCTGGGAATGCGAAGTAAATATAACAATATACAATGAATGCACCAACTATGAAACAACTGGTTTGTAGAAACAAGAAATGTATTGTAAAGCGTGAAGAGCTAATGTACATTCAGACACACAAAGGTCCATTGGGTCTTGTCAGTAAGAGCTAGAACAGCAACAGCAAAAAATAACAATTATTTTCCTTCTGTTTTCCCCCTCTATTTCTTAAATAGATTAAATGCCCAAAATAGGAACTATATCCACAGTGTATCCCAAGTACTTAAAAGGCACTATTGAGAACAGAAATGTATTATGCAACAGTCTTATTGCACAGATTGTTACAGTTCTTCAACAAAAATGTGAACCCATCCTTGGGTAGAGGCACCCCCCGAATTAAACTGTGCTCGGAGGGACCACAGCTTTAATACTTTTATCAACAAAGTCTGCAGCGAGGGTTGGGTCCTCAAACTTGTGAACTTGCCCATTGGGAAGGGTGATCCGTAAGACTGCAGGGAAAAGAAGCCCAAACTTGATTCCAGGGCAAGAATGGAGCTCCTCCTTTACTTTCGTGAACATTGCGCGTTTCTTAGCAACTGAGGCAGAATAATCAGGGAAAATGAACACCCGTTTTCCTTCATAGAGTAAGGGAGATGATTCACGAGCCCTCCGTAGAATCTCAACAGGTTGACACGGACAACAAACGGCTGCGGTGGGTCCCCCTCTGCTGGCTTGGCCCGCAATGTGCGATGAGCCCGGTCAAGGGTAGGCTTAGCCTCAAGGCCTAGCAGAGCCTGAAGCAACGTTGATATGAATTTTGTCGGTTGTTGACCTTCGGATCCCTCTGGTATACCCACGAGATGAATATTATTTAGTCTGGAGCGACCTTCCAAATCTTCACATTTCTTGGACAGCGTGTCCACCAACGCATTCAAGGAGCTAACCGAAGCTTCCAGGGTAGCTAGCCTTCCGTCCTGATCGTTAGCAGCCCGCTCCAGATCGTGAATAGCAGTCCCAAACGAAACAATTTTAGCTTCACAGCGGCTGAGATCTCCCTCTTAACGACATTCGAAACAATGTTCTCAAACCTGTTGATGAGATCAGTCCGTGAGTCGTTCAGCATCTCCTGCATCTTGGCTAGCAGCATGCTATCAGCCTGTGGTTCAGCAGGAGCCTCGTGGTCAGCCTTGTTGCGGCCAGTCTTGTTGTTTTTTCCCATGTTTAACTGCAGTACTTACAGGTTGCACAACCGATATGCTTTCTCGTTCACTAGTAGTCCAGTTTGTTCAAAAAGAGTGTAAAGAGGTGCAAAAATGTTTATTAAACACATATCCCATCAGAGCACCAGCAAAACACGTCCTACATGGTCGGTTCCCTGCCCCCCCCCCCCCCCCCCCCTCATCAAATACGGCTTGACGTCACACCTGTAACATAAGTACGGAAAAGCAGGTATAGAAAATCGATGGATGGATGGGATGTTACATTTTTAAAAAGTTTAATAAAATTGCTCAAAGTTTATCAGACAAAAACTTAACTTAAAAATGAACATTTTTAATTAGAATTTTTTTTTCCTTTTTCTGCCTTCTTTAGTTCAGAAAAGCGCAGTTTTTTTTTTTTGTTGTTTTTTTTTTACTTTTTCCGAATCGGACCCAGTTAAATGCGGGACATTGTTTCACATTCCGACCCTTCTTCTTCTAGGGTCACGCTTAATTAGCCTGAACTAGCACGTTACTCTTTGTGTTTTAAATAAAACATAACAGCGAATCACGAGGAGATCCCTGGTTAGTCGCCGTGTTTATCAGCTAAATTACTGGAAGCGAGGGAATAAACGCTGAAAGGTGACATGGCCACGGGTGGAAATATCTCATTGATTAACTGCAAGAGCAGCGCTACTTTCATTCATACCATCTGTGGCCAGTTTAAAATGCTCTCCCAAAAGTTAAAATGATGAACACCGATAAACCTCTGACTGGCAATGTCCGCTTTGCAAAGACCCGCCCTACTCTCCTTCTGATTGGCTAATGTCCCGGCTCTGCCAGGTTTCATTGGTTGAGAGCAGCTTCAGTTTAAAACCTTGAAGGAAAAGTCTAGACGGGAGTTTTTGCGCTCAATTTCCAAATGACGGAAATCCGTCGCAGTGACAGAGAACTTTAACCCCTGCACTATACACAAGTTAAGCTCAAGTTATTTTATTTAGACACACATTTTCTGATGGGTGCACACTTTAGTTAATATCTGTCTAAATGGTTTACACAGACATACCACTACTCCAAAAGACTGAGGGGTTGGGACTTTATTTGTTGAAGTTGACCTAGTTATTTTGTTGTTTTAATATTCACTTATTTGTGCTAAGTTAAAGATGATTTTGCTTTATTTGTTTTATTTGTCTGGGGGTCAGTTTTGTTTGTGTTTTGACACTGTTCAGTTGACCACATTGAGTTGGGCCCAAACCCATGTTAATAATTATTTGAGTTATTTTGAATTGAAGCTTGACCCTTTTGTTAACCATTTTTGACATTATTAAATTGAAGTTTTTGCAATTTTTGGATCGCTTTTGTCCTTGTTTAAATTTGGTCCCTTGCAATACATTACATATCATTGATTTGAAAAGAAAATGGTCAAGTCTTAAATGTTGGCTTCATGAAATTACCCTCCAGTGTGTAGATGTTCCGACCCCATGGGTATTTGGGATACTTCTTCATGTCATCTTCTCTTCTTGTAGTTTCTGGGAAAAACTCATACTTGATTAACTCTCTGAGGAAAAAGACATAAAAAGCACAGTCATTGATCCAGTTTGATTACAAATTTTGTCCAATATCTGCAAGTGAACAAAGTAAAATTTAAGATTATATGTAGCTGATAGTCGCACACTGGAACGAATCCAATTACTGTGGTTAGCTCAGTAGCACAAGTGCAAAACAGCTGTCAGCCTAAAGCACATGGATCCGTAAGAACTAATGGTATCAGTTTGCCATCTTCTCAGAACCACATGGTCTACGTTTCTGTTCCTGGAAAAGGCCATATTAATGACTGTGTTAATTCCTATTTTTTTTAAAAAGATCCTACCGAGGACGATCCATTTGAAAACATGACTGAGTTCAGGATGGTAAATTTTAATTGGGTGGATTGTCACGTTCTATGTGTGATCATGTTACGTTAGCTACCTACCTTTACCAAATTGGCTACTCACTAACTGCCTGGCAGAACAGAATGGCCTTAGACATACTCTTAGTTGGAAAGGGAGGTGTTTGTGCACTGCTTGGTGACACCAGGTGTATAATCATTCCAAATAACACATCTCCAGATGGGTCCGTGACAAAGGCATTTGAAGGCCTGCGTTCCGTTAGGGAGGAACGGGCAGAAAATTCAGTGGTTGACACCTCACTGTTTGGATGCTTTGACTCTATTTTGGTAAATGGGAAGCTTTAGTATCTTTAAGTTGCTTAGTTGCTTCTGTAGCTGCTTTGAGTTTGTGTGGTTAGTCACAAATAGAGACACTAATAGAATCCAGAGCTAACTACTTTATGCACCAATTGTTTGCTATTTGCTTTTACCACAGCTCAAATGTTTATGTTGTATCCTTGACTTATTTACATTCTGTTATATTACTTTTGGGTTTATTTTATTTTAACTTTTGTTTTCCACCATCTGACATGATTGGGTTTTAATTCCTGTTTTGACAGTCATACTGTGATGACGAATTATTATTTCTAAATTGAATTGATTCTATGGTGATGAATGAGAAGAGGTTATTCCAGACTCACAACAACATCAATGTTTTATGCAATCTTTTGATTTGACATAAGATGAACAAGGACCTGATTGACTATAAAGATCCTTCAACATTAGATGGTAATGGTATCTATTAGATTCAAAACAGCCGTTTCCTGGCTCAGTTTGGCTGAGAGCGGGATTTCCCAGAGCCTGCAATCTCATTGTGGAAGGTTCTACCTGGCTGTAATGTCTCCTAGTGTGACTATGGATGGATAACAATGGATGGATGGTTTATCCATGAAGCACAAGTTGCACGTAGGATGCTTTGAGGTGGGTAGTGAGAGTAGGTGAATTTGACCTAAATTAGTATGTAAGCTTAGATTACCTAGTCTAATGTATATTAAAATTATTTGCATATAGGAATCTAAAACAGCCTTTACTTAATTAGTTGAACACAAAATTGTAGATAAATGCTAAGACTATGATCTTGTGTGATGAGACTGATTCATGAAGCTTTCATGATTTTAATTTTATGTTGCTATATTACCATTTGGCTTAGAAATTTTCTTTGATTTGTGTGAATATTCCTTAATAAAAGGGCAGACTGTAATGTGTGTGTGTGTGTGTGTGTGTGTGTGTGTGAGTGTGTGTGTCAAAGTGTGGGGGATGATGATAATTTAGAGTGGGTGAGGAGTGCTGGGTCCTCCCCAGGTTGCAGGAGAGGTTAAAGGTCAGGAGCCAATAGGGAGCTGTTATACGTCACAGAGGCTCCTCCTGTTTGTGTACATCTGTTCCCTATAAAGAACATGTTTGTTCAATGCACAGATCTAACACAAACATGTAGAGCTGTAAATTATCTTTACATGAACAAAATAGTGCAGTGAGTTGATCTGGACCCTCTATTAACAATTAACAGGCATTGTAAGGGTGCAGCTTTTGTTAACACCCCCTGGCTGAAGGCTGACTCTAAAGAAACTTTGAGGCCTGTTCTTACTAATCTTCTTTGCAGAGTATCAACATTCAAATGGTCATATCTTCATCAATTCTTTGTTGATTTCCACAAGTTTGACATCATTGGAACCTTGAAGTCCACTCTTTCATAATCAGTAAATAACTCAAAATGGCCCTGAGGAGACTTGTTCCTGGTTTGGCTGTGGCCTAACAGAATCAGATATACTTTAATAATCCCAGAGGGAAATTACTGTTTCAGTACAACCGCCATAACATAACATACATCACAAACATTTCAGGGGGAGACAATTCACTGAGGCCATGCTGCCAAGCACACCGCCTTACACGGTGCCAACAGGGCGCTGCCATTATTCTGTGTACATCTTTCTCATCTTCAGTGCAGGCAGGGGATCAGAGGGGATGGGTTTTAGGGTTGTTGGTAGTGTGTGCAAGTAGTTCCTTTTGTGTAGGAGTGAGATGTGAATGTCAGGTTTTCAAACCTACAGAAGAAGCTGTTGAGGCTGTCAGCCAGTTGGGTGGTCACCAGAGGAGGGATGGGCTCCTATAGCTTCCAATGTTTTTCAAGGTCCTTCAGACTCAATTAGAATTATTAGGTGGGAAGCTGCCTTCTAACTTCTCACTGTATCTTCACTCAGCTGCCTTGATCTCCTTGGTGAAACTGTTCCTGTTCTTCCTAAGACCAGGAAAAATTAAGTTGTAGCAGTTACATCTGGTTTAAGTAAATTGGGCTGGGCAGACTGCGGTTCTATGCAACTGTGTCTAGTCTTGGTTGGAACTACACAATAATTTCACAGGAAAGTCAGACAGGAAGAGAGCTACGTTGGCAACATGGGCTTTGCAACAATTATGTGGGAAGGGGATTGTACAACCTGGTACTGCTCCTACATGTCCAATATTATTTCAAGTTTTAAATATACTTCTAAACTGGGATATAATAATGAAACTATTTTGGGCCTGGGCTAAGACCTCAACTGTTTCAGAATCCAGACCTTTATTTTATAGAGTATAGAGTATTTTCCAACTACTTACAATTGTTTAAGTTGGATCTTTTCATAATGGTCAGACTTTTACATTTCAGTGACATAAATCTCTATGGTGTGGATGAGTATGTGCTTTTTATTCCCTTTATTGACTTGTAGAATGAATGAAAATAGCTCAAACTAACAAGATTGATATGATTACAGTTGTTCAAAGATATACTGGTTCAAATTAACAAGCCATTCAAAATTATTTCCACAAACAAAGTTAAGCTGAAAATTAAGCTCTCTCTGTCTCTCTCCGAGGTCGGTCGTGTCTTTCTCTCTCTGCAGCTTCCCCCCCCCCCCCCCTCTCCTGCTTTGCTTTGCTATGTCTTGTCTTCTGAGCACTGTCTTCATATCAACCGAACTCTGAAAAACATGGATCTGGTAAGCTGGTCTCTCAATACTATTGATAAATTTTTTTCGACGGGTAGGCAACGGAAGGGGGACCCGTCCGGTCCTGATTTGACTTATTTTGTGAGATACACCCTAAATTCCTGGAGGAAAACGGTGTGTCTTTCGACCTTGTCATTCCTGGACGTTTGATATGTTCACATTGGATTAAGGATACTGGGATCTCTACTTATTGGTTTTTGTGGATTTTTGAAGTATCGGCAAATACAGCGGATGTCGGAGCCATTTGGCCTTGATCAGGCTGCCGGCTGCATGACGCGCTCACTCTGGCTGTGAACGGACAAACCTGGCAGGTGAATGGAGCGAAGCCGAAAAGCTGCCTGTGTTGGAACGCAGACTGACTTTGGTGGTTGAACTCAAGGGGAGATGGGATAAAATCTGGGAGTGAAGCGCGAAAAAGCCCAATAATTTGGAAAATTGGATTTATGTGGAGCCAGCAAAAGACTTAAAAGCTGACAGGAAAGGCAGTGCAGCTTGTCTCATAACAAATAACATATTTGGATTCCCTCCCCATCTCTACTCCTGGATTGTTATGGCGGAGAGTGCTCAGAAAAGCCCCCGGCTACCCCCCTCCCCCGCTGACACCTGAGGATGCTTCTCTGAACTGTGGGCCGGCTGATAACATCAAGGACAATGGCCTCTGGAGAGTGTTCACGGAGATAAAACACTTTCGCCCATACACACACGCATAACTGATACTCATAAAACTGATGAATTACGCACACGCGACAGGTTTCAAATGTTTACCTTCTGCATACATGTCTTGTGTTATTTGTGCTTTTCGTGCTATGAGGTTTTTTTTGTGTCGGTTGTTTGTCTCTTTATTGGTGAGAGCATAAATAGGCAAACATCTGTCTCTTTTTTTCTCCCCCCCTCTTTCCCCCATGTTGTTGCTCTTCCTTCGAGAGTTCAAGGGCAGCGCCTCGTGAACTCCGTGCAGGCGGGGTTCGGGGCTGTTTGGAGGAATGCGGCCTTGACGGCTGCGCTATTTAGCAGCGGCTGACTGGCTGCGTTCCTTGGCAACGCAAGGCCTCAGTCAATCGTTCCCCCCAAAATGTTTGTTTATGTGATGGACGGTTGTACTGGAACTGATTTTTCGATTGCAATGCAAATTGTAATTGACAATAAAATTTGATTGATTGATTGAAGTCATAAAAATGTTCAATCAATCTATTTTTGGCCCATTTTATATGTGTTGCACTGAAACAAGAGGTTTGCCTTATTCTGAAATGAAACATATTTGTGTGAATTTTTTTTTAACTTAACATATGCTTTCAGAGTTGGATTTATATTCAGCTGTAAAGAAAATAATATTTCAAAAACCTAAAACTCAACATACTGTATCTTTTTATGCATACTTCAATTTGGAGTCAATCAAGATATTTTGAATGCTTACTGGCAGATATTAGCTATGGTGTCCATCCAGCTGCGAATGCGGACTTTGTTGCGTATATTTGGCGGGTTGCTGAATTCATGCACCACAGCAATATGATAGGGATATGGACCCTGGAAAAGATGCCGCTCCAGTGCTACAGAGTCAATCTGAGAAGAGAAAAAAAGCACAGCATCATGGGTAACTACTTTCTGTACACAATATCATTCAAAAGTTTGGAAACATCAGTTCTTGGAAACTTAATTTATATTTATGTACTATGTTTTGAGTGCAACTGGACTATGTATAGATATTTTTATTCTACTGAAAACACCATGTACACAGAAGCTTACTCTTTTTCAACATTCGATCTCTTTAAATCTTTCAATCGAATTGAATAATTGTTCTTTTGTACAACCACACAATGCCTTTCATGGAGACCCGGCATTTACCCAATGTTCCTGCGGCTGTAAAACTCCACTGAATTTTTACTTACACAGGACAGGTATATGATGTTGTATCAAATGCTGCACTCTGTTTTGGGAAACCTGAGAACTCTCAAATGATTGACTCAGGAACCAGGAAGTAAACAAAGGCTACACTCTGAACCGAAGTAGTTCCGGCCCATACCTCGAGGTTTGAAAGGAGAAACACTTGATTGACATTGTTGATGGAGAAGACCGATTGTTGATAGGGAATGTTACTTCCATCCTGGGTGACAGATGACTGATTTAGGTTGATTGTACAGTAAATATCTTACTTATAGCTCCTTTAAAGCTATAGTTGGTAGTCCTGTTCAGAAACACTATCATACTGGGTAAAATCGTCCTTACATCCTGAAAGTAGTCAATGCATTCAGAAAAAACAAATAAAAATAAATAAAATGTATCTCTGTGGGATCTGCAGGCCAGTAAAAACTCTGACCAATCACTGCTCTTTGCACCGAAGAGCGGTGATTTGTTAAGAGTTTTTTTCCTGCTCTCACTCCCCTCTGTCCCTTAGGTTTCGCGGGTATTGCCTCATCTATTGGTTGTCCCCCATGCATTCATCATCCCGCTCATGTAACAGCAGTAAGCATGCATGTTCCCTCTTAGTCTCCGCTTGCTGGCTGTGCATGCACACTTCTAATGTTTATGTATGTGGCAGTATAGGGTTAGAGGCAGACTCCTAATTAAAGGCCAGAGTTCTTATTGGCTCATTGCGTCAGTTGGCTTCCTATGAAAGCCCTGTCTCTTGTGATGCTCCCTCTCTGACGTCATGCTTTGGCCAACCCCAGCTTTCCACTTCAGTGTTTTTCTGCGCCCCACGGCAGCGATAGAGAGATCACGGACCTGCGCTGTTCACCACAGTGTCAACAGTAAGCATGAATTTTGGCCCTTAGGGCTCAATTAGCCTAGCATTAACTTAGGTTCTTATTCTGCTATAGGCAACAAGGCAAATTGTGTCTGTTTGGTGACTTGGCTCTTATATTTAAATATTAACTCTGCCTCTATTTTGTACTGCTGCCGTTTCATGCTGCTGTAATCCTCCTTAGCTTCTGCGGGCATTTGCCCCTGTGCTGCTGTGTGTGAAAACTTGGAGCTAAGCTGGACTGTAGCGCTGGTTAATCAGGCCATATAGGCCGTGGGCCAGAATCTGTAGGATGTCTCCTTAAGAACTTTCGTATGAACTGTCAGAGGGCAACTTTCTTGCACTTGGATCAGTGGCTAAATATAGCAGTGATCTCAAAACACCAATGTTCCCACGTTTTCACTTGCACATTAATAAGTTATAGCCGATAAAAAAATATAAACCGTGACCAAGAGGTCACGTGATTCGAGTTTTGCTGCTCAGCCAATCAGATCGGTGTATTGTCAGCTGTGCCAGTTCAACCAGTTTATCATGGCTGCGCCCGTAAGGTGTTGTATGAATCGGTTTCGAGACGAAGAAAGCCCAACAATACCATTTTCTGGTGCCAGTTGGCAGAGATCTTGATGGTAAGGAAAAAGAAATAGCCCAGTCCATCCATCCTTTCATTTTCCGACACGCTTATCCCTGCTGGATAAGCGTATATAAATAAAAAGGTGGGAATAAATGAAAAGTAAGATTAACAAAATATCATCAGTCTGAGTCTCGGATTCCGCTCGTTTGCGGGCTCTCACAGTTTGGCTTTGTCCGTCTATTGTGCTATTATCCTGTGCTATCCTAGCGCAGCAGGTCTTGGTGATATCGCAGTCAGTCTGGGCTATTTCTGCCCTGCGGTGGACTGCCGACCTGTCCAGGGTGTACCCCGCCTCTCGCCCATTGACAGCTGGAGATCGGCACCGGCACCCCTTGCAAACCCAGCAGGTATAAGCGTGTTGGAAAATGGATGGATGGACAGATGGATGGACTGGGCTATTTCTTTTTCCTTGCCATCAAGATCTCTGCCAACTGGCACCAGAAAATGGTATTGTTGGGCTTTCTTCGTCTGGAAACAGATGCATATGTTGTACCATATTAAAGCCATGATGAAATAATTGATGTCAGATTGAATTCTGACCATATACCATGGAGGAGGTGCCAAAAGGAATTCCACCACCCTGCTGCAAAGACAGTCTCTCCGCAGGGTGCCTGCTGTAAACCACACCCGAGAGACAAAAGGTCAGAGCTCTTCTGACCAGACCCTCACTTCTCTCAGACCACTTTTTGCTGGAGCCCTCGAGTAGAGGGGGCTGCTACCCCGTCTTCACCTTCTTCCTGCCTGAGACAAAGGAAGAGGGAGACGGGCCTGAACCATGAGGGCTCACGGGCCCAAAAGACAGGAACCAGCACCTGGGAGAGATCTCTCTTCGCCCGGGGGACATGACCGGGCAAATCAGAGTTAAGTCTGCTGTCTTAACCTCAGCGTCAGGCGCAGGAAGGAAGAATCCTGCCATGCAGAAACAGCTTTGTTTATTTCTCCTCAGCCTTTACAGGAAAGCGGACTCCAGACAGAGCTGAAAAAATGGCAAGGAGCCACTTCCCCATGCTGAGAAGAAAAAATGCTGAAATCGTGACTGCAACCGGGTCAGAGGCTGTCTGCAGGACCTCTGAACCTCCGAACTCGACCGATGCTCCACGCTTCGGCAAGCTCATGGCTACATGCCTCCAAGCTGCCCGACCACGCTGTCGGTTAGCTCATAGCTGCAGAGCTGCCCGCTAGCCCGCTGCTGAACAGACCTGTTAAGGTTTATGCTCTGATTTATGTTTTTATTCCACAGATTTGTAAAAGGAAGTGATGTATGAATTGGTTTTGTCACGTGGTATGGTTAATAAAAAGCCAGGTTCAGGTGGGTCGGGTATGCCCCCCCTCCTCTCTCAGAGCACAAACGCAATTAGAGTGTGGAGTCCTGTTTCTTCTGCCAAAATATATCTTCTGGGATAACGGGTCTAGCTGCTGTGTAGCCACTTCTGCCAACAGGTTATGGGCCCAGGTACACACGGAGACCCAAGTGAAAAGTACCAGAAGCGCATGTGAACCACCGCCAAGGAAAGATGCAGCACCATGAACAGGAGAACAGAAGGGAGTAACCGGTGGTCACGGTTGGTTTTTGATGGAGATGCAGAGGTGTCTCTGATGGACAGCAGGGGGCGACACCGCAAGACTATACTTAAGCAGGCGCTGTACATCCCATCTTATCCACAAGACATCTTTTCTGTAAAAGCAGCCACAAACAATGGGGCAACAGTGATCTTCAAGCAAGGACAAGATGCTTTGGTACACGGAGATGGAACAAAGCTCCCCATCAAAGAGCACAACAGACTGTACTATCTACAAACTGAGTAATGAATGGGATGACCAGTGTAAAGGTTCTTATGACATGCAAACCTGGCATGAAATTTTGGGGCATTGTAATTATGATGACATACAAAACTTACAGGGTGTTGTTGATGGAATGAACATAAAGGGTAAAAAATGAAAAACCAACAAAGTCATGTGAAGTGTGTATTCAAGGTAAATTTGCCCAATGGAAGAACAGGGAACTAGATAAAAGAGCTAGAGCTGTGTTAGAGCTGGTTAACACAGATTTAGCCGGACCAATAGATCCACAGTCTAGAGAGGGCTACAGATATGTGTTGTCATTTACCGATGACTTTTCTAGTGCAGTTTTTGTCCATTTCCTAAAATATAAGAATGATACTGTGCAGGCAACAGAAAAATTCTTCGCAGACACAATGCCCTACGGCAAGGTAAAATGTATACGATCTGATAACGGTACAGAATTTACTGGGAAGCTTTTCCAAGCATTACTGAGTAAAAATGGCATTAGACACGAGACATCAGCTCCGTATTCGCCACAACAAAACGCCACTGCAGAGCGAAACTGGCGTACACTTTTTGACATGGCAAGATGTATGCTAATAGAGACCAACTTGTCTAAAACAACGTGGGTACACGCAGTTCAGACAGCGGCCCAAATAAGGAATAGGTGTTTTAATAGACGTACAGGGCAAACCCCTTATCAGATGATTAGTGGGAAAAGACCAAATTTATCTAGGATGCAGAAGTTTGGTTTAGCCTGTTATGCTTACAAACAAGAAAAAGGAAGATGTGAGGAGAGAATCTTTGTAGGATATGACAAAAACAGCCCAGCCTACCTAATTTATTTTCCTCACAAAGGTAAAGTCTTAAAACATAGACTAATGAAGTTTTTAACTAAAAATGTGATGGAGCAAAAGACACAAAACGACATAATATTGGAAGATGAGTTTGACATACCTAATAGGATTACAAAACAAACAGATGAGTTTAAAGAGCCAAAACAGGAGGAACACACAGAGGAGGAAGAAATACCTGAGCAGAGTCCAGCCACCCTTTTGGAGGCGGACAATAAAGATGATGCCATTTGTGATGCAGACCAAGATACAAAGCGTTACCCTTCTAGGCTGAGAAAAAAGCGAAATTACCTTAATGAATATGTAACAGGAAAAGAAATCGATGACCTATATTGACAAAAAATTATTATTGCAACAGGCTTCTGTGTGACGTACCTTTAACATTTGAAGAAGCTGTACTCAAAAGAATGGAAAAAAAGCAATGGAAGAAGAAATGTTATCTTTTAGAGAAAACGATACATTCACTTTAACAACCCTTCCTGAGGGCAAACAAGCAGTGGGGGGGAAGTGGGTTTATGCAGTAAAAAAGAATGCAGATGAAACCGACAAGTTGAAAGCTATATATGTGGCTTTAGGGATTTAGTCAGAAGAGGGGTATTGATTATGAAGGGACTTTCTCCCCTACTGCAAGTCTGACCAGTATTAGAGTTTTGATGCAGAAAGCAGCACAAGAAAACCTTATTTTGCACCAAATGGACGCTTATCTTCATGCACCAATAGATTGTGAGATATACATGGAACAACCAGAGGGTTATGAAGAAGAACCAAACGGAAATGAACGGGTTGTGTGCAAATTAAACAAATCATTATATGGTCTTAAACAGGCAGGGAGAAACTGGAACAATACCTGCATGATTTTCTTTGTGCAAAATCCAGCAGATTATTGTGTTTACACCAGGCAGACGGAAAAAGATAAAGTCATACTTATAGTATGGGTGGATGATCTGATCATCGCTGCTACTGATGAGAAAGTACTGAAAAGTGTCAAGAAGGTTCTCATGGCTGTCATGTTTGCCTTGAGATGTCGGGCCCACATGCAGAAAACACACTCGGTAACTCAGGTCAGAATTCAAGGGTTTTATTTTTAACACGGGAGCACACGGGGCGCTGCGCTAGTCTGCGGGACGGGAAACGATGATGGCTCGAACTACCCCGGGACCAGGGGACCGGACCAGTCTAGGAGGTAAGGGAAATGTGATTAGCAGTGGGAATGAGTGGGAGAAACGGCTATAAACGTAAGCTTACCACGAGGATTGGATAACCGAGCGGGGAGACGGTAAGAAGGACTCAGCTGGGTTGTCTTGAGCAGGCGTTCGGGTTGACGGAGAGCGGGGCGAAGGGGTCCGAGCAGCACCGAGGAAGTCCAGGGATCCAGAGCAGCGAGAGGAACCGGAGAGAGGGTTGGTGTGACTCGCGTCCAGAGTTGAGGTACGTCTGATCGAGTCGGAGAGCTCAAGAGTCCGCAGGGTTCACGCAGACACAGGGAAACCGCAACGAAAACACTCTGGCGTCCTCTCGCTGTTCGGACGCAGTTTTTGTAGGAAGCTCAGATGCTGCCGAATGAGCCACAGGTGTGCGCACTCCGCCCACCGACCAACCACGAACACCTGTGGAGAAGCAGAGGTAACGGAGCTGGCAGCAAGCTGCACAGCCCTGCCAGCTGAGTCCTGACACCACCCCCCCTCAAGGGTCGCCACCTGGCGGCCCAGAGGAGGAAGTGGAGGGACGAGAGGAGAGGAATGCATCGATGAGAGATTGGTCAGGAATGGAGGAACCAGCGAGCCAAGAGCGCTCCTCAGGACCGCAACCTACCCAGTCGACGAGGTACTGGAACCCCTTACCTCGCCGACGGGAGGCCACAATCTGCTGGACCTGACGTCCCTGATGGTCCTGGGCGGGCGGTGGGGGTTTGGCCGGAGGGCACCAGGAACTAGTGAGAACAGGTTTGATTTGTGAGACGTGGAACGTGGGATGAACCCGGGAGTGGGACGGGAGACGAAGGCGAACGGTCGTAGGGCTGACTATGGAGGTGATCTCGAAGGGGCCGGCGAAGCGTGGAGACAACTTTCTGGAGGCTGCTCGGGAGGGTAGGTCTCGTGTGGAGAGCCAAACTCGCTGACCGGGACGGTAACTGGGAGCTGGGGTGCGTCTTCGATCAGCGAATCGGCGGTTCTGTTCTGCAGTGTTCTTGAGCGCTTGAATAGTCTGAGTCCAGTAATGCCTGCACTGGGTGATGTGGTCCTTTACTGAGGGAACTGTTACTCGTGGGTTGTCGTCAGGAAGCAGAGGGGGCTGATAGCCTAGAGAGATCTCGAAGGGGGACAGGCCGGTAGCTGTGGAGACGTGACTGTTGTGAGCGTATTCGAACCAGGGGAGAAACTTATTCCATTCAGATGGGTTCTGGGAGGTTAGGCAACGGAGGGCGGTCTCCAGCTCCTGGTTCATCCGCTCCGTCTGACCGTTGGTCTGTGGGTGATAGCCGGAGGTTAGAGTGTACCGGGCCCCAAGGGCCACGGCAAACTCCTTCCAAACCCTGGAGATGAATTGGGGACCACGGTCAGACAGGATCTCCCGGGGGATTCCGTGGAGGCGGAACACGTGTCGAACCAGGAGCTGGGCCGTGAGAAAGGCGGAGGGGAGCTTACGGAGTGCGATGAGGTGACAGGCCTTAGAAAAACGGTCAACCACTGTGAGGATGGTTGTCATCCCCTGGGACGAGGGAAGCCCGGTGACGAAGTCCAGGGCGATGTGGGACCAGGGACGATCGGGGACGGGTAGCGGCTGTAGGAGGCCTGCAGGTGGTCTGTTTGACGGCTTGTTACGAGCACACACGGGACAGGAGAGAACAAACGTCTTCACATCTTGGGACAAGGTGGGCCACCAGAAATGGCGGGAGACGAGGGTGCGGGTTCGGTAGACGCCAGGATGGGCAGAGAATCTTTCTGAGTGCGCCCACTGGAGCACACGGGAACGAACTGAGGCTGGGACATAGTTCCGGCCCGGTGGTCCAGTACCTGGGTCAGGGTCTGACTGCAGGGCCTGAGCGATCAAGTCCTGAATCTCCCACTGGAGGGCTCCAAAAACACAGGATGAAGGGAGAATGGTGGCTGGTCTCTCTTCAGAATCTGGGGGGGAGTAAAGGCGGGACAGAGCGTCAGGCTTCTGGTTCTTAGACCCGGGGCTAAACGTGATGGACAAATTAAAACGAGAGAAGAAAAGGGACCAGCGGGCCTGTCTGGGATTCAACCTCTTCGCTGTCTGGATATAGGCCAAGTTCTTGTGATCGGTCCAGATAAGGACGGGCTGCTCGGACCCCTCAAGCCAGTGTCGCCACTCCTCCAGGGCGAGCTTGATGGCGAGCAGCTCTCTATCCCCCACATCGTAATTGCGTTCAGCCGGGGTCAGGCGCCGGGAGAAAAAGGCGCAGGGGTGAAGCTTCTGGTCCGACTGTGAGTTCTGGGAGAGAATTGCTCCGACTCCTGTGTCGGAAGCATCAATCTCCACCACAAACTGTCTACTGGGGTCAGGGTGAATGAGGATGGGCGCCTGGGAGAATCTCTTCTTGAGGTCGATGAACGCAGAGTTTGCTTTGGGGCTCCACGAGAAAGAGGACTTGGTGGATGTGAGTGCGTGGAGAGGAGCGGCGATCTGGCTGTATCCCCTAATGAACCTTCGATAGAAGTTAGCGAAGCCAAGGAAACGTTGCAGTTGTTTCCTGGTTTCGGGGACCGGCCAGTCGAGTACCGCCTTAATCTTCTCCGGGTCTGAACGAACTTGTCCTCCCTCTAGGATGAGCCCGAGAAATGACACTGAGGACTTGTGGAACTCACATTTCTCCGCTTTCACAAATAGCTTGTTCTCTAGCAGACGTTGGAGAACCTGTCGAACATGGTCTTGATGCTCTGAGTGATTGCGGGAGTATATGAGGATGTCGTCGAGATAAACGAAAACAAATACGTTAAGGAAGTCACGGAGAACATCATTGACCAGAGCCTGGAACACAGCTGGGGCATTGCATAGGCCAAAAGGCATAACCCGGTACTCGAAGTGTCCCAGGGGGGTCTTGAAGGCTGTTTTCCACTCGTCCCCCCGACGGATCCGCACCAAGTGGTAAGCATTACGGAGATCTAGTTTGGTAAAGACCTTCGCTGACTGGACTGGTTCTAGGGCGGAGGAGAGAAGTGGAAGGGGGTACTTGTTTTTAACAGTTATCGCGTTCAAACCCCGATAGTCGATACACGGACGCAGTGAACCGTCCTTCTTGGACACGAAGAAAAAGCCTGCCCCTACCGGGGAGGACGAGGCTCGAATTAGACCTGCCGCTAAAGACTCCTTTATGTACTTCTCAAGGGCCTGACGCTCAGCCATAGAAATATTATAAAGGCGGCTTACCGGCAACGGGGCACCTGGCAGAAGATCGATAGCACAGTCATATGGCCTGTGCGGCGGCAAGGAACAGGCTTGGGACTTGCAAAAAACTTGTTTTAGATCATGGTAGCACTCGGGTACTAACTTCATTAAATCTGGATCTGCCTGGACGGAAGACGGCGAAACGGTCTGACAGGGAGGAACTGCAGATTGTAAGCAGGCAGCATGGCAACTAGAGGACCAGGACTCTACCCGATGGTCCACCCAGTTTATGTGCGGGTTATGCCGCTGCAACCAAGGGACACCTAGCACTAAGGTGGCATGTCTCACTGGGAAAACTAGAAACGCTAACCGTTCTCTGTGATTACCGGAAACTACTAACTCAAGTGGTTTAGTGCTATGAGTAATGCTAGGGAGGACCCCGCCATCCAGGGCAGAGACGTGAAGGGAAGAATTCAGCGGGACCGTCTCGAGTCCGGTCCGACGGACGAAAGCGCTATCGATTAAATTAAAATCACAACCGGAATCCACTAGAGCTGATAACGAAAAGGAATCACGAGAGGTTACTACAGTCGCTTTTAAACAAAGTTGCGGAGGGGAAGAAGGTGTTAACTGAGGCTGGTCCGTCGGCTCCTCCGCTACAGCCGGCGGACCTGGTCTTTTGGCCGCTCTGGGCATTCCCTGATAAAATGAGCAGGGGAGGCGCAGTACAAACATCGCCTAGAGGACATTCGCTGCTCCCTCTGCTCAGGAGTCAACCGCACTCGACCCAATTGCATGGGTTCAGGTGGCAGGGAACGAGGTTCCGCTGGACTAGGTGGTCTCCGCTCGGGAGGTTGAGGGCGGAAAACGAGAGGCCTGAGGGGGCGACTCTTAGAGCGGGAGCGGAGGCGATTATCTAACCGGATGGCCAATGCAATAAACTCGTTAAGAGTAGCGGGTTCCTCCTGACGTGCTAGCTCATCTTTAAGAGATTCATCTAACGCCTGAAAAAATACAGTCTTTAAAGCGCGCTGCTCCCAGCCAGCCGCAGTGGCCACTGTACGGAACTCAACAGCGAAATCAGCTAGGCGTCTTCCCCGCTGCCGGAGAGCTAAAAGCCGCCTGGAATCCTGCACCTGATCTACTTCAGCTGCAAAGACCATCTTAAATTCAGACAGGAACTCGTTAAAAGTACAGCCAAACTGCTGGCAATTTGGGAACCGGGCCTCTGCCCACCTGAGAGCGCGGCCCGTGAGTAAACGTAAAATAAAGGAAATCTTAGCCTCATCTAAAGCAAACAAACGAGGGGACCGATTAAAAACTAAGGAGCATTGAAAAAGAAACCCCCCACAGTCACTACTGTCTCCGGAGAATTTCTCCGGAGCGGGGGAGGAAGTTTCGGGACCGGATGATGACGTCACCGAAGGCGGAGCTGGATCGGAAGCGGAAACAGGAAGGGCCGAAGCTGCGGGCTGTTGGCTAGCACTTAGCATCACAGTTAGCTGGTTGATCTGACTGGCTAGGCTCTGTAAATGGCCTTGTAGGCCTAAAACTGTGGACTCTAAGCCCCGAATTTGATCCTGTTGGGCCGCTAAGGCCCCACCGAGTGTGTCTGCTGGGTCGCTTTGTAGGCCAGAGTGTTCTTCTGTCATGTTTGCCTTGAGATGTCGGGCCCACATGCAGAAAACACACTCGGTAACTCAGGTCAGAATTCAAGGGTTTTATTTTTAACACGGGAGCACACGGGGCGCTGCGCTAGTCTGCGGGACGGGAAACGATGATGGCTCGAACTACCCCGGGACCAGGGGACCGGACCAGTCTAGGAGGTAAGGGAAATGTGATTAGCAGTGGGAATGAGTGGGAGAAACGGCTATAAACGTAAGCTTACCACGAGGATTGGATAACCGAGCGGGGAGACGGTAAGAAGGACTCAGCTGGGTTGTCTTGAGCAGGCGTTCGGGTTGACGGAGAGCGGGGCGAAGGGGTCCGAGCAGCACCGAGGAAGTCCAGGGATCCAGAGCAGCGAGAGGAACCGGAGAGAGGGTTGGTGTGACTCGCGTCCAGAGTTGAGGTACGTCTGATCGAGTCGGAGAGCTCAAGAGTCCGCAGGGTTCACGCAGACACAGGGAAACCGCAACGAAAACACTCTGGCGTCCTCTCGCTGATCGGACGCAGTTTTTGTAGGAAGCTCAGATGCTGCCGAATGAGCCACAGGTGTGCGCACTCCGCCCACCGACCAACCACGAACACCTGTGGAGAAGCAGAGGTAACGGAGCTGGCAGCAAGCTGCACAGCCCTGCCAGCTGAGTCCTGACAATGGCAAAATGTAAAATGAAGGATTTGGGAAAGCTGAAATATTTTCTTGGGATTGATTTTGAACAGGGTGAAAACTGTGTAAAAATGTCTCAGAAAAATTATGTAAAGAGAATACTGCAGAGGTTTGATATGCAAGACAGCGCTGTAAACATGTTGACATAAAGTACCACTTTGTGAGATCAACTGTAAAGGATGGCAAGGTCAGTCTGTATTATTGTCCAACAGAACTGATTGTAGCAGATGTGATGACCAAACCAGTAACGACATTCAAGTTAGTCAAGTTTGACAGTTTTATCTTTGGAATGTAATTTGAAATATTATTGATTGTAAATAGAAATAATGTCAGAGCAAGTGGGGGTGTTAAGGTTTATGCTCTGATTTATGTTTTTATTCCACAGATTTGTAAAAGGAAGTGATGTATGAATTGGTTTTGTCACGTGGTATGGTTAATAAAAAGCTGAGTTCAGGTGGGTCGGGTATGCCCCGCCCCTCCTCTCTCAGAGCACAAACGCAATTAGAGTGTGGAGTCCTGTTTCTTATGCCAAAATACATCTTCTGGGATAACGGGTCTAGCTGCTGTGTAGCCACTTCTGCCAACAGACCAACAGTTTTCCCTGCTTTTCAGTGCTCCTTCCTTGGATGGCCAAAGTGTACCGAAATCTCATGAGGCACCGACAGGTTGGACAGAGAGACCCAAAGGGAAAGGTTACATATTGGAAAATGTTTGTGATGTGTCCACATGGTGTTTTAAACAAAGGGGCTAACGGAATTAGCCCATGCTAACATCCTGTTCCATGGCATTGCTGATATGGTTCAAATGTGTTTTACGGTTATAACAAACGTAATCTCCACAGGGGTTTCATACATTGATGGGATATTAATGTTTACGTTATCCGGTCGACTCGTTATGACTAAAATAAAAGCCGAAGCTTTCAAAGTCAGCGCCAATAATCCACTAGCCAAAATGCTATTTAGCTCCTGGTTACATCCGGTTCCGGACTTTCAAAAGGAGCTTGTTTTAAAGCATAAGGCTTGTTTGTTTCGCTCCACCGTCGTTCGATTGTGCTTTCAGCCTTATTCCCGCATTAATATTGAATATTAATGTCGATTTAAAGGCGTTTTGGATTAACATTAATATAAGACCGCTACAGCAACCCCTAGCACCCGGAGGTAGAATTGCATTAATAAAATCCCCCTTTCATAAATTTTAAATGATTTTACTGTGCAAACCATTCTTTAAAATATTATTTCTCAAATTAATGTTTTGTGTTTACTCAGGATTTGCATTGTGAATGGATTGAAAACATGCCAAATGTTGTTCTAAATTAGTTAAGCTAATTTAACTCCATTCCATGCTCTTTGAATCAGATCTGCAGTGAACAAGGATTCACTGAATTAATCTGATTGTAATCAACCACTTTTGTTTTGTCTTTGTGTACCTTTGCATGTAAATAGTTCCTTAGCTTAGCTTCTTTTTATCTTCTTTTTGCTTAGTAGTTTAGTTAAGTCTCACTAGCCTAGTAGAAAGGATTTATTGATTGAAATATTGTGTCAATTCAGATAAACAGCATTACATAGTGATGTTCTCTGGATGCTCATTTTATTTCTGTTATTGTTAGTCTGTTATTCTGTCTTGAACTTGAAGAAGTTGTCACCCCTTTATTCTATGTGTGTGCAGAGTTTGCTGTTAAAAGATCGCTAGTGCTCGAATTCATCCCTTTCAACCATTGTCCTGATATCAGCTTAAGAGCTGATCATCACCAGACAATACTTAATAGTCAGAGAGTTATTTATGAAACATTAAATAACTTTAAACAGTGTATAATTGCACAACACATACAACACGGGCGCAACCATGATGAACTGGTTGAACTGGCACAGCTGACAATATGCCGATCTGATTGGCTGAGCAGCAAAACTCAAATCACGTGACCTCTTGGAGCTAAGTGCAACGGTTTATATTTTTTTATCGGATACAACTTATTAATGTGCAAGTGAAAACGTGGGAATATTGGTGTTTTGAGATGACTGCTATCTGTAGCAACTGATCCAAGTGCAAGAAAGTTGCCCCCTGACATACGAAAAGTCATCCAACAGATTCTGGCCCACGGCCTAATAGGCAGCCCATTTCCGGCTGTCTCCTAGTTAAAGTGGCCCGATAGACAATTCTTTTAAGTTTAACTGTAGTGTGAAATTGTATTTTAATAAAATTTTTGTACCTAGGAGCTGTTGGTCACGCCTGTGTTGGTGGATTCCCTGGTGGTGGTTTCTTCTTGGTTTGAGGTGTATTTTTTCCCTTATTTTGCCTTGTGTCTTACTTTAGTTTACCCCTTAGTTGTCTCCACTTCTCCACCAGTTGCCTCAGCTCCTAGCTGCTTTATTCTTTTTCCCCCGTTTTTTTAGTGAGTTTTCCATGAGTTTAGCTTAAATTTTGACATTTCTCCATTTTATAGATTGAACAGAATAAAATTCATTTTTATTTCTTGTAGATAAAATTGTTAACTAAACTGGACAGTCTCTTGCCTGTTATGCTATTATAACGTGACCAACTGTAACACAGTTGGGACTACAACTTCCCAGACCGCCCACAGCTCAGACGACAACAGAGGTTGTGTCTGTTCAGCATGCTTTTCCCTAGCACGGGGTGGGCCCCCCAAGTGCATCTCTTGGCAGGACCAACAGAAACCGCATCACTTTTCCTCCGTTGTATGGACTTTAATTTAACGTTAATTCATTGTTAATTCAACTTGGAAATCCTACATCTCCCAGTGAATCAATGAAGCCCAGCCATTTTGTTTTGGCCAAACAAAACCACCGAGCAACTCAAGAACTCACAGCTGCCCCCGCTGAAACAAGATGCTTGCCACAGCTCCAAGTCGTCACCATCCAGTGAGCCGAGACGGCACCAGCACATTCTGACCCCTCAGCACCACCAGCCAACATCATATTTCCTCTCCCCGTCAATCAGGCTGAGATCCAAAGACGCTGAGCTGTGCACCACCGATCTTCCTTTTTGGAAAGAACAAATCAGTAAAGAGATCTCTATAAGGTAATATTTTGTGCCTGGGCAGAACATATTAGGAACAGGTTCAATGCTTAAGTACTCCAAAAGAGAATTTGTTTGAACTGTGCTGAATATTTCTTATGTGTGTGACTGAATCTACATGATAATCTATTTGCACTTTGCTTGGTTTGGTCGATAGGCACGGCTCTGTTCTCACAAAACAGTTCTTTTCCATTTTTCCTTCCTCTCTCTTTCTCAGCTTCCTGCTCTGGGTTTTAGAGCTTCCCACAGTTTTTGTGAAGCTCTTTGTTTCGGCTGGTAACAGCCCTTCAAGTCGAAGTCATCCCTCATGATAGGCTAGTGGTCTCGCCTGAAGCCATTTTGTGCATGGCAAATTGGGGTCGGAGCTCGTACATCATCAGCTCCGCCATCTCATGAATACCAAGGAGTGCTAAGTTACTCGCTGCTAACAGACTAGCTAACGTTAGCCAGCTGCCTTCCAGAGGCTCTTAGAACGGTTTAGAAGCTAACTGTTGCAACGGGTTACCGGTGACCCACCGGAGAGTATTTTTGAATTCTAAGTCATATAGTTCCTACCATAGACCACCATTTTAAAAACTTTTTTTCAAGATTGTCATCTAAATATTATCTTCTTTCTCAAAACCCTCCCTCCTCCTGTTGTGAGGTACTGTGCACGGACCAGTCAGTTTAGGCGCTCATTGCGACATGTGGACATTACAGCCAGTGAAATTCCGTGCTCAACTTCATGCCAAAATGGTAGATTTGGAAAGTCGTGCAAGACAGGACTGTATTCGTATTTACAATGCGAAAGAAGGGCTTGAAGATAACGACCCGTCTATGAACGGATTTGTGGTATGCCTGTTATAGGAAAATCTGTCGGTGCCATCGTCCGTAGATATGAGAGTGAAGCAGTCACACTGTGTTCTGGTGTCTAGGCCACCTCCAGATGCACCTCTGAGATCTATCATAGCCAGGTTTTCCAGTTACAGAGTAAAAGAAGAGATCCTAAAAAGTGTGGCTTTCAATTGAGTGGCAGAGCGGTGAATCTAGACCATGATTACACACCAGAGATCCTGCAAAAGCGTAAGTCCTACACAGAAGCAAAAGCGGTTCTGAAACAAAAGGAGATCCGCTTTCAAACCCCGTTCCCAGCTAAGTTAAGAGTCTACTACGAGAGCGGACCTATCCACCTTATTTTCGAACGCGGAAGTAACTATGGGTCCAACTTCTGTTTTTTTGTGCGGCACTTCCGTTTCAGCGCTTCCCTCGGCCAAATAACATTAGTTTGACTGAGATGATAAACTGTCACGGCAACATTGTCAAAAATTGCAGAGCAATCGAAGTGGCAGGTCAGTGCCACAGCCTCAAACTATTCATGACAGAGGATGACACGAAGAAGTGGCCTCATATAACGAACGAGGACATTTTTAACCAGTTTGTGTCGTCACTTGGTGCGGACGGCTCTGAAGTGCGACTTGACCGAGGCTAACCTCCACAGTGGAAAGGTTGGATCGGTGTTAATAAAATCAACATGGACCTGGTATCCGTGGAGGCTGATATCCGTTCAAGCCAAAGCAAGTCCGACGTTCACTCTGCTGGATCCTGACTAAATTAACCGGCACTACTGAGGCGGCCGGAGCGCTCTGGTGTTCCGGGTTCGGGGGAAGTCCTTCAGTCATACAGCGGCGACTTATGGAAGGTAGGCTATGAATAGTCTGATTCAAAACATCCCAGCTGTTGTCTCGTCGTGATTAGATTGCTGGTCAGTTCATTTTACAAAGATAGCAGTGCTAAATTTTAGGATTTAACTGATGTTATAACAGGATATCAAAACATTCTGCCCACTTCATAATGTTTAGGCTTGAAATTTAAAATTGCACAACTCTGATGTGTGGTCTCAAAGCTCTTGGTGAAAGCTTGTCATGTTAAAATGTAAGTTGGCTTTAGGATGAAGCTGTAACTTTATTTCTAGTTTATTTGTTAGGGTACCAGTGTTAAAGAGCTAATGAAAACATTGGCTTTAAAGCATTTGTGAAATAAAATTTGATATATGAAAACATTTTTATTTTATAATCAACAGATTGCACATCTTTTCAAGATAAGTAAAAGTCTGATCTCTTGTTCATTGATGCTGCGAGGGTTAAGGTGATTGAAGTTGTTTGGGTAATATTCTGTCAGCACACCACGTCTTCCTTTCTGTAAAGGTAAGTCCTCCATTCTAATTCATAACAGTCTAATCTTTAATGGAAATTTGATATATATCAGGAAGGTAAGTAGAAAATATGGACAGTTTATAGTCATCACTATAAACTACCCATATTTTTATATAAATATGACACCAGGGACTGTAATTTAAATAAAAAGTAACCGTTTCTTTAACTTTGTTAAAAGGTGCAGTTTGCCGTGGCCAAAGGTCTGACTGGATTGTCCTGCACAGATGAGCAACGCCATGCCCAAAAGGCTGAAAGATGGATGTTTCCTGCCCCACAAATAATTAAAGGAGAAGTCCGGTCAAAATCAGAATTAAAACTGCTGAAAGTACTTTAAATATAAAACTACTACATACTGTGCAAAAAATTATAAGTTTTTTTAATTAATAATAATTCTCATTTAATCATGTTTATGTGGAGGAATCCATCTTGGTCAAGAATAGTACTGTCACCTCCCATTTTTTGACGTCACTCGGCGGACCCGCTGTTGAGCAAGTTTCAACGCTCTGTTTGTCACGGCGCACTATTTTCCAAGATCAAACTCAGTCGGGTCCTACAGTATATCTCTATACACGCGTGTGTGTGTGTGTGTGTGTGCGCGCTCCGCGCAGCACGGCTTTGCCGGCGCTGCAGCAGAGCGCGCGCACACACACACACACACACACACACACACACAGCGGAGGAGAGATCGCTGAAGTGACTTAAGTTAGCTGATTATTATAGTATAAGTATTAAAATATAAGAGCATTCCAGCACATGCTGGGCTGAGCACGGCTTTGCACCGGCGCTGCAGCTGAGCGCGCGCACACACACACACACACACACACACACACACACAGCGGAGGAGAGATCGCTGAAGTGACTGTGTTGAAATAAGCAATGTTTTTTCCACTTTTACCAGTTGTGTTGGAACATCCGATGGCCATGCACGTGGGCATTGTTGCTTCAGCAATAGCTCTTGGGAATGTCAGCGGTGAAGTCCTCTGGAAATCCGAAATAATTATTGATGATCGCAGCTGTGTAGAACGGCTCCTATTGACTTTGCATGGAAAGCGGAGAGAAATACTGTCGCCGCTTCCGCTCTTCCACGTCGCAGGATGTGATGTCAAACGCCCCTTACTGCCCATATTTGGGCAGTCATGTCAGCCCCCATACACAGTGATTCAGACGACAATTTATGTTTTTATTTTCTTATTGATTAAAGATAAGTTCATTAAATAACCACAAATGTATTAGTTTTAGTTATAGCTAATGATACCCTGATTTTTCCTTGTTGACCGGACTTCCCCTTTAAATGGCCTACAAATATGCCATAAGTGAAATGTTTAAACTTAATGTAATTACATTTAGTGAAAACAAATTGCATAAATTCAATAAATGAAAAACTGCATCTTCTTGCCAGTTTATGTACATAAGATACACTTTAGTTCTTTACGTGTGCTAAGTCAACATCCACTTGGTCAAAATATGAATAAATACAAATTACATAAGCAAGTGAAATGGATTGCAAAATTTGATAATACGCATTTTAGTTGGACACAATTTTTGTATAAGTAAAAACTTAAATAGTCTGGAAATAAGGATATACAATACTTAAAGTTATTAAAAATGAAAAGTAATTCCAAAATGTAAAACCTCAAGGTGTTAAATAAAGAAATATTTAAAAGCAGAAATCCAAAATCCCTTCTTGTGTATTATAATTCCTCTGGTTTACATTAAAATATAACTAATCAGGATCTTTTTGACATGAAAACTTCTTCGCTTCCTCATGTATGATTTCCCCTGCATGCTCACAGGAGCTGCACAGATTCTAAAGATTGTGTCCATTTTATAAACCAAGTTGATGGTACAGTCTGGTAGATTATTGTGAAAACTTTGAGCCTCCTGATAACTCTTTCCACATGTATGTGGACATTTGCAATCCTCCTTGTGGCAGTTACATCTTCATCAGAGGACTGTTCTCCTTTATAAGTGGATGCTGGTAGAACAAGGTTAAATCTCCTCTCAAACAGCAGATCTCTGATGGTAAAGCCTCTGTCTGCCGTCACTTCATCGCCAGGACGAAAATACTTCAGGAAGCCAGCGTTTTGCCAGCCACATGCATTCTTCTTATTATTTTTCTTTTCACCTAGGTGTGATCATCAGTGCCTGTAGTTTCAGCATCTTTCTTCATAGGTGACTGATTATGGAGCGGCCCGGTCAGCCTCTGCATCACAGTGGCTGCCATCTGTCAAACACAAGACCACAATCAGTTTATTAAACAGCATAAAACATATCAAGACTACTTAAAACCATGTTAACACCAAGCTAATAGAGCAACACCTGTATCATTACTCATAATCATTCAAATATTCATATCACATATTCCTTCCAGTTTTTACAAACAGCCTGTGCTAGTATGTGGGATGCGATTTGTAAGGTTACACAGTTAAATTCTAACTGCAATATTTTGGTTTCTTTACCGTGATAAGAGGAAAAAATGGCTTTTCATTTTTAAAGTCAGATTTTCACCATGTTATACATTTGTAAATGTCACAGTTCCAAACTAAATATTTAATTACAAAGCTAAATGTTTAGATTGTAACCTACATATTAAGATGCAAACCAAGCATTTAGTTTTAAAATTAAATATTTAACTCCAAATTAAATGTTTAGTTTTCAAACTAAAACGTTTAATTTGGAGCTAAATATTAAGCTTGTTATTTAAATATTTAAATTGGAACTGTGACTTATTTATAGATTTATGAATAACAAAAATATGAAAACTGAACCATGCCTTTTATCTTTCATTGAATAACTTTATAAACTGAACCCCATAAGCCTACCAGAAGGGATGAAAAATATCCAGAAAATAATTTAAAGAGGGAACAAAGCTAAAAGACGGCTGGCTTCATGTGAAAGCATATGTTTTATCAGGAGCGGCACAGCCTAAGGAATTAAGACTTAAAGATGGCTAATGTAAACATCCCTTAGCTTACCTGTGTCTGCGCTCCTCTTTGTTTCCTTGTTTTTGTTTTTAATGGAACTTCGCAGCCCATCCACTTTTCTGGCGACGTGTGCTCTTCTGTCGGTCTTTTGTCCACAAAATGAAAAGAACAAACATATGGTCGCTTCGGTGGTTTCTTCAGATTTAAAGCTTTTAACCATAAGGCGAAGAGATTCCTCATTCTTCGGCTGGAGGTGAAGCAAGTGGGGCTCCCCACATTCGCAGCTCTTGTACACGGTCGATGATTAAAACACTCCTGCTCCACATAAACCTTTCTTTTACACACGTTATTATAACAACTTCTAACCGTACAATCAATCATGGTCTTCCTCGAAGTCATAAAGACAAGTAATTTGAGACGAAGTAGCTGCATGAGTCGCTTTTCATGAGTCGCTTTTCAGCAAGCTACCCACTGACAGGAAGTGAGCAGCCGGAAGTCTCGCACAAAAAAACGGCAACTCGCTGGCTCTGTATTTCCGTTGAAAATAAGGTGGATAAAACAGCGGGGAAAGCGATGAGGTACATGGAAAAAGAGGATTCCCTCTAACAAGGAGATGAGGCTCTCCCTCTAAACCGCCTCTCCAACTGGGGTTAATCAGGATCGCTGATTGTTGACTTCCCACTTTTGGAGGTCAACAATTTTTGTTCATTATTTCACTTTCCTGTTCAAGCCAGTTCAAGGGCTTATTCATGTGTATAACGGGGTGTTGCCTTGATGATCTGTATTCAAGAATCTGCTAAATATATGCATGCAAACGTTGAAAGTAGTAATCAAAAGAAGAAATATTTTAACAAAATTAAAAAGGGTAAACACCGGAATAACATTCTTACAGGAAACTCATCCTTCTGAAACGGAACATGCAAAACTATCTAGAATGGGTTTTAAATATCAATATTAATTTTCTTACTCAGCGGGTCATGGGGGGGAGTGTCAATTTTAATATCGAATAATATTACATTTTGAATATTATTTGAAAAGAAAGATAAAGAAGGTAGATATGTCTTGTTAAGGAGGAAGATGGGAGGATCATTAGTGACTGATAAATGTTTACGCTCTCCCAATTTCTGAATGGTCCATGTTTAGACAAGTTTTTGATTTAATTTTAGCAGAAACTTAAGGCATTTTGATATTCGGGGGAGATTTTAATGTTAGTTTGAATTTGGAGCTCGACTCTAACCCGAGAGTAACTAAGCCAAAACTAAAAAATAAAAAAATCAAATGGGCTCTAAATCATGTAGGGCTGATTGATCTGTGAAGACAACTTAATCCAACAAGAAAAGACTATACATTCTTCTCAAATCCACACTCCCTCTTCTCTAGAATTGATTTTTTTAAGTTTTAGTAAAGTTCTCCACAGGGTGTCTGATTGCACAATAGGGAGCATGGACTTATCGAACCACAGTCCAATATATTTAGACAGACATTAATATGGATTGCAGGAACACCTAGAGGAGATTAAATAATCATGTTCTGAACCAAAAAAAAAAAGACTCAAATTACAGCAGATATTAAAGAGTACCTAGAAACGAATGATGATGGAGAGCTCAATCCCATAATACTTTGGGATGACTGTAAAGCTGTCCTCAGAGGAAAAGTAATCGGTTATAGCTCAAATCTGCAACTTTCAAGACAACACAAAATACTCAAATTGGAATCTGAGTCATAAAAACTATGACACAATTATAAACCAATAGGACATCACAAAATTAAAGAATAAATTACTAAGAAGAGAAATTAAATAGATGAGCACTATACTAAAGATATTCAGAAAAACATGACCACAAAACAGATTTATTATGAGGGGGCCCAAAAGCCACTAAAATGCTGGCTTACAGGTTGAAAAAACAACAAGCCAAAAACTCCATCCATCCATTTTCTAACATGTCTATCCCTTGTGGGGGCGCGAGGGGTGCTGGTACCTATCTCCAGCTGTCAATGGGCGAGAGGCGGGATACACCCTGGACATGTCGCCAGTCTATCGCAGGGCAACACAGAGACAAACAGAACAAACAACCATTCTCGCACCTAAGAAGAATTTAGAGAGGCCAATTAAACAGTCATGTTTTTGGACTGTGGGAGGAAGCCGGAGTACCCAGAGAGGTACAGGAAGAACATGGAAACTCCATGCAGAAAGCCCCAGGGAAAGGGTAGGACTTGAACCCAGGATCTTCTTGCTGCATGGCCACAGCGCGACCCACTGAGTCCAGCCGAAAACTAAATTTATAAAATTAGAAATTATGATACCAAATTGATTAAACACAAATTACCACAGATTCAAAAATGTTTTGAGTTTATACTATAAAAATTGTACTCACAGTCCCCATAATTAGCAAATTAGATAAATAAAATACTTATTACAAATGACTGAGTAAATCAAAATTTATATTATGTTATTATATATTTTCTTTCTTTCCATGATGAAAAGTGAGGCATTTCTCTGGTTCATTTTGTCATTGGCATCCTTTTTTACACAGTGAGTGCACATTAGTCCAATGTTACCCTACAGTATCTGGAAGACTGAATAGATCTGATGAGCAACTTACAATAACTTCTTATAATGATGTAACGTGATAATATGTGCGATTGACCGTGACACCTGTCTTTCTCTCTCTCTCTGATCTAAGAATTGTTGTTGTGCTGTGGTGGAGTTTACATTTTACAGTGTTAATAAATTAAGATTTTGGAAGTATTTTACGTGTCCACTCTCACTAATTTCCATTAACCTGGCCTCAAGGTATTGCGCAGTTGGTATTGCAAAGTTGGTATACACATTCAGTACACAAAAAAAATGTGGTGGGCCAGTCTAATCCAAAATGCCAGGGCCGATTTTTTTGTCCCAGTCCACCCCTGATGACATGTTTCATGATTTGGCGTTATATAAATAAAAACTGAAATGTATTGAACAAGAGTAAGTTTGTCAGTTTTCAAGCAGGATTTGTATATCTGTTCAACTTATATATATATAAGGAAACCAAAGAGTTAAGATCACTTACTTACCAAGAGAAATTCCTTTGGGGTTTATTTGTGGTCTCTTGCTGCCCCCTGCTGGACAAGTTTGATCAAATACATATGCTTTACATGTCAACTTGGTATCAAAATTCAGATTTCAATCTAAAATGGCTTACTTCCTGTGATACTTGCACTATGACATTAATTGTAAATTCTGAGTGTCTTGCTGAGATCTACAACTGTACAAAATTTCATTACTCTACGATGAAGTAAGTGAATACCAAAGGGTCCTTTGAAATTTGCTTGGTGGCGCTATAGAGAAACTAAGTCCTGCTCACTAAAGTTTGTTATGGATTCCTGTTGGGGGGTGGATAAGGATGCATCCAAATGAGTTTTAAGCAGCTCGGCCCAAAACTGTGGAATTCAGAGCCAAACGTATGACAGCAGCGTTTGAGGTGACTATGCCACGCCCCCCTGCTCCATCCAATCCAGTTGGGCCTGAAATCCACAACACAACAACATGTGTTCTGTCTGTGGACACAGTTTCATGTGGATTAGCTCAGAGGGGTAACATAGCGACCGCTTACAACAAAACATGACACTTCCTGTTGTCAGGGGGCGTGGCCTAAGCAATGTCATCATTTGACCATTGGATATTATAGGAGACCTGATGGTGATCAATTACTGAAAGTTTGGTGCCTCTGTGTGTTTCTGTGTAGGAGATAAACACTTTTATTTTTTGTGGCGAATAGGTGAACTTTGACCCCTGCCAACGCCCCTTCAGCATGCTCAAAAACTCACCGTTTTGATAACTTTTGATTGGCCATGCCTTATGACCAGACTGCCCGAGTTTCAAGCCGCTCGCTAAAAATCTCTAGGAGGAGTTCCATCAAATACCAATGCTGTAAACGTCAAAATTGAGGTCAAAATCAGACTTTCAGTCTAAAATGGCCGACTTCCTGTGAGACTTGCACTATGACATTAATTGTAAATTCTGAGTGTCTTGTTGAGCTCTACAACTGTACCAAATCTCATGTCTCTACGATGAAGTAAGTGAATAGCAAAGGGACCTTTGAAAATTGCTAGGTGGCGCCGTTGAGGCATTTTTCTTTTGATTTTTGTGACAACCTTAAAATACAAAATTTTTAAACAGTCTTCATGCATCTGCCAAGTTTGGTGAGTTTTTGAATATGATAAAGCCCTCAAAAAGGCCCCTCTTTGGGGTGGCAGATTAATAATAATAATTAAACACTACAGATACAATAGGCCTTCGCAGCGCTTTGCTGCTCGGACCTAATTAAAGTTATGAACATTTCCTGGGCAAGACTAACTCAGTTCTACAACTGATTAGACACCCTTCTTCCAGATTAAATAAAGTTAATAACTAATAAGCCCCTCTCCCTGGGCTGAAACCTTACCCTGGTGGAGGGGTTTGAGTGTCCCAATGATCCTAGGAGCTATGCTGTCAGGGGCTTTAAGCCCCTAGTAGGGTCACCCAAGGCAGACAGGTCCTAGGTGAGGGACCAGACAAAGCGCAGCCCAAAAAGCCCCTTATGATGAATATAATTATTGGACGTCGTGTTCCCTCGCCCGGACGCGGGTCACCGGGGCCCCACTCTGGAGCCAGGCCTGGAGGTAGGGCATGTTGGCGAGCGTCTGGTGGCCGGGCTTTTGCCCATGGAGCCCGGCCGGGCTCAGCCCGAAGAGGCGACATGGGTCCCCCTTCCGATGGGCTCACCACCTGTCGGAGGGGCCAAAAGGGTCGGGTGCATTGTGCAACGGGTAGCAGTAGAGGGCGGGGGGCTTGGCGTTCCGATCCTCGGCTGCAGAAGCTGGCTCTTGGGACGTGGAATGTCACCTCTCTGGTGGGGAAAGAGCCTGAGCTTGTGCGCGAGGTAGAGAGGTTCCGACTACAGATAGTCGGACTCATTCTTCCACTCTGGAGTTGCCCCTGGTGAGAGGCGCCGAGCTGGGGTAGGCATACTTGTTGCCCCCATCTCGGTGCCTGCACGTTGGAAAACCCCGGTGAACGAGAGGGTGGCCTCCCTCCGCATTCGTGTGGGGGGACGGGTTCTGACTGTTGTTTGCGCTTATGCGCCAAACAGCAGTCCAGATTACCCACCCTTTTTGGAGTCCTTGGAAGGGGTACTGGAGAGTGCCCCTCCTGGGGACTCCCTCGTTCTGCTGGGGGACTTCAACGCTCACGTGGGCAATGACAGTGGGACCTGGAGGGGCGTGGTTGGGAGGAATGGCCCACCTGATCTGAACTCGAGTGGTGTTTTGTTGTTGGACTTCTGTGCTCGTCATGGATTGTCCATCACAAACACCATGTTCAAGCATAAGGGTGTCCATATGTGCTCTTGGCACCAGGACACCCTAGGTCGCAGTTCAATGATCGACTTTGTTGTCGTTTCATCTGATCTGCGGCCGCATGTCTTGGACACTCGGGTGAAGAGAGGGGCGGAGCTCTCCACCGACCACTACCTGGTGGTGAGTTGGCTCCGATGGCGGGGGAGGAAGCCGGTCCGACCGGGCAGGCCCAAACGTAGTGTGAGGGTTTGCTGGGAACGTCTGGCGGAGTCCCCCACTAGACGGAGCTTTAACTCCCACCTCCGGGAGAACTTTAAACACGTCCCGAGGGAGGCGGGGGACATTGAGTCTGAATGGACCATGTTCCACGCCTCTATTGTTGAGGCGGCTAGTCGGAGCTGTGGCCGCAAGGTTGTCGGTGCATGTCGCGGCGGCAACCCTCGAACCCGCTGGTGGACACAAGCGGTGAGGGAAGCCGTCAAGCTGAAGAAGGAGTCCTACCGGGCTTTTTTGGCCTGTGGGACTCCGGAAGCAGCTGATGTGTACCGGCAGTCGAAGCGGCAGGCGGCTCTGCTGGTCGCCGAGGCAAAAACTCGGGCGTGGGAAGAGTTCGGAGAGGCCATGGAGAAAGACTTCCGTACGGCTTCGAAGCGATTCTGGTCCACTATCCGGCGTCTCAGGAGGGGGAAGCGGTGCAGTACCAACACTGTTTACAGTGGGGGTGGTGTGCTGCTGACCTCGGGACGTCGTGTTTCGGTGGGCGGAATACTTCGAAGACCTCTTTAATCCCACCAACACGTCTTCCATTGCGGAAGCAGAGCCTGAGGACTCTGGGTCGGGTTCTCCCATCTCTGGTGCTGAGGTTGCCGAGGTTGTTAAAAAGCTCCTCGGTGGCAGAGCCCCGGGGGTGGATGAGATTCGCCCTGAGTACCTTAAGGCTCTGGATGTTGTGGGGCTGTGTTGGTTAACGCGGCTCTGCAGCATTGCGTGGACATCGGGGGCAGTTCCCCTGGATTGACAGACTGGGGTGGTGGTCCCCCTATTTAAAAAGGGGGACCGGAGGGTGTGTTCCAACTACAGAGGAATCACACTCTTAAGCCTCCCTGGTAAGGTCTATTCAGGGGTTCTGGAAAGGAGGGTCCGTCGGATAGTTGAATCTCGGATTCAGGAAGAGCAGTGTGGTTTTCGTCCTGGCCATGGAACACTGGACCAGCTCTACACCCTCAGCAGGATTCTGGAGGGGGCATGGGAGTTTGTCCAACCAGTCTACATGTGCTTTGTGGATCTGGAGAAGGCATTCGACCGTGTCCCCCGAGGGATCCTCTGGTGGGTACTCCGGGAGTATGGAGTAACGGACCCTTTAATAAGGGCTGTCAGGTCTCTATATGACCGGTGCCAGAGTCTGGTCCGCATAGCCGGCAGTAAGTCGGACTCGTTTCCAGTGAGAGTTGGACTCCGCCAAGGTTGCCCTTTGTCACCGATTCTGTTCATAACTTTTATGGACAGAATTTCAAGGCGCAGCCGAGGTTTTGAGGGGATCCGTTTTGGTGGCCTTAGGATTGCGTCTCTGCTATTCGTGGATGACGTGGTCCTATTGGCTTCATCAGGGCGTGATCTACAACTCTCACTGGAGCGGTTCGCAGCCGAGTGCGAAGCGGCCGGGATGAAAATCAGTGCCTCCAAATCCGAGACCATGGTCTTGAACCGGAAAAGGGTAGAGTGCCTTCTCCGGGTTGGGGAGGATGTGCTGCCCCTAGTGGAGGAGTTCAAGTATATTGGGGTCTTGTTCACGAATGAGGGGAAGATGGAGCGGGAGATCGACAGGCAGATTGGTGCAGCGTCTGCTGTGAAGCGGGCGCTGTACCGATCCGTTGTGGTGAAGAGAGAGCTGAGCCAAAAGGCGAAGCTCTCGATTTACCGGTCGATCTACGTTCCTACCCTCATCTATGGTCATGAGCTTTGGGTCGTGACCGAAAGAACGAGATCCCGGATACAAGCGGCTGAAATGAGTTTTCTCCGTAGTGTGTCTGGGCTCTCCCTTAGAGATAGGGTGAGGAGGTCAGTCATCCGGGGAGGTCTCAGAGTAGAGCCACTGCTCCTCCACGTCGAGAGGAGCCAGTTGAGGTGGCTCGGGCATCTGGTGAGGTGTTCCGGGCACGTCCCACCGGGAGGAGGCCCAGGGGAAGACCCAGGATACGCTGGAGAGACTATGTCTCCCGGCTGGCCTGGGAACGCCTTGGGAGTCCTCCGGAGGAGCTGGCCCAAGTGGCCGGGGAGAGGGACGTCTGGGCCTCCCTACTGAAGCTGCTGCCCCCGCGACCCGACCCTGGATAAGCGGAAGAAGACGGACGGACGGACGGACTAATAAGCCAATTATTAGTGCTAATCATTAAAGGCTCATAGCCCCTGATCAAAACCATTTGAATAAATCTTCGTTGTAGCTAACTCAGTAGAAAGAAATCAGACCAGAGTGGATTTGGGAGATTTTCTTTCACGCGATTCCCCCTGAAGAGCAGAAGAGCAAAGTAAGACGGTCTTGCACATGTGCAGTTATTCAAAAAGGGACTTGGGGAAACTTCTGGAAAAATCACCGACCCTAGCTTTAAGTTTGCCTGCTTGAATAAAATAAGGAGGGAATGAGAACTGAACTCTCTAAGCAAAAGTGGCTACTGCTTTTCTTTGCTAATTAAGCTAGTGAGCAGATAATGTTAGATTTGGCCATACTAGTTTAACCTAATCTAGAGCCAACTACTAATAAGACCCATTGGGTTTAAGCACACAACTGCATTTCTTTGTGCTGCTGTTTTTACTGCACCCAAGGTGGGTTTTATTCTGTGAGATAACATTAACAATGGCTAAGTTTCTGAGCGGTGCTCCATAATGTGGAAGCTATAAGATGCCAGCTGTTAAGTGTGGTGCAGGATCCAGGACTCTGGACCATACAGAAAGACTTTGCAAAGAAGATTGATCAAACATCCATCTCTCTGTGTTACAACCCTTAAAAGTGTTTAGGAGAAGAATAACCAGAACTCTCAACTTTTATCCAAAGATAAGAGTCAGATTATGTTAATTTTCGCCTGGGGGTGCCCTGAAGAGCGTGTCCAGTCAACTCTGTCTCATTTTTATCCGAATACACATGGAAGTAGACATATATTACTTTTGTTAAAAAGTGAAAGAGAAGTGTCAACATGTTATTGTTCAGTTAGTGTGTTAAAACACAAAAAAGCAAACAGCTGTTCAAATGTACAAATAATATTGAATAAACTACTTTTAAGTTATTGACAGTATTATTAAAGTAATTTTTTAAGAATGGAGAATTGCTGTTTTTATTTTATTTTATTAAAGAGTCCCACTCATGTAGAGTGCCTCAAGGCTTCATTCTTGGCCTCTTCCTCTTCTCTCTTTACCCCATCCCTCGGGAGTCAGTTATAAGAAACCAGTGTTTAGCCTACTTTTCTAGGCAGAAGACAGAGTTTTATGACACTACAGTTGCTCTAAAAATAAACTTCTCAAAAGTTTATGTTGTTTGGCCTGCATTTACATCTCTAGCATCAGTGTTGACCTTGGACCTTAAAGTCAGTATCTGACACTGACTGCTACAGACCTGAATGTAAGACGTGAGAATAATCTTTGATGCACAGTTAAAATCTGTGGTTTGGTCCAGCTTTTTTAAACTGAGACAGCTGACTACAGATTTTAATCTATGCTTTAATTACAACTTGCTTAGATTACTGCACTTCACTCTGAGCTTAACAAAACTCTAGTGGTTTGACTACAGCTGGTCCAAAATGCTACTGCTCTTGTTTTAACTAGGACCAGAAAATAAGAGCACATTTCTCCAGTTTTAGCCGCAATTCAATGATTACTGGTTCACATACAGATTGATTTTAAAATTCTTTTATTTGTTTTCAAATATTTTCATGGCCTTGCTTTCCAGTATCTGTCAGACCTGTGTCATATGTATTGTTGTGCCATCAGACCATGGACACAAAAATCAGATTGAATGGGAACAACATGTAACATGAGGACAAATCAAAATGGGTTGTAAGCAAAGGAATTTCACACATCCACGCAGAGATAGCCCCTCTCAGAAGGCGGCCTGCTATGGAGCCAGCCTCAACCTCACTGATTTTCATAATTCTTACCTGGGACTCTGAAGGAGAAGGCTGCGCTGGGGGAAGCGACCAGCCATGCGGGCCTCGTTGGCCCTCTCAAAGGCTCACAAAATCTGCTTCTGTGAAATTCATTTCCCCTCACTTCATTGGAGCGACAAAGGGGGAAATTCTCTTCGTCCAGAGGACGTGACCAGGCTTGGAGAACTAACTAATCAAAGCTAAGTCTGCAGTCTCACTTCTGCTTAACCAGATGCCAAAGTGAAAGAATCCGTCTTTGTTTTGCTTCCTCAGGAAAAGTCGGAGCAGCCAGTAGAGGATCCATGCTCCCAAGCTCAGAGCAAAATCTGGACTGAAATCGCCTGCTGCATGCCGGGGACTAGACTACGACCCAGGGTCTGGTCCGACCGCATTTCGGCTAGCTCAGAGCTGTATGTCTGCTGCTGAAATGACCAACGCTTTTCTGGATGCCCAAAGTGAAGCAAACTGACACAAAGGCGCCGACAGGTATGGCAGAGAAATAAACAGGGAAAGTTAAATGGGTTATTTAGAAGGTTACTTGAAGCGTTTTCACATTGTTTTTGAAACACGTGGACAGCTCCCTCTAGCATTCTTCCCTCTAGCATTCTTCAAACCAGGTCATTACTGATGTAATTAGCGTGTGTTTTTATGGTTATAACAAGCGTTATCTCCCCAAGGGTTTTATACACTGTTGGGATATTAATGTTTGTGTTATCCTGTCCACTCATTATGACTAAAATAAAGCCAAAGCTTTTTAAAGTTAGAGCCAAATGTCCGCTAGCCTAAATGCTATTAGCTTCCGGTAACTTCCGATTAGAGGGTGACACGGGAGTGGATTTTCACTCCTGTCCCGTCCCACTCCCACTGAAAAAAATTGTGTCCCGTCCCAATCCCGGGCCAGAGTAGAAAAAAAAAGTCCTGTCCCATCCCGCTCCTGGTAAAATTACTCCCACTCCCATCCCGCTCCCACTCAGAATGACTCCCGCTCCTGCCCCACTCCCATTCTTGTTGTCTTCATTAAGTTTTCTGGCAATACATTAAACCTGAATGTCTATGAAGGGTCAGTTAAGTTCCTGTTTTAGCTATAGTAAAGGCCATTTAAAGTAAAAGGAATAATAATAAATAAATAATAAAAGTATCAAACAAGGAAACAGACCATGCCTATCTTAGTTTAATAAACAAAGTGTACAATGTTGCCTTTTACTAATTCATTAAGTAATTGTTTCACATGAACAATGAAGTTACTTTTATGTTTCAAATTGCTGAAACTAAAGAATACTGCACCGAGCAAGAGATCTATACTCAATTAAGAAAAAAGTGCATAAAGGCATTACTGTCACAAAATAGATAATGTACCTCAATGGTTCATAAACTCAGTTTAGTAAAAGAAAAAGTTGAATATCATTCAAGCATATTAGTATTTTTCCATTTGCGATAAAATATCCATGAACTAATTAGGGTTTAATATCAGAACCAATACATTCATCGAACATTAAGCACATTCTTAGACGGACTTCTCAACTTTTATCAAAAGTTGAGAGTGAGATTATGTTAATTTTCGGGGGTGGTGCGGAGCTGGAGGCGGAGCTAACTGGACCCAGGAAAAGCCGGTCCAGTCAGCTCCGTCTCCGGGAGAACTTTAAACACGTCCCGAGGGAGGCGGGGGACATTGAGTCTGAATGGACCATGTTCCACACCTCTATTGTTGAGGCGGCTAGTCGGAGCTGTGGCCGCAAGGTTGTCGGTGCATGTCGCGGCGGCAACCCTCGAAACAACGTCTTTTTATCCGACCAGACATGGAAGTAGTTAAAAATTAAAAGAGAAGTGTTAAACGCGTTGTTCAGTTAGTGGGTTAAAACAGAAAAAACACAACTGTTCAAATAATACTAAATAAAATAATAAAGTAGTTTTAAGTTATTGGCCGTTTTATTACACTGTTGCACATTGAAAATGAGTCCAGGAAACACGTTTTACAAGCAGGGTACTGAGTGTTAACACCGTGACATTTAACTCTCCTCAAGTTTGTTAATATTTGCAACTTTACAGTCGCTCTGTGAGTTTAATAGATAAGTCCTTACTTCTATTTTTGCGTTGAAAATCCAACTTTTCCAGGCTGAGTTCGCCACTAGAGGTTGTTCCCCCCCCCCCCAAATTCTGTTTTTGAGCGCTGGCGGAAAAAATAGACCGGAAGCACTGTTGGCTTCTGAGTCGTGTAGTTCTTTTGACTTGCATTATAGTTTAGGTTTCCTGGAAAAAAAACTACAAAATGGCGGCGGCGAACCTACATTTTTGATTTTCTATTTTATTTAATTTTTTGGCATCGATCCTAGTTTATTGTACCTGCCACTGGTTTACTCCCGCTCCCGTCTGCTCCCGTTGATATTTAATCCTGTACCGTCCCATTCACGTGATATTTACTAATGTTGACCCCTATCCCGCGTGATTCCCGTGGGAATCACGTGATACGCGTGATTCCCGAAAAAATGTCAGTCTCTACTTCCGATTACGGTTTGTTTCAAACATAAAGTTTGTTTTGCTTCTCTCCACTATCGTTCGGTAGTGCTATGAGCGTTATTGCTGCATTAATATGGAATATTAATGTCGACTTAAAGGTGTTTTGTATGGCTTTAGATTAGTCGATTTTAGCGACCGATCACTACAGCGACCCCGAGCCTCCCGGAGCTATATTCGCATTAATAAATCGAGCTTTCTAAAAGTCTACTGATGTTTACTGAGAAAATCATTCTTTAAAATGTTATTTCATCAAATAATGTTTTGTTTACCTCAGGAATTGCATTGTGAATGGGTTGAAACACATACAAAATTTAACTCCATTCCATGTTCTTTAAGTTGAATTTTGGTTCTTTAACTCAGATCTGCAGTGAACCAGGATTCACTGAATTATTCTGATGATGCTGCTGATGATAATCAACCACTTTATTTTGTCTTTTGTTTCTTTTGTATGTACATAGTTCCATAGCTTCTTTTTAATCTTCATTTTGCTTAGTAGTTTTAGTTAAGTTTCACCAGCCAGTGCTCAAATCATCCCTTTCAACTATTGTCCTGATATCAGCTTTAGAGCTGATATTCACCGGACAATACCTGACAGTTATTTATTAAACATTAAATAATTTTAAAACGATCTCTCTGGGCTCCTTTAATTGGCTTCATCACTTAGTGGAATGGGGGGCTGTGGGATGCGTCCTGCGAGGTGCTGGCTGGGGGTTCCCTGGGTCCTGGGGCTCTGGGGGGGCGCTCGAAGTGGGGCGCCTGGTGGGTCTGACCCCGGGGTCTGTTGCCCTCATCTGGGCGGGGTTTGGGAGGCCTTGGGGCAGCCTACAGCGGCCGCTTGTGGCACTCTTGGGGGGTTCTGCGGTGACGGACGTGGGTTACTGACCTGGTAGCTGTGCTGCCGCTGAGTGGGCCCGGGGTCCCTGGGGTGTGCCGCCCTCGGACGGGGGCCCCGGCGGGGCCTCGGAGGTTCGGGTTCTGTGGAGTATGCCACTTGGGGTCTGGGCTGGTGGGCGCCCGGGTGTCTGCCCCTGCATGGGGCCTCTGGTGTGCTGGGGGGCCTCGGGGCCTGTTGAGCTGATAGGGGGGCATGGACATTAACATCTCATGGCAGATGCTCTCCCCCTTTTTGGGTTGGCACTCTGCTAGTGGGGGAGGGGAGGGAGAGGGAGTGGGGACTAACCCAGCCTGGATGTCTATTGTTGTATGTATGGTGAGTTGTTTGAATGTTAGTGTTGGGGAGGGATGGATGTGGACGTTCGGAGGGCTCCGTGTCCGGACCCCTGTCTCGGTCCTGGTCCATGCCGTCTCCCGGTGCGGGTTCGTCTGGGGGGAGGGGTCCTGGATGGTTCGTGTGGGCTGGCTAGCCAGGGTCCCCCCCCCCCCTTTTTTTATTTTTTTTACAATTTACCTCTGGGAAGCCAGGAGGTTTGGTGGGTGGGTTGGGGGGGTGGAGGTGTTGGTCCTGGTGGGTGGTTGGCTCGCGGGCCCTACCGCCTATCCCTGGCCCCCGGGCTACGGTGGTGCGGCTGGCGGGGCCCCCTTCTCCGGGTGGGCTCTCGGGGAGCGGGGCTGCTTATTGGAGTCAGTAGCGGAGCTGGCTCCCTGGGAGTGCAGTAGGCTTCCAAGTCCTTTTCTCCCCATCCCCAGACTCCTCCCTCTGCCTGCTCCATCATGCTGCCACACATGTAGGACCTTGGGGAGGGGGGCGTTAATGGAGGTGCCATCGCCTCAGATGGCTCCCTCCACCCCATCTCGGATTTAGACATTGAGGGTTCTGGGCAGTTTTTTGGAAGGGTTGCGCTGGCACCAGCTACATTCCGGAGGGTTCGGTACTCCCAGTTTTAAACACACTTGAGAACAACATGCAACAACACAAGATCTGAGCGGGCGTAGGGAGGATCGGGGTCTTTCCTACACCCCCGTTCTCCGATTGCCGCCCGGAGTCTGGGGCCTGGAGAAGGAGCGGGCCACCGGGTCCGGGGTCCTGGCGGGGGGTTGTTGTGGGGCCCGGGTGGCTTGCCGGGACTGGCGCCTCTGCTCTCCCCAAAAAGGGGTGGGGGATGGGTGGCTAGGGTAAGGAGGGGGAGGGAGTGGGCTTAGGCATTTAGGGAGGGAGGGGGGTTCTGGTTGGGTGGCCCGTACGGGTCATGTTGGCCCCCTCCCCAGGGGCCTGGGCCAGGGGGCGTCTTGTCCGGGTACGGGATAGGGGGTCGAGACCGAGCGGGTAAGGCGGAGTGTGGTGCCCCCCCCCACCCCACTTGGGATTATTGGATGTGAGTGTTATGTGCAAATGTGTGTACGGCGTCGCCTTTTTTTATAGTCTGTTCGTTGTGAGTGGGGCACTAGGGTTGGAAGGTGTAAATGAGATCGTGCTTTTTCTTTTTTTTGCCAGCTTCGGGTCCAAACCACTCCCTCGGCGGAGCCCATCCCCCCCATCCTGCCCCCCTCCGCTGGCTGGCGCCTTGGCCCGCTGATGCATTGGGGTTCGGGGCGGATTCCTGGGTGGGCGCCGGTAGAGACTGACATTTTTTCGGGAATCCCGCGGGTCACGTGATTCCCACGGGAATCCCGCGGGATGGGAGTCAACATCAGTAAATATCACGTGATTGGGACGGTACAGGATTAAATAGCAACGGGAGCAGACGGGAGCGGGAGTAAACCAACAACAGGTACAATTAACTAGGATCGATGCCAAAAGATTAAATAAAATAGAAAATCAAAAATGTAGGTTCGCCGCCGCCATTTTGTAGTTTTTTTCCCAAGAAACCGAAACTATAGTGCAGGTCAAAGAACTACACGACCCAGAAGCCAACAGTGCATCCGGTTTATTTTTTCCGCCAGCGCTCAAAAAACAGAATGGGAGGAGGGGGGGGGGGGGGGATCAACCGCTAGTGGCGAACTCAACCTGGAAAAGTTGGATCGGCAACGCAAAGTCAAAAGTAAGGACTTATTTATTAAACTCACAGCGCAACTGTAAAGTTGCAATTATTAACAAAATTGACGAGAGTTGAATGTCACGGTGTTAACACTCAGTACCTGCTTGTAAAACGTGTTTCCTGGACTAATTTCCCAATGTGTAACAGTGTAATAATACGGCCAATAACTTAAAACTACTTTATTATTTTATTTAGTATTGTCTGAACAGTTGTGTTTTTTTTCTGTTTTAACCCAATAACTGAACAATGTGTTAACACTTCTGTTTCACTATTTAACAAAAGTAAAACATGTACTTCCATGTCTGGTCGGGTAAAAATGAGACGGAGCCGACTGGACCGGCTGTTCCTGGGTCCAGTTAGCTCCGCCTCCAGCTCCGCATCATCCCCGAAAATTAAAATAATCTCACTTTTAACTTTTGATAAAAGTTGACAGATCTGTCTAAGAATGTGTTTAATGTTCAATGAATGTATTGGTTCTGATAGTAAACCCTAATTAGTTTGTGGATATTTTATTGCAAATGGAAGAATACTAATATGCTTGAATGATATTCAACTTTTTGAAATTTTTTTTTTTTACTAAACTGAGTTTTTGAACCACATTATCTAAATTGTGACAGTAATGCCTTTATGCACTTTTTTCTTAACTGAGTATAGATCTCTTTCTCGGTGCATTATTCTTTAGTTTCAGCAATTTGAAATATAAAAGTAACTTCATTGTTCATGTGAAACAATTACTTAATGAATTAGTAAAAAGCACCATTGTACATTTTGTTTATTCAACTAAGATAGGCATGGTCTGTTTCCGTGTTTGTTACTTTATTTATTTATTTATTATTATTCCTTTTACTTTAATTGGCCTTTACTACAGCTAAAACAGGAACTTAACTGACCCTTCATAGACATTCAGGTTTAATGTATTTCCAGAAAACTTAATGAAGACAACAAGAATGGGAGTGGGGCAGGAGCGGGAGTCATTCTGAGTGGGAGCGGGATGGGAGTGGGAGTAATTTTACCAGGAGCGGGACGGGACAGGATTTTTTTTCTACTCTGGCCCGGGATTGGGACGGGACACAATTGTTTTCAGTGGGAGTGGGACGGGACAGGAGTGAAAATCCACTCCCGTGTCACTCTCTAGGCGCCGGCTCATTCCTGGCGGCTGCTTCGCAGGGCCTGGCCCCCTGGGGCTTGGTCGGGGTTCCCGCCAGGGGGCGGGGCGCCCCTGGGGCTTCGGGGCCCTGGGACCCATGGCCGGTTCCACTTCAGAGTGGCTAGCTCGCCCCCGCGGCTCCTGGGGGCTTCGGCATTGCGGCAGCTGGGGGTTGTCTCTCCTCTTCCCTTGGTGGGGAGGGGGCAGATTTCCTGTGTTGGCCCCTCTTGGGCGCCCTGTCTTGGGGGCCCCTTTGGGGGTTTGGGGTTGTGGGTCCCCCGGGGCCTGCCTCGGTGCTTAGGGGAGGCGGATCTTTGGTTCTTCACAACCACTATTGAGCATTTTTCTTTTGGATAAATTTTACATACACAAGTGCACTCTCACAAACACCTAATGGTGCTGGGTTCCAGGTACTCAGTGTTCACTTCTATACAGAAAGCCCATAATTTATTTATTTTATTTTTTCTCTCAGCTATCACATTATACATGTCAGATTAAATAATACATACAATTCAGCAATGGTATCAAGGTGTTACTTTATTGTATCTGTTATACTATATCTGTTGGTTGTGCTGTTCTTTTTACATCTCTTTGCAGGTGATGAAGCAGACTGAAGACGTTTTATCATTCTCTCCCTTTTATCTCCTCTTTCTCTCACCTCTTTTCTTTCTTTTTTTTCTCTTCTCGTTCTTCCTTTACTCTCCTACTTTCCCATTGTAGTGTCCACATAATTTGAAATACCCCCACATGAATCACAATAAAACTATTTACATGCATGAATCAAGCGGAGCACTATGGCGAAAGCTGACTGCTCCACTTGTGAAAGTAAAATCTGTTGAGCTCTATTTGGCATTAAGACAATTATTATTGCCACATTGCTAGACACGACACTGAAAACATTTTTTTTTAAAACGGTGTGTAATTGCACAGCAGCACGTTCCTCTTGTTTGCTCAGTTTGGCAGATCAGTCTTTATTATTCACCCGAAAAACAAAGAGTGCAAAGAGGTAACCGCACAATTTCACAAAACTCTGGATTCATGTAGCTTTACCTACATATCAGGCAGGCCATTTCACTTTCTGGGTTTAATGTGCTCTTAAAACATAGTTTGAGATGTTAGCTTTTGGAGTTTTTATTGTTTGTTTTTGTGTATCTGCATTTTACATCTTGCTGGCTTTCACTTTTCATTGTATTTTGAATTGCTAGTTTTTAGATTGTATAAACAATATTGAGTTGAGAATTTTAGTTTTTAAAAAGGGGAAAATATGATTGTTTTACAAGCAGAATTTCTTAAAAAAACAGCTCAACAACAATCTTTTTTTCCTGACTTTAATAAGAAAATATTGAAGCTGATTATAAAAGGCACAATCTGATCAGATTCACATCCAGGCAATGAAAACTACTGTTTATCATTAATCTACGGGTTTATCAATTTAAGTCTACAACCTAGCAGGAGAATGAGGCTGAATTTCATCAAGCCTATATGGTCCGACATTTTCCCCTCAGCTGCAACACTTGAAATACACAGGGGTTCACGCTCCATCTTTAAGCATGATCCAGCTGCTGATGTTTTCCCTTTTTTCAGCTCCATCCACTTCTAGTCTGTTACAGTTTATAACCATTGTCGTCTTTCACAGCGACATGTTCCTCATCTCAGACAAATCTCCTCTATTGCGCAGGGCGCTCTAGTGCATAATTACGCAAGCCGAAGGCTGAGTTTGAAGTTGTTCTCTGAGCATGTTTTGTTTGTGGTTGGAGCGGACAGAATGATTACTTTCTGCTTCGCTTTTAGCCCACTAATAGTCTTAAAGGTGGAATCCTATAAGAAATATAGCACTTTTTATGCATTGCAACCCCTTTATTTGATAAGTATAGGCGCAGCTTTTCACGCTCTGCGCCTCGCTGGTGCCTCACTTAGGAACCACTTAAAAACACTATTGTTTTGGTAACGTCTGGTACCAGCATAATTTATACTTAATGATACCGGTTTGAGGCAGTGAGGTGGACGAATTAGTTCCCGCATTGGTGCGATGCGTGCAAGGAATAAAAAGTGGGAAAAAATTCATCCAAAATGCTGTACCGGTCCATTGTGGTGAAGAGAGAGCTGAGCCAAAAGGCAAAGCTCTCGATTTACCGGTCAATCTACCTTCCTACCCCTCATCAATGGTCATGAACTTTGGGTCATGACCGAAAGAACGAGATCCCGGATACAAGCGGCCGAAATAAGTTCTCTCCGTAGTGTGTCTGGGCTCTCCCTTAGAAGTAGGTTGAGGAGCTCAGTCATCCGGGGGGGGGACTCAGTGGAGCCGCTGCTCCTCCACGTCGAGAGGAGCCAGTTGAGGTGGCTCGGGCATCTGGTTAGGATGCCTCCTGGACGCCTCCCTGGTGAGGTGTTCCGGGCACATCCCACCGGGAGGAGACCCAGAGGGAGACCCAGGACACGCTAGAGGGACTATGTTTCTCGGCTGGCCTGGGAACGCCTTGGGATTCCCCCGGAGGAGCTGGCCCAGGTGGCTAGGGAGAGGGACGTCTGGGCCTCCCTACTGAAGCTGCTACCCCCACGACCCGACCCTGGATAAGCAGAACACGATGGATGGATGGATGGATGGATGGAAAAAATGCATAATTAAAGATTGTAAAGGGCTCCTTTAAAGGGAACAGGAAGAATGACGGGTCTGAGCTGAAGCCCCCGATGTTACAAGTTCCTTAAAATACCCCTTAAAAGTGCGCACCTAAATTACATGTAACTTAATTTTGCGCACCTGAATTCAAGTGCAAGGCGATGCAGCAGCCCACCGAAGCACCACTGGTTCTTTATCGGTAAATAAAATAGAATGAAACAACTACTAACTTTCCTATTGACTTTAATTGGGACATTTTGCTACGGGCGGAAGGACATTAAACGTTTTGAAGGTTGTCAGAAGCCCCTGGCTCTGAGGGAAGGGAGGGGAGAGGAGCAGTAAGAGCGTTGAGGCACCGAAACATGGCGCATGTAGTTAAAAATTGCAGAATTAATAAAAATGAAACGTATAAACAGACTAAGTGGTGTTTTCTGATCCAGCGTGCAGCCATGACTGGATCTGAATGAAGGGTTGATCTGGCAGCCGCTCTCCCCCCTTGCTTCCTGTGTATGCAGTACCAGACCGTGCCGGCTTACTTTCACTACTGGTTAAGACCAAAAATGATCTATAACTGATCACACTCTTCCTGCTGCTCAGTTAACATTAACTGCAGCAGGAATTACTGATGGCCTCAAGCTGCGAAAGATGCCAAAACAGTTCCGCAAAAGGCGGGGTTTAGACTGAGCTCTGAATGGACAGTGCTGTGAATGGATCATCTGCAGCCCATATGGGCATTGTTATTTTTATGTGTGAGAAATGCCTTGTGTGGCATTGTGCGAGAGTTGAGAGCTCCGAGAATAACTGCTGTTCTATCAGGCAAAATATATTTTACAATTTAAAGGCAAGAATGTCAAAAGTGTGGTTTTAATGTAAAAAAACAACAACACACTTATTTCTATATGTGGGATCTTAACCCCTTTTGATATAAAAACATTTATGTGTGTGCCATCCTAGGTGTGGGCGATACAGACTTTAAATTTTATCATGATATATCATGGTATAGGGCTGCACAGTGGGTAGCGCTGTCGCCAAGCAGCAAGAAGGTCCTGGGTTCAAGTCCTATCCTAGCCCAGGGTCCTTCAGCATGGAGTCTGCATGTTCTCCCTGTGCATGCATGGATTCTCGCCGGGTACTCCGGCATCCTTCCACAGTCCAAAAAACATGACTGTTAGGTTAACTGGCCTATCTAAATTCTCCTTAGGTGCGAGAATGGTTGTTTGTACCGTTTGTCATGGCACAAAATGGTTGTTTGTTCCCTGCGATAGACTGGCGACCTGTCCAGGGTGTACCCCACCTCTCGTCCACCATTCACCAGCACACCTCGCGACCCCACAAGGGATAGACGTGTTAGAAAATGGATGGATGGATATTGTGGTATCTGCCAGATCTGCCATTACACACAGAAAGGATTGCTTGATCAATGTGTGCTTCTGTGCTTTTTTGCATCTCTGCTCTGTTTTCTCTAAGCCCCAGTCGGTGGAGGCACATGTTCACTCCATTCACTCTGAGCCTGGCTCTGCAGGAGATTTTTCCTTCCTGTTAATGGGGAGTTTTCCTCTCCACCGTCACATTATGCATGCTCAGTGTGAGAGATTGCTGCTAAGCCATCGACAACGCAGATGACCGTCCATCGTGGCTCTACGGACTTTCTAGATGACTGAATGCTGTCAGACTCGATGCAATCTGTTGGGTTTCCTAAAATAGGAAACTTTTTGATCAATCAGCCTTTGTGATTTGATTGAATTGACTTTATAAAGTGCCTTCTGATAACGATAAAAGTGATAAGACTACAGCTTCTAAGCAAAAATGCTGTGATTAAAAATGTATTTAATGGCAACAAATATATAACAAAATTCAAAATAGGCTTCATCAGTACACTACCTACATAAGTGTAGTGTGATTTTTAATCACTAAACCCTACAAAGTAACTACAATTAGAATTTTTAATTTATTAATATTCATCACTGCTCATGCACATGCACATACAACAGCAAATGTACACAGTTAAAACAAACTCCGTCTTGGAGTAAACTGCATTAAAACTAAAGTCCTAAATAGGTTTCTCTGCCCAGGCACACTTAGATCATCTTAAGGATGAAAAGAGAAATAAAAGGGGGGGGGGGGGGAATTCCCGTTTACTTGTGTCGTCTCCGGGGAAAGTCCCAGATCGCTCCCAGCCTGCGGCGTCTTGGATGCTCTTCGGCGTACGCAGGTCTCGGATAGCGGGGAAACAGAAGAGGGAGTCCCTTCGCCTTTCTCGTCCTCTGGCCGTTCAGACGCTCTGTTCGGCCAAACAAAAGCGTAGTCCTCTTTCGATCACCGGGAGATAACGGCTCTCAGTCTTTGATCAGAGGGGGTTTAGAAGTACTTCTTTTTAAGTCGACCTCCTGCTATAATTAATGCAGGGATTAGTTTGTTTCGGTAATCTTCAGTCCAGCAAAGAGTTATCAAGCACGTGGCGTGTGGGGGTTGGAAACCCATGGAGTGAACAGCTGTGGTGTCTTCTCGAGATGGCGGCATGCCAAAAGAAGGCAGAATGCAGCGCGCCGCTGTGTTTTATAGTTATCACCATAGCAACCTATTCTCGGTCGGCGGCCATTTTGGGCCGTCTCGCATGATGGGAGTTGGTGGCCATTTTGACCACATTGCATCATGGGAAATGCAGTTTGTCACGTCTGAACCGGCGTAACAACTGCTGCACAAAAACATGGATTTCTTTTAAAAGTTTTTACACATCAAGGGTCGCAATAAGTGTGGAGTGCACTGGAAGTAAACTATTCTGTTCTAAATATCCATGAGCATTGGTAATAACAGCGCTAATTAAACTATTGAACACATCAGCTAATCTCGATTTAAATAATTTAATGGAATTATTATCATAAAATTTACATAATCATTTTATGAGTAAGACTTTAATTTACACAGGGGATAATTGTTAACCACGTAAAAAATGAGTAAAATATTATAGAAAGCCAAGAAACCAAGTGAAATCTGTCATAAGCCTTTTTCCATTGCAAGGCTTTGGTTTCATAGGGTAAACCAAAGCCTGGGGGTTTTAAGTTTGATACGTTTCCATTTGCCAGGGGCCATTTATGTAAAACAGTGTGGTAGGAGCTCAGAAGTACAGAAGAAAAAGGTATACAGCAATCTTCGTTGAGCTTGATTGAGCACCAACTGCAGCTTTACGTTTATTGCCTGGCTTGCTTATGCTGGCGGAATTTACATAATTTACAATATATACTTTTGCATGAAAACTCAATCTCGTGAGTCCAGTGGTTCATAGAGGGACCCTCTACGGAGCCAGTAGGTCAGGAAAATAATCTAAATGGATCTGTCGGGTCAGACTATTTGATGTGGCTGGCTTTAGAGCACAGCTCCTGTCCGACCGGAAGTTGGTTAGCCCCTCCATATAAGACGCACCTGATTATAAGGCGCATTACATAAGCTTCCCAAGTGAGTAATATCACTCTGCCCCTCCAGTAGGGTGACCAGATGCCCCCGATTTCCAGGGACATACCCCATTTTGGATGACCTAGCCCCGGGCAAAAGCTGTCCCCGAAAATGAAAAGCTAACCTTAGCTTAGGACGCGCGTATGCTGCTTTGCTGCGCTTTGCAACGTGTCTAGTGTGTTTCCTCCTTAACACTGCTCTCTCCTGAGAGGGAGAGCTATCCGTCTGTCGGGAGGACAGAGTAGTTGGACAACACCTGTTTCTAACATAAGGCCAAAATAAACGGAACTGTCCTATCAAATTAACTTACTAACTTTATTGTTGCTAGCATGTACTCCGGGCGCGGGCTGCCTTACATGAATGCACTTCTGGTTTCGACATTACAGTCAGGCAGTCTTGTAGACAGCTCAGGGGTCCGATCAGGTAGTGACATAGTGTACCGTAATGCTTCGAATGTCCATTGAGAGGAGCGGCTTCGTTGCTTGCCAAAGTTGTACTTAAACATTTTAACAGGTTTTTTAACGCATTGTACCACATAAAATCGATCAGTAAGCACAACTTTAATCAGGCGCACCCGATTATAAGACGCATCATCAATTTTTGAGAAAATTTAAGGATTTGAAGTACGCCTTTTAGTCCAAAAAATACGGTACATAAGTCTATCCCCTTTAAAGTCTATAATATAATAGCAGACAAGATGAGAAGGTACTTAATTGTACAAGGGAGACTCTCTACAGAGATTCTAAATGTAGTTAATATTTATGCTCCAAATAAGGATGAACCTGATGTCTAACGATCTTTATTTTATATATTGTCAGAACTTAATGACCATTATATTCCGGCAGGTGACTTCAACTGCCCTCCTGACCCCAGTTTAGACAAAGCAGCACTTATAGATAAAGCTCACAAGAGCAGAGAAGTCATTTCTCAATTTACTAAGGAACTGAAATTGAGGGATATATGGAGAGATAGAAACCCAGGAGCAGCCACATATTCTTCTTATTCTAGCACACAAAACTCATATTCCCAAATCAATTATTTTTTAGTCTCAACAAGCCTACTATATAAGATAAAAGATTGTACTTATGACAGTATTATTTCAGACCAAGCCCCAAGTAGTTTAATAAACATAGATCCAGGTCTGGTACGAGATCAACCCAAATGGAAATTCCAAAAACACTGGTTAAAGGATCCGGTCTTTTTGTTATATTTTAAAAGTCAAATTGATGATTATTTCTTATTTAACACATCTGAGACATCTGCTTCTATTAGATTTGAAGTATTTAAAGCCTTTATAAGGGGGCAAATAATTAGTTATACAAGTTCATACTCAAAGAGTGCCAAATTTAAACTGAGAACACTAGAAACTAAAATAAAACAGATAGAGAAGTAGTATTTTGGGAATCCCTGTCCCAAACTACACTAAAACTTGTCGACTTTAATATCACAGTCCAATGAAATTTCTGCATCACAAGCTTTAGCCAACCTCTTGAAACCTAATGAGTCTTAGATCAAGGAGAAAAATTGGGCAAAATCCTGGCCTGTCACATTAAACATTCCCAGTTAGAAAGATCAGTCACTGAAATTAAAAATGATAGGAGAAATAATCTTTGACCCTACTAATATAAATGACTCCTTTAAGGAATATTATGAAAAGTTATATAGACTGTTACTGGATAATATAAATATTCCGAAAATTAAGGAAGAGGACAGTGAGTTATTGGGTGAAAACCTAATAACTGTATGCAGTTATTCCTCTCATAGGTTCGTTGTCCTTTTCTGCAGCACCCATGTTGTCTGCTGGCAGTGATCAGAGGGCCTTGAGGCACCGATGTATGGCAGCCTTGCTTCTATCAGTCTGCCCGAGGGCAGCTGTGCCTACAAACATAGCGCACCACTGTCAGCATGTGAATGACTGTATGTAGTGTGAAACACTTTGAGGTCCTCTGGATTGGATAAAGCTCTGTACAAGGACTGGCCATTTACCTTGGCACACCTTGTTTGGAGAATTATGCACACTATCCCAAAAACAGCATGCTAATAACAGTGAAGTTTGGATGTGGTAAGATCATGTTTTGGTTGGTTTGCAGCATGTTACTGTCAGATTTCATATGACAAAACAACGAATGAGTAGGAGAAATGTACGGGACATTCTTGTTAAAAATGTGAAGAAGAAACCACGCTACATTTCCAAGACAATAGTACCAAAAACCCAGCCAAGGGAACTCTTAAATTGTTTCAGAGAAAAAGTAAAACTGCTAGAAGGGCCCAGTTAATCATCTATCTTCTATTGAAATGAAAATCAATTGAAATAACAGAAGTTCAGAGTGCATTGAAAGGACCCCAGAATCTTCAAGATTTAAAGTTTGTGTAGAAGAATAGGTCAAAATCACACAAGCAATGCATGTGACCAGGGTCTGCATAAGACATCTAGAAGTTGTCATTACCAAAATACGCTTCTCTAAATAAATATCATTACATACATGAATTACTTTTTACTCTCATTAATTTTTTTGTAATAACTTTATTTGGGGACTAATTTGTTTTGAATGCTTTGTAGGGGCAGACTATAGAGGTTGCGGCAGACACCTGATGAAAATTTTATGTCACTGGCCTCATTAAAAATATTTAAACAGAAAAACTTTGATTTGTTTAATACTTATTTTATTAATGTCTACTGTAAAAAATTAGTAACCGGACTGAAATAGTCACTCTCAAAGCTTCTACAGCTGCAGTAGTGAGGACAAATCCTTTATGTGTATCCAAAACTGAATTAACGTCTTCAATAATTCAGAGACGATTTTCCACCTACCTGATGCATAGGACGCATGTAGATAATGCGGTTTCTCTCTGGAGGCATTCTTAGTATCTGATCTAGAACCTGCTCCATGTCCAGCTTCTTACATTGAGCAAAGTCGAATCTATTTACTATGGGTGCCCTTTCGATTCTCAGCTGCTTCAAAACACGACATCTAGTGGCTGTTGAAAGACAAAAGAACAACAAGTTTATATGTAGAGATTTCAGAAGACATCTATGAATTCATTTTACATTTAAAGGGGACATAACATGCTTAATCCACTTTTTTAGCCCTTAAAGACATTATGTTGTGTACTTGAGTATTTAGGAGTGCAGAAAAGTATAATTTTGTCTCTCTAGGCACTGCGTGGATATATTTACATTTTGTTTGGGTCATACTTATCATCCATTCAGTTTTTCTATTCCCCATATATGTTTTTGAACAATAATGCCCCAGTGGGGGGCGCTGTTGAGCACGTGGTTTTCCGGGCTCCTGTCAAACTTCTGATTTTAAGCCTCGTTGTGCTTGGTAGTCTAATAAGCTACAACAAATCTACTTTATGAACACATGTTTAAGGAGAGTATACCAGGTATAAATGGCAACGCAGCAGCGGAAAAACAAAACACGAGGAGCCGGCTACGGTACAACCTAGCATAGCGTCGATGCTAACTATGACTGCCCTGGACAGGAAATGAACGCAGAAACACTACAAATCCTACTATCGCTCAAAGCTGACTTTGCAGAAGTAATAAAGATAGAGATGAGAAACGCAAGTGCTGCCAATTTTGCATCCCTCAAGAATGAGCTAAGTGCGATGGTAAAAGGAGGAGATACACACTGCTGTGGCTTCACTACGTGCTGACATTTCACATGTGAAAGCTGAAGTAAAATAAATAGAAGAGGTTTGTCTTCATGGGCTGATGAATTAACTTTTTTGCAAACAATAGTAAATACTTTGTCCACAGAGGTAAAAACAAATGTTAAGACCTGGAGGCAAAAATGCGGAGGTGCAATATCCGAATAATTGTAATGGCTTAGATAACATGCAAATTCAATCTAAACAGGTCCACCCCTTAGTAATGGGCGGTATTACAAGGCCTTTGTTGGGCAGTAGTATAAAGCTTGTTACTCCACATTACTCCAGACTTTTTGAATTGAGAAAGCTTCCTGGAGAGGAAGCGAAGCGTCTTCAACTACGAAAAACAAGTCCAGTTGCTTTGTTTTTTTACTTTTTTTGGAATGACCATGACCTGGATGACTGAGAATCTTCACCAGCATATTTCCTCCCCATCCCCAGACACCTCCCTCTGCCTGCTCCATCATGCTGCCACACATGTAGGACCCTGGAGGGTGGGGGCGTCGCTGGGGAGAGGGGAGGGTATCCCAGTCCCGCTGTCTGGTAACGTCCCTGACACCAATTTTATTATACATCTTAGACACTTTCATTTATAGCATTCTCACACATATATGTAAGGCTTTAATGGGGGGAGGGGGCTTATTGTGTAGGCCTCACCTCTGGTGGCTTCCTCTTCCCCCACTGGCATTTAGACATTGAGGGTTCTGGGTGGGTTGCATGAGGGGGGGGGGTGCACTGTGCCGGGCACCCCTCTTTTTGGCAATCCGAGTTTTAAAGACACTTGAGAAGAACATGCAACACGACATGTGAGCAGGCGGAGGCAGGCTAGTGGTCTTTTCACACCCGTTCTCCGATTGACACCCAGAGTTCGGGACCTGGATGAGGAGCGGGCCACCTGGTCCAGATGTTCTTGGCTGGGCCTGGACGCCGGCTGGCACTTCTGCTCTCCCCTGGAATATGAGGGGGGGCTAAGGTATGGAGGGCAGAGTGTGGGGGAGGTAGTAACTCAGGGTTTGTGGGGGTGGGGGGGGGGGTCTTTTTGATTAGCACGTTTGGTTCATGTTGGCCCCATCTCCGGGTGGGTTGGCCTGGTACGTATTGAATAATACTGTATTAAATAAGTATTAAATAATATACAGTATTAAATAATACTGTATATTCTTCAGCGATGGTGTTGGTTATTTGTACCTGTAATACTTTATCGGCTGGTTCTGCTGTTCTTTTTATATCTCTTTGTAGGTGCAGCTCTTCTTTCTAGAAATCTGGCCGGTTTTATTAGTTCTCCTAAATGCTGACAACCCAGGGTCCAGACCAGGAAGCAGAGCCGTAGTTTAACACACCTCTCTGCAGCTTCTGTACTGTTACCCACCCATTATCCTATTGAGACGGTGTCTTTCCCACGGCCAAAACTTAACAGATCAAAAACTTATCTAAAAGGAACAAATCATAAAAACCTAATAAAAATCAATACGGTTCACCTTGAACCTAAAAATAAAACAATTAAATGTGGTCTATTAAATATAAGGTCTCTCCCTCCAAAGACTTTGTTAGTTAACGAATTGATTTCTGATAAACAGATTGATTTGTTTTGTCTCACAGAAACCTGGCTACAAGAGGACTACGTTAGTATAAATGAGTCAACTCCCTCCAATTATTCAAATTTCCACATTCCCAGATCTGTGGGAAGAGGAGGAGGAGTGGCAGCCATCTTTCAGTCTGATTTATTAATTAGTCCCAGGCCAATTAATAACTACAGTTCTTTTGAACATTTAACCCTCAGTTTCCCTCATCCAAACTGCAAAGCAATAAAACCTCTTCTGTTTGTTGTTTTGTATCGTCCACCAGGCCCTTACACTCAGTTTTTGGATCAGCTGTCAGACTTCTTATCTGATTTGGTGTTAAATACTGATAAGGTTATTATAGTGGGTGATTTTAACATCCATGTTGACACAGAATGTGATAACCTTAGTGTAGCCTTTAAAACTATCCTAGATTCAATTGGTTTTGCTCAAAATGTGCATAAACCGACGCACTCTTGGCTCCATACTTTAGACCTTGTGCTGACATATGGCATTGATTGTGAAGAATTAACAGTATTTCCTCACAACCCTGTCCTATCTGATCATTTTTTAATAACATTTGAGTTTAATCTAACGGAGTTCTCCACCCCCAAAAGAGGGTTCCATTATAGTAGATCTTTATCGGATAATGCTGTATCAAAACTTAAAGAGTCTGTCCCCTTTTTAATATCCTCCGTATTGCAGAAATGCCCCTGTAGATGGATAATGATAATGCTGTATCAAAACTTAAAGAGTCTGTCCCCTTTTTAATATCCTCCGTATTGCAGAAATGCCCTGTAGATGGCAGCAATGTTGTTTCTTCCAATTCACAAATAGATGTCTTTGTAAACGGTATGACTTTGTCATTGCGTTCTGCATTAGACAATGTAGCTCCCTTGAAAAATAAGGTGATTATTCACAGGAAGCTGGCTCCTTGGTTTAATTCAGAGCTGCATTCCTTGAAGCACAATGTTAGGAAATTGGAGAGAAAATGGCGCTCTACACACCAAGAGGAATCCTACCTAATCTGGAGGGACAGTCTATTGTTGTATAACAAGACCATTCGCAGAGTTAGAGCAGCATATTTTTCATCATTAATTGAGGAGAATAAGAATAATCCTAGATTTCTCTTCAATACAGTTGCCAAACTTACCCAGAGCCACAGCTCTGTTGATCCAGCCATCCCCTTAGCTCTTAGCAGTAATGATTTTATGGGATTCTTCATAAATAAAATTGATTCCATTAAAAATAAAATAATTGGCATCCTCCCAAACATGATTACCTCGTCCTCAGTAAGTGAGGCAGCATTGGAGGAATCCTTAGAACCTGCGCAGTGTCTGAACTGTTTAAAAGCAGTAGAGCTTTCTGAGCTATCTAAAATTTTAGCTTCATCTAAACCTTCTACCTGTATGTTAGACCCAATCCCAACCAAGTTGTTTAAGGAGGTATTCCCTCTGATCAGTGGTCCTATTTTAGACATGATTAATCTATCCTTAGTAAATGGATATGTACCAAAGGCTTTTAAAGTAGCTGTGATTAAACCTTTACTTAAGAAACCTTCTCTTGATCAAGATGAGCTAGTAAACTACAGACCTATATCTAATCTTCTTTTCTTATCTAAAATTCTTGAGAAAGTAGTTGCTAATCAACTTTGTGAACATTTACAAAGTAATGACCTACTTGAGGAGTTTCAGTCAGGCTTTAGAGCTCATCATAGCACTGAAACAGCTCTGGTGAAGGTCACCAATGATATTCTCATGGCCTCAGATAATGGACTTGTGTCTGTACTTGTCCTGTTAGATCTCAGTGCTGCATTTGACACAGTTGATCACATTATTCTCCTACAAAGACTTGAGCATACTGTAGGGATTAAGGGGAAAGCATTAGGCTGGTTTAAATCTTATCTGTCGGACAGATTCCAGTTTGTTCATGTTAATAATAAATCTTCTTCAAACTCTAGGGTCACCTGTGGAGTACCACAGGGTTCAGTCCTTGGACCAATTCTATTTACTATATATATGCTTCCGATCGGCAAAATTATCAGACAGCATGGGATTAATTTCCACTGTTATGCTGATGACACTCAACTATATTTATCCATAAATCCTGATGAATCCAATCAGTTACTTCGACTGCAGTCATGTCTTGATGACATCAAAAGCTGGATGACTTTAAATTTCCTGCATTTAAATTCTGACAAGACAGAAGTTGTAATCTTTGGGCCAGAGTCCTCAAAAAATAAACTTCTTAATCAATCACTGAATCTGGATGGCATTAACTTGGCCTCTGGTAATAAAGTAAAAAATCTTGGTGTTATTTTTGACCAAGACATGTCATTTAAATCCCATATTAAACAGGTTTCCAGAGTTTCCTTTTTTCACCTCCGGAATATCGCCAAAATTAGAAACATTCTGTCCAGGGGTGATGCTGAAAAACTAGTGCATGCATTTGTTACTTCAAGGCTGGACTATTGTAATTCTTTACTATCAGGAAGTCCACAAAATGCAGTTCGAAGTCTTCAGCTGATCCAAAATGCTGCGGCAAGAGTTCTGATGAAAATCAACAAGAGGGATCATATTTCTCCAATTTTAGCTTCCCTTCATTGGCTTCCTGTTAAATCAAGAATAGAATTTAAAATTCTTCTTCTAACGTATAAAGCCCTTAATAATCAAGCTCCATCATATATCAGAGCTCTGATTACTCCGTATGTTCCTAACAGAGCACTTCGCTCTCAGACTGCAGGTCTGCTGGTGGTTCCTAGAGTCTCTAAAAGTAGAATGGGAGGCAGATCCTTTAGCTATCAGGCTCCTCTCCTGTGGAACCAACTCCCAGTTTTGGTCCGTGAGGCAGACACCCTGTCTACTTTTAAGACTAATCTTAAAACATTCCTTTTTGACAAAGCTTATAGTTAGAGTGGCTCATGTTACCCTGAGCTACCTCTATAGTTATGCTGCTATAGGCTTAGGCTACTGGAGGACATCAGGGTCTAATTTTCTCACTCTACTGATTTCTACTGTTCTTCATTCTACGGTTCTCCAGTTTTGTATTGTATTACATTGAAATGACTGTCGTCATTTCAGCTTTTAACTTTTTGCTCTCTCTCTTTTTCTTCATAGTAGGTACACCTGGTCTGGCGTTCTGTTAACTTTGACATCATCCAGAGAAGACGGCTCACCCGTTACTACCATCTAATGTAGAACAGATTACTAGATCAATGTGTGCTTCTGTGCTTTTTTGTCTCTCTTGTTGTGTCTCTGCTCTGTCTTCTGTAACCCCAGTCGGTCGAGGCAGATGACCGTTCATACTGAGCCCGGTTCTGCCGGAGGTTTTTTTTCCCGTTAATGGGTGGTTTTTCTTCCCACTGTCGCTTCATGCTTGCTCAGTATGAGGGATTGCAGCAAAACCATGTACAATGCAGACGACTCTCCCTGTGGCTCTACGGTTCCCCAGGAGTGAATGCTGCTTGTCAAGACTTTGATGCAATCAACTGGTTTCCTTATATAGGACATTTTGACCAATCTGTATAATCTGACCCAATCTGTATAATATGATTGAACTTGATTTTGTAAAGTGCCTTGAGATGACATGTTTCATGATTTGGCGCTATATAAATAAAATTGAATTGAATTGAATTGAATTGAAGAACAAGACTCAGAGGACGTTGTATTGCTGCCTCCCTTTTCTCTCCTCTTTCTTTTTCACCTTTTTTCCATTTTAGGCATTTTGTCTCATCTGTTTGTCTCCTTTTTTCCCCTTTTCTACCTTCCTGTTTCAGTGACCATTAAACATGAAATAGTCCCAGCATAAATTCTAATAAAGCCTGTTGCATATATAAATCAAGCGGAGCACTACGGCGAAAGCAGTAAGACTCGACTTGTGAAAGTAAAATCTGCTGGGTTCTTTTTGGCATTAAGACAACAATTCTTATTGTCACATTGCTAGATAGGACACACAGAAAAAGATCTAGATACGATTTATGCTATACAATTCCAGAAAAGGCGTAGTGTTCCCTCACCCGGACGTGGGTCACCGGGGCCCCACTGTGGAGCCAGGCCTAGAGGTGGGGCTCGCTGGCGACCGCCTGGTGGCCGGGCTTTTACCCGTGGAGCCCGCCCGGGCACAGCCCGAAGAGGGAATATGGGTCCCCCTTCCAATGGCCTCACCACCTGTCGGAGGAGCCAAAGGGGTCGGGTGCGTTGTGTAATGAGTGGCAGTCGAGGGCGGGGACCTTGACGTAGGGCTGGGCGATAAATCAATAACAATATATATCGATCGATAGACGTGTGGCGCGATAGGAAAAAATAGGGTCGATAAAAACTTTGATAGACAGTTTTACTTCCTTGCTACAGTCGGCACGCCGTCACTAAGCGCCGCCCTCTCAAACCACAACACAGAGCATGTGAATATGTTGCAGCAAGGAGCGGCGGAGGAAACGGTCCCAAAACGGGGTTTTACTAGTTTGCCAGCCTGATAGAAATAAACCACAGTGATTTGTAAAACTTGCAAGGAACCGGTAAAAGCAGAGTCTGGTAACGCAACCCACCAGTATTCATCACGTAAGCCGCTCACACCCGCAGCAGCGCGAACTGTGCGGCTCCGCGTCGTCGTCGTCGGAATTTTCTGGAACTTCTTCCAAAACAAAGCAGGTATAGCAGCTAAACTGGGCTCCCTTCTTTGTGATAAAATGACAAAGCGTCCAAGCGGCATAAGGACATAACGCATGCAGTAACGTGCTTTATAGTGATGGATATGTCTGCTGTTCTCTGCAGCTGAAAAACCTGCCACTCTTGATCCGCGATATAAAGTTGTTATTTTTCTTAAAAAAAAATTCTGTTATGGTTAAAAAAGTTGGTTAAATAAAGATTTAATTGGAATTCTGTGTTTGTGTTCTTTATTTAAATCAAATAATTTAGCAATATCATAAAATGTCCAGGCAGAGCTGCACATAAAATATGGTTTTAAATATTTTCAATAATTATCGATATCAATCAATATGCATTTTTTTTTTATCGCTAAGCTTTTTTTCTATATCGCCCAGCCCTACCTTGACGTTCCGATCCTTCCGATCTCCAGAAGCTGGCTCTTGGGACGTGGAATGTCACCTTTCTGGTGGGGAAGGAGCCTGAACTAGTGCGCGAGGGTGAGAGGTTCCGTCTAGAGATAGTCGTATTTACCTCGACGCATGGCTCTGGAACCAGTCTTCTTGAGAGGGGGTGGACATTCTTCCACTCTGTTGTTGCCCCTGGTGAGAGGCGCCGAGCAGGAGTGGGCATACTTGTAGCCCCTCAGAATCAGAATCAGAAATACTTTAATAATCCCAGAGGGAAATTATTTCGTAATTGGTTCCCGTACATTGGGGTTTATCCCGATGAACGAGAGGGTGGCCTCCCTCTGGTTACGTGTGGGGGGACGGGTTCTGACCGTTGCTTGTGCTTACGTGCCAAACAGCAGTTCAGATTACCCGCCCTTTTTGGAGTCCTTAGAAGGGGTACTGGAGAGTGCCCCTCCTGGGGACTCCCTTGTTCTGCTGGGGGACTTCAACGCTCACGTGGGCAATGACAGTGAGACCTGGAGGGGTTTGGTTGGGAGGAATGGCCCACCTTATCTGAACTCGAGTGGTGTTCCGTTGTTTGACTTCTGTGCTCGTCATGGATTGTCCGTAACAAGCACCATGTTCAGGCATAAGGGTGTCCATATGTGCTCTTGGCTCCAGGACACCTTAGGCCGTAGTTCAATGATCGACTTTGTTGTTTCATCTGACCTGTGGCTGCATGTCTACCACACTTGGGTGAAAAGAGGGGCAGAGCTCTCCACCGACCACTACCTGATGGTGAGCTGGCTCCAATGGTGGGGGAGGAAACTGGTCAGACCTGGTAGGGCCAAACGCATTGTGAGAGTTTGCTGGGAACGTCTGGCAGAGTACCCCGTGAGACGGAATATAACCCCCACCTGCAGGAGTGCTCTGAACATGTTGCGAGGGAGGTGGGGGACATTGAGTCCGAGTGGACCATGTTCCGTGCCTCTATTGTTGAGGCAGATAGTTGGAGCTGTGGTTGTCGGTGCATGTCGCGGCGGCAACCCTCGAACACGCAGGTGGATACCAGCGGTGAGGGAAGCTGCCAAGCTGAAGAAGGAGGTCCTATCGGGCTTTATTGGCCTGTGGGACTCCGGAAGCAACTGATGTGTACCGGCAATCCAAGTGGCAGGCGGATCGGCGGGTCGCTGAGGCGATTCTGGTCCATTTCCGGCGTCTGAGGAGGGGGAAGTAGTGCAGTACCAACACTGTTTCAAGTGGGGGTCTGCTAACCTCGGGACGTCGTGTGTCGGTTGGCGGAACACTTTTAAGACCTCCTTAATCCCACCAGCACGTCTTCCATTGAGGAAGCAGAGCCTGGTGACTCCGGGTCGGGTTCTCCCATCTCTGGTGCTCAGGTCACCAAGGTGGTTAAAAAGCTCCTCAGTGGCAAGGCCCCGGGGATGGATGAGATTCGCCCTGAGTACCTTCAGGCTCTGGATGTTGTAGGGTTGTGTTGGTTAATTCGTGAACATAGGGGGCAGTTCTCCTTGATTGGCAGACTGGGGTGGTGGTCCCCCTATTTAAAAAAAAGGGGAAATCACACTCTTAAGCCTCCCTGGTAAGGTCTATTCCGGGGTTATGTAAAGGAGGGTCAGCCAGATAGTCGAAAATCTCGGATTCAGGAAGAGCAGTGTGGTTTTCGTCCTCGCCGTGGAACACTGGATCAGCTCTACACCCTCAGCAGGATCCTGGAGGGTGCATGGGAGTTTGCCCAACCAGTTTACATGTGCTTTGTGGATCTGGAGAAGGCATTCGACAGTGTACCTCGGGATATGGGAGTATGGCGTACCGGGCCCTTTAATAAGGGCTGTTAGGACTCTGTATGACCGGTGTCAGAGCCAGGTCCGCATTGCCGGCAGTAAGTCGGACTCATTTCCAGTGAGAGTTGGACTCCGCCAATGTTGCCCTTTGTCAACGATTCTGTTCATAACTTTTATGGACAGAATTTCTAGGCGCAGCCAAGGTGTTGAGGGGATCCGTTTTGGTGGCCTTAGGATTGCGTCTCTGCTATTCGCGGATGACGTGGTTGCGCCGGAAATGGGTAGAGTGCCTTCTCCAGGTTGGGGAGGATGTGCTGCCCTTAGTGGAGGAGTTTAAGTATCTTGGGGTCTTGTTCACCAATGAGGGGAAGCTGGAGCGGGAGATCGACAGGCGGATTGGTGCTGCGTCTGTTGTGAAGATGGCGCTGTACCGGTCCGTTGTGGTAAAGAGAGAGTTGAGCCAAAAGGCAAAGCTCTCGATTTACCAGTCGATCTACGGTCCTACCCTCATCTATGGCAGGGGTAAAAGTAAAAATAATCAGTTTGACTGAAAACATTTTCCAGTCAGCCCATATATCCCTGGGGCCGTGGACGTCATGCCACATTAGTTACCTCACTTACTTATTGTGCAAGGTCAACTTTAACCAAATCTGGTAGTTTTATAATATCCATTGACAATTCCTGTATCTCTCCCACCTTTCAGCTTCAAGGCTTGGCGCCATCCTGGACAGCCTTCTCCATCCTCTCCTTCACTTTCCACATCCATAACATCACCTGGTTAACTCATCTCTGCAGCATCAAGTTCTTGCTTCGCACTTTTGCCAAACTGGTTCACAGTTCACTCACCTCTCAACTTTACAATTTCAGCTCCCTTCCCTCCCTGTCCCCCAAAAACCCTCCATAAACTGCAGCTAGTTGAAAGACAGCAGCTTGCATCATTACATCATCTACTTCACACCTGTACATTAACGCCACTGGGCTGCTGTAACTTGTCTGTCTGGCAGCTGTTTTTGGGTTGGAGTAAAAATAAGACCATAAATCCACAGAAGGCTTGTTCAGCTGGTTCTGGTGCGACTCGCTTCTACAGTGTCGCTTCACATCACGCTCTACTCTGTTTTGTGTGTGGTTTAATTGGGTGCCTGAGAATCGTACCTTCATATTAACTACATCCCCAAATTCAAAACTGCTCTTCTTCCTGTAGTGGAGCTGCTATGGTCTGGCAACACAGGTCTCAGCCCACAGCAAAAGCAGAGTCCAGAATATGATTTAAAACAGTGAAATCAAACCAAAATGGCATTAATCTGAGATTGTTTCACTGTTTATACTTTAAAAGTTACAGACTGTCTAAAATGTGAGTGGATTTTAAAGAAACTGCAAATCCCATCTCCTTGCTGAGGGAGAAAGGAAAGGAGAGCCCCAATGGGGATCACAATCCATTATCTAAAGATATAATTTATGTCAATGTCATAGAGCTTAAGCTCTAAAACTGACTTAAAACCAGCTTTAAACCCAGAAGAAGTTATTAATAAACCAATGATCTTTAACAATTGAAGCCCACAAATGAGCATAATCTCAAAAATAACCATATATCCATCGTGGAAGATGGCCGTTCACGCTGAGCCTGGTTCTGCTGGAAGGTTCTTCCTGTTAAAGGGTCGATTTTCTTTCCACTGTCACTACATGCAAGCGATTGTCCCCTGTGGCAACATGCTCATCCAGGAGTGAATGCTGTAAGCTAATGACTCAATCTGCTGGCTTTACTTTGATAGAAAACGTTTCAACCTGTCTGTATGACTTGATAGAATTGACTTTGCAAAGTGCCTAGCAATGTGAAATGGTTGTATATAAGTAAACTGAACTGAACAGAACATACACTTAGCGACTGCAGCAATTATTTAAAATCTTCAAGTTACAGAATTGTGCCATTTGCGTGGATGTCTAAAACTTTCTCTGATATGGGTGAGATCTGTGGCTATACTTCTGGCCCTTTTCTGGAATTCCATCCATCCTCTTTCGCTTATCCGGGGTCGGGTCGCGGAGGTATTAGCTTCAGTAGGGAGCCCCAGACGTCCCTCTCCCCAGCCACTTAGGCCAGCTCCTCCGGGGGAATCCCAAGGCGTTCCCAGGCCAGCTGAGAAACATAGTCCCTCCAGCATGTCCTGGGTCTCGTCCCGGTGGGACGTGCACGGAACACCTCACCAGGGAGGTGTCCTGGAGGCATCCTTACCAGATGCCCGAGCCACCTCAACTGGCTCCTCTTGACGTGGAGGAGCTGTGGCTCTACTCCAAGTCCTTCCCGGATGACTGAGCTCCTCACCCTATCTCTAAAGGAGAGCTCAGTCACACTATGGAGAAAACTCATTTCGGCCGCTTGTATCCGGGATCTCGTTCTTTCGGTCATGACCCAAAGCTCAGGACCATAGATCATGGGTTAAAGTTCTCCGTCGCTGTGACAGATTTCCGTCATTTGGAAAATGAGCTCAAAAAGTTCCATCTAGACTTTTTATTCAAGGTTTTAAACTGAAGCTGCGCTCAACCAATGAAATCTGTCAGAGCCGGGACATTAGGCAATCAGAAAGAGAGTAGTGCAGGTCTTTGCAAAGCGGCATCTACCAGTCTGAGGTTTATCGATGTTCAATCATTTTAACTTTTGGAAGAGTATTTTAAGAACCACAGATGGCATGAATGAAAGTAGCGGTGGTCAAAGGGTTTCTTTGGATTTATGCAAACCAGCAGGTCATAAAGTTCAGTGGAATGAACATCTAACAACAACTTCCCTCGGTAAGCGTGTCTGTCGCTGCTCTTGCAGTTAATTAGTTATTTCTACTTGTGGCCACGTCATCTGTCAGCCTTTATTCCCTGGCTTCCAGTAATTTAGCTGATAAATGCGGCGACTAACCAGGGATCTCCCCATGATTTGCTGTTATGTTTTATTTAAAACTCAAAGAGTAACGCGCTAGCTCAGGCTAATTTAGCATGACGTGCTTTTTTTTTTTTGAAGAAGGGTCGGAATGTGAAACAATGTCCCACATTTAACTGGGTCTGATTCGGAGGGAAAAAAACCCTGTGCTTTTCTGAAACAAAGAAGGCAGAGCTGCAGTCAGAGCGGCTGTCAGTCAATATGCAGCAGCGTCCACCTCATGAGCCACTGGAGCCAGGACACTAGATAAAATCACAAGGATTTTGATGCTTACAGATTATTAAGGAAACTACGTCAAAAAGATAAAACAAATAAACTACAGCTACAACATGGACTGGAGAACGGGTTTTAACTGGGTGAGGCAAGGGAAAGGCGATTCTCAGAGAGCTTTTTATGAAGTTATTTGTTTTATCTTTTTGACCATCTTCCACGACGGATGTATGGTTATCTTTGAGATTATGCTCATTTGTGGGCTTCAATTGTTAAAGATCATTGGTTTATTAATAACTTCTTCTGGGTTTAAAGCTGGTTTTAAGTCAGTTTTAGAGCTTAAGCTCTATGACATTGACATAAATTATATCTTTAGATAATGGATTGTGATCCCCATTGGGGCTCTCCTTTCCTTTCTCCCTCAGCAAGGAGATGGGATTTGCAGTTTCTTTAAAATCCACTCTACATTTTCACACATTTTAGACAGTCTAACTTTTAAAGTATAAACAGTGAAACAATCTCAGATTAATGCCATTTTGGTTTGATTTCACTGTTTTAAATCATATTCTGGACTCTGCTGTTGCTGTGGGCTGAGACCTGTTTTGCCAGACCATAGCAGCTCCACTACAGGAAGAAGAGCAGTTTTGAATTTGGGCATGTAGTTAATATGAAGGTACGATTCTCAGGCACCCTATTAAACCACACACAAAACACTGCCGGGCAAATAAAAAGTTTAGCAGTCAAGTTCCAGAGAGAAAAGATTAGGGCAGTGGTTAAAGCAAAAATAATCAATTTGACTGAAAGATATTTCTCGTCAGCCCATATATTGCCATGGCCGCGGACGTCATGTCACATTACGTACCACACTTGCTTATTGTGCAAAGTCAATTTGGACCAACTCTGGCAGTTTTAAAATATGGATCGACAATTCCGTTCAGCTTAAGAGCCTTAAAAGCCTTAGAACTTTTTGCTCTCTCTCTTTTTTCTTCATAGTAGGTACTAGAGATGTCCGGATCCAGGTTTTTACACTTCCGATCCGATACCGATATTGTTTTTGGACTTCCGATCCGATATCGATACTGGCCGATACCAGCCTATCCGAGCATGTATTTAAGTTTAAGTTAAGGTATTTAGCCTTAGTTGTAAGACTCATGTTGAAAAGGGTTTTAGTACTCTTGATAACATCTTGCCAGCTGAATTAAGTGAGATTGAGTAAAACACAATGATTGGTAACAACAACAAACTTACCCGTTTATTAAGAGATAAACACAAACTGGACAAAATTATGAATAGCAATCTGAAATTGCACAGTGAACAGTAAAACCATGAACAGTTAAAGGTGCAAGTATTACTGTAAGTTGTAATAAAAATGCAAAACAGACAAGAGTGGAAAATAGTCTATTAACTCAGAATCAGTACTCTACTCTTGAAAAAAACAAAATCAGTGCAAATAATATTGTGAACTATTACACAAAAATGCCTTATACTCCCCAATCTCCTCCACACTTAGTCTCCATCTACACACTCCCTTCAACTGTTAAACAGCCCTGATTGCTGTCCAAGCATGATGGGGAGATTATTTTTTACAAAGACGAGCATTTCAAGATTCTCAGGTGTCAGCCTGCTCCTGTGTTCATCAATGATGAGTGAGACTGCGCTAAAAAGCCTTTCGCTTTCAACGCTGGTGCATGGAGCACTGAGGAACTTGGCTGCTGTTGCTGCCAGGGTGGGTAGTCGAGCCTGATTGTCTCTCCAGTAGTGAAAAGGATTATTCTCACGTCCAAGTGGAGGCTCACTGAGGTAGCTCTCCAACTGAAACAGTGCCCCTGGGGTGATCTGCTGCTCAGACGGACCTACTGTGCAGTTTTCCTCCAGTATCTCGTCAAAGTAGCAGCCCAGGCTGCTGGTTGAGCTTCCAGCCTGCATTCCTGGTGGTTGCTTTGCTGTCTCAGCTTCAGCCACACCTTCTCTAGAGGGCATGGTCTTCAGCTCTTGTTCACTCCACCTCATCATCTTTTTCGTCGTGCAGGATAAAATAATCCCACACCGCTGACATTTTCCCCGTGTGTTGAAGGTGTTCTGGACAATGCGGACCGGATTAGGGGAACACTGCCGCAAAATAGTGGAATGGATTGTTTCAATCGGCGTAACTGGAAAATACGGACCGGATTTTTTAAAAACTGGACCGGCAGTCTGGATCGGCATTTTTACATGCCTTGCCGATACGCATTTTTTTGCCAATATCGGCGTCCGATCCGATACGTGGATCGGATCGGGACAAGCCTAGTAGGTACACCTGGTCTGGCCTTCTGTTAACTGTGACATAATCCAGGGAAGACAGATCACCACTATTACCATCTAATGTAAAAACAAATTACTGGATCAATGTGTGCTTCTGTGCTTTTTTTGTCTGTCTTGTTGTCTCTGCTCAGTATTCTGTAACCCCCAGTTGGTCGAGGCAGATGACCGTTCATACTGAGCCCGGTTCTGCTGGAGGTTTTCCTTCCCGTTAATGGGGAGTTTTTCTTTCCGCTGTCACTCCATGCTTGCTCAGTATGAGGGATTGCTGCAAAGCCATGGACAATGCAGACGACTCTCCCTGTAGCTCTACGCTTCTCCGGGAGTGAATACTGCTTGTCGGGACTTTGAAGCAATCAACTGGTTGCCTTATATAGGAAATTTTTGACCAATCTGTATAATATGATTGAATTTGACTTTGTAAAGTGCCTCGAGATGACATGTTTCATGAATTGGTGCTATATAAATAAAATTTAATTGAATTGAATTAGTGTCATCCTAGATAGCCCTCGCCAACCTCTCCTTCACTTTCCACATCCATAACATCACCTGGTTAATTTACTTTAATCTTTGCAGCATCAAGCAAGTTCCTCCTTCACACTTTTGCCAAACTGGTTCACAGTCCACTCACCTTTGGACTTTACCATTTCAACTCCCTTCCCTCCCTGTCCCCAAAACACACTCAATAAACAGCAACTAGTACAAAAGACAGCAGCTCGCATCATTACATCAATTCCAATTTATGCAAATTCGTCGCAGCGACGGAGAACTTTAACCCATGGATTATGGAACTCATAATTAAAGTAGGCCTCGTTTGGTAGACAAATACTTGTGTAGTTTATATTTGAAATTTTTTGGGGAAAACAAAAAAAAACTGAACAAATGAAACAAATTACATTGATAAAGAAATGGGGTATTGCCATAAAGGTTTAAAATAAATAAAAATTATATATAGCACTTTAATGAACACACTGCAAAAGGACAGACACAAATATCAGTTTGTGGTCACTTTCTCTTAGTTACCATGAATGAACATCATCTTGGGACAGTCTTTGAGGACCAGGTCAGTAATTCCACAGTTGGTCAGAGTGATGCCCACCAGGTTCTTACTCTTCAGGGACAAAACCTGACCAAGAAAAGTATGTCAAGAATGAATGTATATACATTAGACCAAATGCTGCTTACTTTATCTAAACAAACAATGTCATGTTTGGGGTGAATCACCCAAATAAATGTCAAAGGGTAACCTGTGCAGGTAGGCTACATTTATGTGGCTTTTTCTCAGTGGAATGAAAACATCATCATACAATGTGTGTATGTGATCTTCATTGCTGCATATTCCATATTATAAGCAACTTTGGGCTTCTTTTTCCCCAACAGCTGAATCACTTCAGAATTAAAAGCCTCAATAAAAGCAGTGGCTGTGGAGTGATTAAAAACCCAAGTAAGCCGAGCAGGAGCACATGGTTTAGAGCAGAGGTCACGGATTAGCGGACCAGGGTCCGGATCCGGATCCGGACCCACCTGCTGGCTAATCCGGACCCAACCTGATTTAAAACATTTATATATTACTGCATGTTGTCCAACGACAGTGTCTAACTCAGGGGTTAAAGTTCTCCGTCGCTGCGACGGATTTCCATCATTTGGAAATTGAGCGCAAAAAGTCCCGTCTAGACTTTTTATTCAAGGTTATAATCTGAAGCTGCTCTCAACCAATAAAACCTGGCAGAGGCGGGACATTAGCCAATCAGAAAGAGAGTAGGGCGGGTCTTTCCAAAGCGGACATTGCCAGTCTGAGGTTTATCGTGTTCATCATTTTAACTTTTTAAACTGGCCACAGATGGCATGAATGAAAGTAGTGGTGGTCAAAGGTTTTCTTTGGATTTATACAAACCAGCAGGTCAGAAAGTTCAGCAGATAGAACAGCTGACAACAACTTCCCTCGGTAAACGTGTCAATCTGCTCCTGCAGTTAATTAATGAATTATTTCCACCTGTGGCCATGTCGTCTGTCAGCGTTTATTACCTCGCTGATAAACGCGGCGACCAACCAGGGATCTCCTCGTGATTCGCTATTACGTTTTATTTAAAACACAAAGAAGAGTAACGCGCTAGCTCAGGCTAATTTAGCGTGCCCTTGAAGAAGAAGAGTTGGATTGTGAAATGATGTGCCGCATTTGACTGGGTTCGATTCGGAAAAAGTAAAAAAAAAAAAAAAAAACCTGTGCTGTTCTGAAACAAAGAAGGCAGAGCTGCATCGGCTGTCGGTATGCAGCAGTGTTCACCTGATGAGCAGCTGCGCCCCAGGAAATGACAAGAATTTTGATGCTTACAGATTGTTAAGAAAACTACATCAAAAAGATAAAACAAATGAACTGCAGCTACAACATGGACTGGAGAACGGGTTCTAACTGGGTGAGGCCAGAGAAAGGCGATTCTCAGTTTTTTTATAAAGTTAAAGTGGAGCGCGGACACAGGGTTCATCCTGGACAGGTCTCCAGTCACTGGGCTAAAATATTACAATTTTATTAAACTTCAAAAAAGTTAAATCATGCCTTTTTATAAACTGTAATGATTAATTGGTGAACAATAACGGGCAGAGACTGATTATTGTCATGTGCAATCTGTGTCAAATTAAAATGTATTATGTCATGATAGTGTTGGTGATGTGTCCTGCATTTCCAAGGCTGTGTTTGCCTTGTATGATAATAATATTGGTTTATTGAATGTGACAGGGAGCCAGTGGAGTTGATGTACAGATGTGAAGTAGATGATGTAATGATGCAAGCTGCTGTCTTTGTACTAGCTGGAGTTTATGGAGGACAGGGAGGAAAGGGAGCTGGGATTGTAAAGTGGACTGTGGACCAGTTTGTCAAAAGTGTGAAGGAAGAACTTGATGCTGCAGAGATGAAAGTAACCCAGATGATGATGTGGATGTGGAAAGTGATGGAGAGGCTGTCCAGGATGACCCAAAGGCTCTAAAGCTGAAAGGTGGCAGAGATACAGAAATGTTCAATGGATATTTTAAAAGTATCAGATTTAGTTGACATTGCACACTAAGCAAGTGAGCCAACTAATGCGGCATGATGTCCACGCCCTGGGAATATATGGGCTGCGAGAAAATGTTTTCAGTCAAACATTTTTGCTTCAACCCCTGTGCTTCACTTGTTAATATGGCAAAGCCCTCCGGAGCGTTCCCAAACATATCCGCTTGCTCATACATATGGAGAAAATAGCTGATTTAAAGGTGCAGAACGAATGAGCACCTTGATATGTGCTTGAGGTTGGCTTTGTTGCCAATCAAACCCAGGTGTAAAATCCTTGCAGGGCAGCCTAAAGCTCACTTCTATTATTAAGCTATAAAAAAGAAATTACAAAAAGTTCAGTTGTTTTATAAAAGATGTGAAAGTCAAGAAATTGTCTATATACCAAACTGTGAAAGATTGTGATTCTCTATTTCAAAAAGCACTTTGGATTTTAAAATAGAAAAACGTTCTATTTTTATGTTATTTTTTTTGTTTAAAAAGTCAATGTATAAGGTGGATGCATAAACATTTAACGGATTGTAATAAAAAACGTGTCCGGACCTTTACTGGTTGTTGATTTTCTTTATTCGGACCCCGCTGATTTTTAATTAGTGACCCCTGGTTTAGAGGGTCAACAGAGAGGAACAAAGTCAAATAAAATAGGCAATTGTTCGGAAAATACAGCATCATGGGTTTCAAGATTAAGAACAGAGAGACCTTGTGATAAAACCAAGTCCAGTGTATGCCCACATTCCTGAGTAGGACCATTTACAGACTGAGTAAAACCAAATTCAAAAAGTCCTTCACTAAAGGCTTCTTATTACAACAAACACTATGTCTGTACCTGTACGTGATCATCCTCAGTGACTGGGTCTGATGTGCTGGTTGATTTGTCAACCATCCGTTTTCTCCTTACTGCTACTCGAGGCCTAGCTTTTGAAAGATCTATAAGAGGCAAAGATATTATATCCATTAGCCAAAATGTAACCATTACTTGAGAATTAAGAGGGGGGGGGGGGGGGGGGGGGGAACAAACAAAAAATATTTTTTAGTTTGCAAATAATTTGGCATCACGTCACAGATTTTAAAATACGCTTACATCATCTGTGATTGGAACTGTGGTGTCTCTGCATTTGGGGCCAGGCCCCACCAGATGTCACTGTGGAGCTCTATGTTCATAATAATCAGCGGGACATGATCGTTCTTTATAAAGGCATATTGTAAAAAAGACAGATTCTCTTACCAATAAAATTCTGTAATAAACATCTGTGTCTATATATCAAGGTCTGTCAGATTGCTGACAAGCTTGGTAGGCTAAATCCTCTTGAGGCGCCTTGATATTGGGGCCGGCCCACCAATGTTTGTTTAAATGATGGACATCTGAAATCGCAGTGCACATGCCCAAAACGCTCTCAGTATACAGCCGTGGGGCACAAATCCTCGAGCCCCAGGCTTGGATGGTCCAATCAAAATACTTGAATTGCACGTTACGTTTACGTTCTGCCGGATAGTGTGCGACCATCTCGGCAAGGCAAATTTATTTGTAAAACACATTTCAGTACAAGGACAATGAGAAGTGCTTTATATGATTAATACATTGGAAAATAAAAATAGAATAAAAGCAACTAAAAAACTGTTGGAATAAAATGTAGAAAATGTAAGCAAACTAGGAAAATGGAAACTAAAAGTAAATAATAATCTTGTGTTGTCCTTGCTATCTCACTAAAGGATTGATATGACTCTTCTGTTCAATAAATGAACAATATGAGTGAGCCTTTATTTATAATTCTATGTATAAAAATTAAATTACATTTAGCTGATATAAAATGTATTTTCTAGTATGTTGTTTATGCTAATTTATCTGTTTAATTCAAATTGATCAATGTCAGGTTGTGTGCACTACAAAAAAAATGTTGCTGCTAATAGGTGTTGAGTTTTTGTACCACATTTAACTTATCATGCCAGACACCACTGGATTGGAATGTTGTTCACAGACTTTAATTCACCAAAACTTTCTTTTTAGTCATTTTATCTAGTTGCTTTGAATCATTTTCATTTAATACAAGTTATTAAAAACCAAAACTGGATTTTTCAGACCTTTAAAGGGGGTTTCTAAATTACATTTCTTTGAAAGTAAGCACTTTTATCTTATTTTTTGATTACTTTTACCTGTGTATGTATCAGCATGCTTCTATTTGCCTTTAACTTTGCTGCTCTTTTATCACTGATAATTGGGAGGAACGAAGGCATCACTCAGGGTGCTCACGTTAATGATGAAGCTACCTAGGCTCTATAATTAGGTATGGAGTAGCACAGTATTAGCTTGGGCTAATTTTCATCGTTGCGTTTGGGTACTATAATATACTTAGATAGTGTGAATGTTGCAAGTGTGGGTGGGTGAATGTGGCTCTAGTATAAAAGTGCTTTGAGTGGTCAGCAGCACTTAAATACTGCTATACAATTGAAGCCCATTTGCCTTTAGTCAGTCAGGGCTTCAAAGGTGTTCACAAAACCTGCTTGCTGCTTAAAACAGTATTAAAAATGTAGATGATGATATAATAGCTTTTTTTTTAAAGAATACAAAAATAAACAACATGATTTGTGGAGCTACGAGGTCTCCTACAAAAAAACATAATACATCAGAGAGGAGCAGTGTAATCAGTTTGGTGGGGAACAAAACTACAAATACTCTTAAGTTGAGTTCCAAGGAAGTCATAGATTTGAAACTCACCATCACCTGATTCAGATTCTAAAGACTCCATAGAGTTGTGCGTGCAAGATCTTGTTAAAGGCCGTCTTGGAACAAAGTCCCTTGAGCCCTTATTATGCTGGGAACAAATAACAGATGTTAGCCCAGCATTGGTTAGTTGTCTGCCTCTGTGTCTTTCCTGTAGCGCCGATGACCCAGTAGAAGCACAGGCTGAAGTCAGGTTATCCACAATGATGGGACCAGAACTCTCCCCTTTCTCACTTGTGAAACCGTCCCCTTTCTGTGTGCCAGACTTGGCATATTCATTGGTCCTATTGCATGGAGTAGATCTTTTAGTGGTTGGTCTGGAGGTGTTCCTGTCAGTTAACTTCCCAAATCTATCCGCATGTCCAGAGGGAGCAGTGCCAGCTCCTACCATATTCAAAGATCCAATTATAGGCCTTGTTCTGCTGCTTGACGCTGCCCCGGTACTGCCAGTGCTTTGTACTGACCCACTGTCTGCTCGTTGTCTTACAGTGGCCCCAACAACCTCCGAGGTCCTTTCTTTACTGCCAGATCTCCTGCAGTTCTCTGCAGCAGCCTTTATGTCTGCCTTAATCTGTTCGCTGGTTACTTGACAGCTCTTCTCACAGGTGCTCTGTGACACTTGAGCCTTTCCCGGATCAGAGAAAGCAATGCTGTTGTATCGTCGTAGAGGAGTCTTTCCTTTACCTGGATGAAAGAAAGCATGCACACAAACGTATTTCTTGTTACAGTAATGGAGAAATAAGGGCAGAATAAGACTGAAATATTTAAGTTGACAAACGTGTCTTTTGACTGCAAAGGATAAAGAGGTATGTCAAAATATGTGCCAGATTTCTCCAAAAAAGAAACAATTACTATGTCTGACTTACATTTGACTTAAAAGAGCATATCTGTATTTTTTTTAAATCCATTACAATTTGAGTGAGTCTGTAGGAAAAAAAACAAGGTTTTAAACAATTCCTTTTTTTTTTTAAACAATTCCAAATAGTCAGTGCTGTTCTAAAGCACCCTAATTACTCTGATTAAATGTAAATGTGTTTTCATCAACTCAACAGGCGAAAAACAGCAGCTTTCTGCAGTTGGATAAAACAAGAACCTGTAGTTGCGCATTGTGGCTGGTCACAACTCAGGAAAAAGTTACAAGGACATATCTGTATGTTTTCAAGTTTAGGGTCAGCGTTCCACAGTTCCACAGAGGAAAAAAAGAAAAGCATTCAACTCAAAGAACACCATCCTGATGGTCAGGTACAGTAGTAGGAACTCAATGCTTTGGAAAAGGCAATGATATCATGAAAAATCCTGTTATCTTCTTCGCAACATCAGGCTTACTTTAGAAAAACTTGGGCAGAATTATATGTTTCACCATGACCATGACCCAAAACACACCACTAGAAGTGGTGAAGAAATGGTTAGCTCGCAAAAATAATATACTCTCTCTTATCTATGAGCTACGTAGGGCTAACACTTCCTCGTGTTTGGAAGGGAGCCAAGAAAAGAAGAGTTATGACAAAGAATATTTTTCAAGTGGAACCACTGTTGCAAATGTCACTGGTTTATAGGTGATTAAACAAAGAAAAAAACTCTAATTTTTGGGGCTTACCTAAATATCTTAACACTGCAGAACTACATTAAAATCCCTTTAAAAATATAGGAGAAGTCTCAGACTCTATAACTGCAGCATATCTAGACCGAATCAGCTGAAGCATATTTGCCTTATAATGCTTTTAATAGGCGGTTTGTCAGGCTGGACCTGTGATTTTGGCACAATTCAGCCAAGTGTGCCAAAACATTGCCAAATGTGTTTTTCACTTTATAAAAGAGGACCAGATCAAATAAAAGTGCTGCTTTCCATCATAGGACTCTTTCTGCACATGACAGAGCCTTTGTTACCGTATTTTTTGGACTATAAGGCACACTTAAAATCATTACATTTTCTCAAAAACTGTTGGTGCGCCTTATATATGATTAAAGTTGTGCTTATTGACGGATTTCATGCGGTACAATGCACTCAAAAATCTGTAAAAATGTGCAAGTACGACTCTGGTAACCAAAGAAGTCGCTCCGCTCAATGGATATTCGGAGCATTACAGTACACTTCGTCACTAGCTTATCGGACCCCTCAGCAGTCTACAAGACTGCCTGACTGTGATGTGGAAACTAAAAGTGCATTTATGTAAAGGCCCCCACATACTTGGGCGTACTTCACTCTGTGGAGGTCCGCGCGTACTCGAGCCATACTCAAAGCAGAGTCTGCGTGGACTCCGCGCATACAGATACATGCAGAGCTAAATTTTTACGACCGCGTACGCGCTGTCACACTAAACTTCTCGGCCACAAGAAGTCTTTACATTACTGTTGTATATATATATATATATATATATATATATATATATATATATATATATATATATATATATATATATATACAGGGGCGCAACTACCCAGTATAAGAGGGGTATGCAGCATAAGTTTTGGCGCCCCCCCCCCCTGGATTAAAATAAATAAATAAGTGCCAGACATCATCATGTATGGTCTTTAAATAATAAAGGTTTATTTTAAAGTATATCAGCCACTGTAGGCCTACCATAATAATAATTAGATGGTATATTATTAACAATGTTAACACATAATAAACAGTTGCAAATTGACAAACATTAACATTATCATTATAACCAATGCAACTTAATGCAGCCTTTCTAAATCAGCCTAGTGATGGCATCAGATAAGACAACTATTATGCAGTAAGGTTTGGCTGCTGTTGAAATTACATTCACATTTTGGATTTTAAAAAGTAGAAATATGGATAGCCTTAGCACAGACCTTTAGAGAGAGAGATGTGACCCTGTAATTACAGCTTCCATGTCACCCAACAAATGTAAAGCAGCCTACATGTCTGACAGCACAGCTAACATGAACAGCTAATGGTAAAACAACATCTTTATTGCATATTATTTATGCATGAGTTACTGCATAAGTTATGTTTTCTGGATTCTGGTCATTTATTGTACATGCTACCTTATACTTTCCACTATGTCAGCGCAGCAACATTGGTTTTGCATTAAGCTAGAAGCTAGCTGTAAACCCCCATTTGGCTGCTACATTCCCACTGTTAGCAAACACAAGCTAGTCTGTTCATATATATTCATATTGTATGAATATACAAGCCTAAGTAACGGGAACAAATCTATGCATGATTCCATGGTAAACCAAAGTCATTGCATTAGTTATATACATCAACAGCTAATGGTAAAACAAAATATATTAATGATTCCATGATAAACAAGTTTATGTATCTGTTTTCCAGATTCTTGTCCTGTATTGTACCTGCTACCTTACAGGGTTTCCCGCAGCGCTATACTCACGCTACCGCTTCCCCCCCCCCCCCCAGTCGATCCGTGCAAAACTTGTCGCCCCGCCAATTCACCGTCTCGCTAAATTCCTGCCTTATATTTTCCAGTTTTCAACTCAGCAACCTCGGTTTTGCACATTCTAAGCAAGCTGTGAACCCCCATTTGGCTGCTACGTTAGTAATCGCTAGCTAGTCTCTTAACGTGAATAACGTTATTTGCAAGCCTCCAAGCACAGCCGTCAAACTTTAATTCCTACCTGTTGCCTTTCACCATCCACTTGTTTAACTGCTGTTGCATCCCTTGACATGCCATCTCCCTTTCCCTCTTCCTTTTTTTATTTTTCGCCCCCCACAGCTTTCTTGATTTATCCATTTTCCATAGACAACTAAACTCACTACTCGTAGGCTATTCTATCTCCCGCTGCAGCCTTCCCGCAGGCTGCAGCGGGATGCTTCTCCCCGCTCCCTCTTGTGTCAAAATTCTACGGTGGAATCTTATGACATAGGGCGTCTACTCTATGTTTTGTTCTAAAATGTTATTTAAAACATTGAGGAAATTCAAAAATGTTAAAGAAAAGCACAATAGCAGCTACATATAGAAAATACCAAAACTTTTTTTTTTTAACCATCACTTTGGCGCCCCCATGTTGCTGCGCCCCTATGCACAGCATATAGTGCATACCCACTTTTTGCGCCACTGTATATATATATATATATATATATATATATATATATATATATATATATATATATATATGACACCGAGCTTGATACACTGAGCTGCTCCAAGCCTGCTGGAAAAAAAACGGTTCTAGGAGCTTTGCTAGCAAATTACACATTTTACCATCTGTTCCACTGCTTCGTCCCTTTGGCAGAAAGTGTGAGAATTGTATGAATTTGTAACAAGAAGTGAAAGCAATGATACACTCGACTATGAAGGGTAAAACGTTCATGGAGAGTCAGCAGAGAGTCCACCAAAGTCACAGTATGCACCCAGTATGCCCGAGTATGTGGGAGCCTTTAGGCAGTCCGTGCCCGGAGTACACATTAGCAACAATAAACCTAGTAAGTGAATTCAATATAAAAGTTTGGCCTAATGTTAAAAACAGAGCAGTGTAGTCCAACTACTCTGTCCTCCCGACAGAGACGGATAGCTCTTTCTCTCTCTCTCTCTCTCTCAGGAGAGAGCTGTGTACGTGAAGGGGCAGAGTGATATTAAACACATGGGAAGAATACTTAGAGCGCATTATAATCCGGTGCGCCTTATGGTCTGAAAAATACAGTAATAAGATTTATCCTGTGTTTCATCAACATGTACCAATGTGCACAGCATAAATCAATAAAATAAAGAGAAAACTCATAAATCACAGACAAGAGCTGCCCCGTGAACTCAATGCCTACAAGCCATGAAACGACATTGAGACCAAAGAGGAAACTCTGATTAATTAATTTGATAAGAAATAGAGACACTAGGAGGATCAAGAGCGAGTATTGTCCATTATTTGCTTTGACCATGGCTCAAAGGTTTATGTTGCATCCTTGACTTATTTACATAATGTATTATTCTTGTTTTATTTTATTTTAACTTTTCTAGTCCACCAATTTACATTATCTGGTTTTAATTTCTGTTGTGACAGTTGTGCTGTGGTGTTGAATTATTTCGATCATTGCAGTTTTATCATGAAAAATGGAAACAGTTTGCATCACACTCACACCAAAATCAATGTTTTATGGCACTTTTGTCTTGATATAGGATGACTCGGGATCTGATTACAGGGTTTATACAGGAATGAGTAACCCCAATTTAATGCTTTTTAATGCTCTTTTAATGCTCTTAGAAATAAATTTAATGCCATCAGCAAGTACCCATATATATATATATATATATATATATATATATAGAACTTGTTGATGGCTATGTTCAGTAGCCATCAACAAGTACCTCCGCATGCAGTGTTGCATTGGATCCAAATGTTGTTCGAAGACCGTCTGATTTCCCGACGTTAATGGCAGTAGAGTTTGCTCCAGCTGCTGCTGCGCTGTTTGCGGTAGCTAATGCGGACGTGACAGCGTTGGTTACAGAAAAGTAACTTGACATTGTTAGCTGTTGTCTGCCCCTTGCAGCTGATCTGTGGCTGTCTGCAGTGGTGTAGTGGTCTCTGGAGAAGTGGGTATACTCTCAATGTTTGCCCTTTTAGACGCAGCTCAGAAAAATGCTGTTTTAGAAACAATGACATGTAACACTGCTCTATTTAGTTTACCCAAAAATCCATCACTAGGGTTTACTCATTTTAGCCTAAAATATTTAGCCTAAAACATTTAGATTACAATATTTCCTTGAGCTACTACGTGAGCTGTGAAAATACTGTTGTCTCTTTTTTAAAGATTTTATCCAGCTTCTGGCAGGTAATGTAAAATTGTCTTTGGTTTATATTGAAGGAATTCCTACACTACATCCAGAATCAACATTTCATTACTTTACTGTAGGTTTTTCAATATAGACCTAGATGATAAGGCATATGGAAAGTCCTAAATTGAATGAGAAAGAGAATCTATAGAAAGAGATAAAGTTAATGACGAGGAGAACATCAAAACTCAAATCTCTTTGTCTTTGCAAATGAGGAATTGTCAAATATACCAAACAACTGTTGATCCTGTTGATTTAGACACCCTGACAATGAATGTTTAGCCTCTCGATTTTAAAATGGACGGTGATTTTAAACTTGACAGTCAAAAAGGGGCCTCAGTTAAGTCATTTTTATCATGTAAGGAACAAAGCAAAGGTAAAACCTATTCTTTCAAGGCAGAAATACGGAAACACTACTCTAAGCCTTCATTTCATCATGGCTGGATTTGTGTAATTCTCTTTATCTCTGAATCGGTCAGTCCTCACTCAAACGTCTGCAGCTGGTTCAAATGCTGCTGCACACCTTTTAATGGAAAAACATAAAATAAAGCACATTACCCCATCCTGACCTCCCTTCACTGCTTGCCTGTTTATCTTAGAGTTCAGTTTAAAGAATTTCTGTTTGTTTTTAAGGATTTAAACAGCTTATTATTATTGTTGTTTTAAACTGTTGATTCTTTACTCAAGTCATTTTATTAGATGTTATTTTGTTTTACCTCGTGTTAAAGTGCTCTTTAAATAATGATGACAATGATGATGATTATGATCACAAGAAACTTTTGCATCATCACCCAGAAGCTGGAAAGAAAAGAGACAAAAAGATTTTTCACACCTCACTTAGTAACTCAAGGAATTACTTTAAACTAAATATTTTAGGCTAAAATATTAAACTGTTTATTGGTTGTTGTTTTTTCTTCAATCCCACCGTTATGTTTAGTAATTTCTGCCAAAAGCTGCCGCATTTTCATTTAATCCATCTGAATGCAGTATTTGCAAGCCCTACTCTGATTGGATGGAAAGAAACCGGTCTGTGATTGGCTGGTGAGGTGGACAGTTTTTTTTTTTTTTTTGAAGACAGTTTTTGAAGTCAAGAGCGCACAGACAGAATCCCGCGAGCCGCGCACAGCTGGTGTTGAACGTGGAAGCAGCAGGTCACGGGCAGACACGGAACCGAAGGCGAGCAAAGTGGATTGAGAAGAGTTTATCAGTTTTGAGCGCGTGACGTTTAAACGCTGAATATCTGTCTCACTGCGCGCTCAAACAAAAGACACAAATATCGCTCCAGGAGTTGATATAGGCAATGCTGACTGAAAAATAAGTGGCTATGCGCCGTATACCCGTGTACACCCTGGACTACACTGTCCGACTTCGTGTGAGACCGTAAAGCATTGACACCCATTGTGCAAAGCTTAATTTTTTTTTACAAACACGGCAAAATCCTTCGTCATCTTTACCGTCGACAGGCTGCAGCCATGTCCCCAATTCCTCGTTTTCCATCCGCTTTTGTTGAAATTAGCATTTTCCCAGTCTAGCTCTTTCTCCGCCTCGAGTCCCTTTTCCGAACATTGTAAAAACATACGGCTTTACGATGAACCGGAAACAGTTCCGCGCACAACGCGGAATCAGTTATATCTGAAATAATATATCTGACGAAACTGTTTTTATGACCGTATTTTTTTTAGAAAAAATAAGCCATTTTTAATGCCACAGATAACCACATTTAATGACTTTTAATGCCAATTAAGGCCTTAATTTTAGAAAATTTCATTTAATGACTTTTAATGACTTTTAATGCCCCGCGGAAACCCTGGATTAATGCCAAAGGTCCTTAAATTAGATGGTAATGGTAATTAATTAATTAATGTTGGAGTCAAAACGGGTTCTTCTCGCTCAGTTTAGCCAAGAGCGGGATTGTTCTGGGGCCTCCCTGGTTTTTACTGCTTTTCAGGTAAGGTGGCTTTTTCCGGTGGAGAAAGGCCCAACCAGTCCTGTAACAACACCTCTGTGACTAAGAGATTGGTAACTTTGGATGGATGGATTATCCATGACGCAGTTACAAGACAGTGGACGTCAAATATGTGGCAGGCATAAACAAACTGTCAGTTATCTTGGGATAGCATGTATATGTTGATATTATACCTTGGAGCCTATGCTATTTCACAGTCTGACAGATAACTCCCAGTGGTGACACATTTCTACAGACCACATGTGAGTGTTGTACCACTCTAGCAGGGGTGTGCCCCTGCTGATCTATAAGAAGCTGATGTAACCCTTATTCAAGACTCTCTCATTCCTTTTTCCCACAATGGTATTGGCCTCAGCTCAATATCTGTTAACCATTTCTCTGGCTTGTTTAGATTAAAAGTGTTAAAGTATAGTTTCTGTTACGAAAGTTATTTCCTAATAATGAAGTATTCAATGTATTCAATGTGTGACCGCTTCTGCGGGGTAAAAGGACCGAATGGGACGCAAATCCTTTTATATTGTTTTAAAGATTAAATTTTAGCTCAGTGAAGCACTTAAAGAACAAACACTTTTCCACCAAGTTCTTGTGAAAATGATTTAAAGACCTTTATGTTGACCAGATTGTTAATGATTTACAAATTAATATTGTTTATATGAACAGCAATTTAAAAAAAATACAAAAGCAAACCTGTTAAACTGCTGTGCTGAACGTGATCAAGGTGAACCTTTTGCGCTGGTGCACCAGTGCTCCCAGAGCAAAAAGTTAGTCTAGAGCCCTGTAGAGACTTATCCAAAGCAACTTTCCACTGGACTTGTTGCAAAAGGCAGCTCTACAAATTACGAACTTTGATTTTTGCTTCACTATAAGAAAAAGGTTATACATCTTTAAAATTTACAGCCGAGGCAGGCTATATGTAGGGGCAAGAGAGGGCAACTCTCCCTCAAACAAATGCCTTGTCCCCTCAAATTAAATCTGCTGAAAAGTAGAAGCGTTGCCATCTCTCTATGCCCTCTGCTCGATGCGGACTTGGGCTGGGTCACCTGTAAGTGAACTTTCATCTGCAGTCAGCAAAAAACACCCCTGCTTCCCCTCACTTTCCCCCAATCTCAGGGTTTCCCATTGTATTATAGGCCAGACTTGATTTGCACCAGCGCCATCCATGGCTAAGCGTCATTTGCTTATTTTAAATAAATTTTATACACCAGCAACAGTAATACAAAAGATAGTATATATAGAGTATCTTTGGTGAAACTGTTGACAGCATAATAGCGATATCTTATAGTCAATTTAATTTATGGTTGAAAGCACAATGGTGATATTGTATACTGCAAGTTTTAACTACCAGACTTGACAAAGACTCCTGGATAGGTGTCGAAACGTTTTCAGAAAGAACTAAGCAAAAATCCGGTTGCCTCTGATTTTAGCTAGTTTGCCTTTGCGATAACTGAGAATTTGCACAGGCATGTTTTAGTCAATTTGTAAATGCACTCTCACAAACTCCCACGGGTGCAGGGTTCCAGGTATTAAGTGTTCACTTATATACAGAAAGCCTGTAATTTATTTATTTATTTATGTTCTTTCACTTTCTTTCTTCAGGTTTCACTTTACACATGTCAGCTTAAATAATAGTGCATATGATTTAGCAATGGCATCTAGGTGTTACTCGATTGTATCTGTTGCTTTATGTCTGTTGGTTGTGCTGTTCTTTTTGCATCTCTCTTTCCAGGTGATGGAGCAGACGGAGAACATTTTATCATTCTCTCCCTTTTATCTCTTCTTTCTTTCACCTCTTCTCTTTCTTTTTTTTCTCTTCTTGTTCTTCCTTTACTCTCCCATTGTAGTGTCCATATAATTTGAAATTCTCCCTGCAGGAATCATAATAAAGCTATTAACATGCATAAATCAAGCGGATCACTATGGCGAAAGCTGTTCGCTCCACTTGTGAAAGCAAAATATGTCGAGCTCTATCTGGCATTGAGACATCAACTCCTATTGCCTATTGCCACATTGCTAGACAGGACACTGGGGGGGGGGGGGGGGAAGGGGGGGGAGATTGTAAATACATAGGGAATCATAGGTCAAGCGTCATTTTCACCTCCTGAACCTACAAATCCACTGCCTGTCTCTACCTGGCTATACTCTAAAAACGTCTTCGAAGCACGCAACATGTCACTGAGAAATAGTCAAAAGTCGAAGCAGCAGTGGAGGAGACGTTGAGCCCACTTGTGTACCTGCTGACCAAGGAGAGTGCATTGAGCTGACTTCATTATGTTAGCTGAGCCACGGCTAGATGAGGCAGAGTCAGCGCCAGCTAGCATGGATACTAGTAAGTTTTCAAAGCAGCCTTTTGCAAGCTGCGATGGTAAACATCAAACTAGCGGATTTAACCCAAAATGGTTAGCTGACCCCAATCTTAGCGTTGTTGTTTTTTTTATGCCTTTACAAGACCGGGTAAAGTAAGCATGTTTTCTACTATTGAAATATTAACAATATTACCAAACTGTACCAGTACTCAACTGTACCCATTTTTGGTACTTTTGTGTGTTTATGTGGTAATAAATGTTAGTTTAATAATAAAATCTCTAAATTTTTCAGTTTAACAAATTTATTTCTCAATATCTAAACTTCTTTGGATCTACAAATTAACCTTATGAAATATTTTTAATACATTGCTAGAATCCACACCACATAAAACTAATTTTTACTAAAACAACAGTTATCAGAGGCACACAGAGTGAACGAGGTGAATAAGGGACTGAAGCTGTGTATGAATTAAATTTATGGAATTATTTTAGTGCAACAGTTTCAGAAAAAAAAAAGACTATATTAAAAACATTATATTTTATCCCACTTTGTAATCCAGGGTGGGATACATGTGCAAAAGGAGTGGCTCTCCTCTCTGCTCTCTGGAGGCACAGTTCCACCGGCCCGCCCTACTTGGCTCTTCCACGCTCTGATTATTTTCGGCCACTATAGTGATTCCACCAGCCTACAAAGGCCTGGAATAAGGAAACGCCTTGGGAGAGAGAGAGAGAAAAGGAGAGGGGAAGCCGTTTAGCTTGCGAAAGTCGGGCCTCTCTGCTGAGGGAGCTTCTAGGGTTTCCCCAGTGTCCAAGGTCCGAATACCGGTCAAAAATGCCAAACCATACCGCTGCTCTCTCTGGCTGTTTTCATCCACTGAGTTAAAATCTTTTACCTCACCCATGGAAAGGCGAGGAGAACAGTCTGGAACACCAAACCACAATCCACACGTAACAACAGTAAACAGTGCTCAACTTCAACTCAATTGCAATAAGGCAATACGCCTTATTGCAATCTCAGGAGCTGAAGAGTTTGAAGTGGTACATAACACAAGTTTACACAAGCCCAGAGAGCCCTCTTGCGACTATAGGTACTGTTTACTGGTTCATGTTGGTCAATATGAATTTCCATTTCAAATTTAAATATGTCGCACCTGACTATAAGTCGCAGGAATGGCGAAACTATGAGAAAAAAAAGTGTGACTTATAGTCCGACAAATACGGCATATACTGGCTAAAAAAAAAGTCAAAACCAAAAAAAAAAAGATCACATACTAATATTTCGTTGGACCACCTTTAGCTTTGATTACGGCAAACATTCGCTGTGGAATTGTTTCAATAAGCTTCTGCAATGCCACAAAATTTATCTCCAACCAGTATTCCATTAATTTTTCACCAAGATCTTGCATTGATAATGGGAGAGTCCGCCCGCTGCACAAAGCCTTCTCCAGCACATCCCAAAGATTCTCAACGAGGTAAAGGTCTGGACACTGTGGTTGCTAATCCATGTGTAAAAATTATGTCTCATGCTGCCTGAACCAGTCAATCACAATTTGAGCCCGATGAATCCTGGCATATGCCCAGGCCATCAGGCAATGGAAAAATGTTGAGCTAAATACAGGGTAGGGACAGGGGCTAACATGTCGTAGTTGCCCTGTTAGTGACCTTAATAGTCCTATTAGTGTGATTATTCTGACAATTTATAACAGGGTTTATACAGGAATGAGTAAACCTAATTTAATGCTTTTTAATGCTCTTTAAAGCCATCAATAAGTACCCATATATATATATATATATATATATATATATATATATATATATATATATATATATATATATATATATATATATATTAGTGATGGGTCTGGCAACACTGATGCGTCGGCGCATGTGTCGAGCTCATAGAGCGAAACCCGTGTCGATGCGCGTATCAACACGGGAAAGTCACGTGACCGATACAGGAACTGTATGTATATTTTAGGCTAAATATTTTAGCCTAAAATATTTAGCCTAAAACATTTAGATTACAATATTTCCTTGAGCTACTACGTGAGGTGTGAAAATACTGTTGTCTCTTTTTCAAAGATTTTATCCAGCTTCTGGCAGGTACTGTAAAATTGTCTTTGGTTTATATTGAAGGAATTCCTACACTACATCCAGAATCAACATTTCATTACTTTACTGTAGGTTTTTCCAATATAGACGTAGATGATAAGGCATATGGAAAGTCCTAAATTGAATGAGAAAGAGAATCTATAGAAAGAGATAAAGTTAATAACGAGGAGAACATCAAAACTCAAATCACTGTCTTTGCAAATGAGGAATTGTCAAATATACCAGTTGAAACACCCAAAGAACTGTTGATCCTGTTGATTTAGACACCCTGACAATGAATATTTAGCCCCTCGATTTTAAAATGGACGGTTATTTTAAACTTGACAGTCAAAAAGGGACCTCCGTTAACTCATTTTTATCATGTAAGGAACAAAGCAAAGGTAAAACCTATTCTTTCAAGGCAGAAATATGGAAACACTACTATAAGCCTTCATTTCATCATGGCTGGATTTGTGTAATTCTCTTTATCTCTGAATCGGTCAGTCCTCACTCAAATGCCTGCAGCTGCTTCAAATGCTGCTACACACCTTTTAATGGAAAAACATAAATAAAGCACATTAGCCCATCCTGGCCTCCCTTCACTGGTTGCCTGTTTATCTTAGAGTTCAGTTTAAAGAACTTCTGTTTGATTTTAAGGATTTAAACAGCTTATTATTATTATTGTTGTTGTTTTAAACTGTTGATTCTTTACTCAAGTCATTTTATTAGATGTTATTTTGTTGTACCTCGTGTTAAAGTGCTCTTTAAATAATGATGACAATGATGATGATTATGATCACAAGAAACGTTTGCATCATCACCCAGAAGCTGAAAAGAAAAGAGACAAAAAGATTTTTCACACCTCACTTAGTAACTCAAGGAATTATTTTAAACTAAATATTGTAGGCTAAAATATTAAACTGTTTATTGGTTGTTTTTTCTTCAATCCCACCGTTATGTTTAGTAATTTCTGCCAAAAGCTGCAGCCTTTTGATTTAATCCATCTGAATGCAGTATTTGCAAGCCCTACTCTGATTGGATGGAAAGAAACCTGTCTGTGATTGGCTGGTGAGGTGGACAGTTTTTGAAGTCAAGAGAGCGCACAGACAGAATCCCGCGAGCCGCGCACAGACAGAATCCCGCGAGCCGCGCACAGACAGAATCCCGCGAGCCGCGCACAGACAGAATCCCGCGAGCCGCGCACAGACAGAATCCCGCGAGCCGCGCACAGACAGAATCCCGCGAGCCGCGCACAGCTGGTGTTGAGCGTGAAAGTAGCAGGTCATGGGCAGACACGGAAGCGAGTCCGAACAATAAAAACATACGGCTTTACGATCAACCGGAAGCAGTTCCGCGCACAACGCGGAATCAGTTATATCTGATATAATATATCTGACGAAACTGTTTTTATGACCGTATTTTTTTTTAGAAAAAATAAGGCATTTTTAATGCCATAGATAATCACATTTAATGACTTTTAATGCCAATTAAGGCCTTAATTTTAAAAAATTCCATTTAATGACTTTTAATGACTTTTAATGCCCCGCGGAAACCCTGTATAAGCTGCTACTTCTAACCATGTTGAGAACAAAAGACACCAAATTTAAGTTTTTCACAACACAAGAAGTCTTGTTCCCTTCTACTTAAGCACTTCGGTGGTCTGATGTGCTCATACCTTTTGCACAGGAAGCTGGCTCCTGCACACAGATAGGTGGTATCAGCCGTGAAACAAGACCTTCCTCTTCCTCACTATCAGAGTCTGAGACAACAAGTGGAAGTTTAGGAGCGACAGCACCAGGTACTTTATGCTGCTGGTTTAAACCGCTGGGGCCTAGAGTTGGAAGAACAAAATATATCAGAAATAATTAAAATATAAGTTAAACTTTTGAGATACATGAACACAAGCACTTTTAAAGCAGCGCTGTGTAACCTTTAGCCACTCGGGGTGCTAGACCTGTAACCTCCACTTTTAGTACCCTGAAGGCCACTGAATACACTGCACTGTCGCAAAATTAAACAGTCTCCCTCCGTGTTTTGGAATCTGATATCAGACCACTTCGAATCCAGTAGACTGTGAAGTCATTGAGTTACCTGTAAAAAAAAAGGCTACATTCGCCCCTTTAGATCAAATCCAACATCAGAGAACCAAAAATATGTCTGATCAGTTAAGTGTCATAGTTGTTTTGTTTTGTTGTCATTCTAGGTTACGGCAGTCTGAGCTCGGACTGCCGTAACCTAGAGTGTGTCGTGTGACCCATTCAACGACGGAGCTGACCCTCTCTAGTTACATAGGCGAGTTTCAGAGAAGGACAGCTTGCACAAAGCATTGATTGACTCTGGCAGTGGTGTATATTCATCTGAAAAATGATTTTATATATCTCAACTTAAGCCAATGCTTGGCTCAAACATACACAGTGCTGCTTTAAGTACAATATTATAGTTTTCATATCCAAGGAAAATTGTTCTGAACCTGGTTGTTCCTCGTCAGGAGGTTGTGATGTTCCAGCTTCACAAATACTTTTTATTCCCATTCTCCCTTCTGTTTCTTTCAGGTCTAAATGAGGCTCAATCTCAATTTTCTCTTCCTCATATACAACCTCGTCTGCTTCATCTTCATCTTCCTGCAATCCATTTATTTCGAGTGGCTCTGGTGGAAGAAACAGACAGAATTATTATTCCTTGTGTCTACTGCATTGTGGGCAAGCTAAGTATTTTTTATTATGTCTGATATAGAGATATACAGACAGACAGAAAGACAGACAAATGACAGATCAGAATAGATAGACACGAACGGACAGATTGGATAGTTATGGGACTTTTCCATTGGGTCTGTCTATCCCGCACTACTCTACTCGCCCTGCCTGAGCGCTGCTCCACCGTACCGCTTTTGGTTTTTAACAGACCGAATAATGTGGTAGCTTTAAGCCCCACCTTCGTTTTGCTCCCTGCTGCTATTAAGCATTACTGAAGAAATATGTGAGAAACGATAAAATAAAAAATGTAATGAAATCATAAATAAAAATATAAAGAATATATAAATAATGTAAATGTAATGTCTTGAATTTTTTTTTACAGATAAAATAATCCACCGGGTAGATATCTGGATCATAGATCAGGCTCTGACATGTCTCTCTTGCTCTCTCTCCCTCTGTCTGTGTGTGTGTGCATGCCTGTGTGAGAGAGAGAGAAAGAGAGGAAAAAAGTGGAGAGGGAAGGAGAGGCTGATCTGTTCCAAGCTGGTAAAATTCTGTTAAAATTTTGGGCTTTTTGTATAGGCTGGATATTGGGTTTTGCATTACACTGCGCTGACTCAGAGAAGTGTTCTTTGGGTTAAATCCGCTATCAACGGCAGAGCAGCAAAGCTCCAGAAGCGCTGGGACAAGTAGCGGAATGGGCTCCCCAGCAGCGGCTGCTGAGAGAGTTCTGTCCCGCGTCGGGCATGCTGCCTCTCTCAAGTCTTCTCTGTCCCACAGAAGGTGGCTGCAGCAGCAGCTCTGTCCTCTACCAAACACACATGACACTGGTTAGATCAGCGGCCGTGAAGAACAACTTTTCCAACTTTGTAGACAAAACCTCACAGCTTACAGTATAGTGAATCCAATGTTTCCCTCTCTGTAGTATTGAGTCTGCAACTGAGTTGAAATTTTTCCCCCTTGCTCCACTGTCGACTGGCTGGCTGTGCGCACCTAAAGCTTATCGCTGACTAGCAGTCTGCTCATGTAAGAGTTCTACTCGACAACCACCGTACTGCCTCCTCAGTAGGGTACAGGCCAGTGGTGTCCGTGGAAAAGTCTCATAAGTTAGTTGGGTGTGACATGACAAATAGTTGTCCTGAATATGTCTGGTACAGCCCTGTACCAAATCAATAAAGCAATGTTTCACACCTGAACTCAAGAGGACAATGCAACATTTTGTAGCTCAACTTTAAAAGTGACACTAAAACAGAACAGTGAAGACTCCAAGCTTTAACTGAACTCAGCTATATTTGAACATTAATGTTTCTTTGGCAACCACATTGAAGGAGGAGAGGTGGACTGAACCAAAACTTTATGATAGCAAACCACATTTTCCAACAGCAATAAAGTATGTAACTTGCTCTGCAACTGAATTGCTTCATCAAAACAATGAGCTGTATGTAACTGAAAGTTAACTTCACAGATGCTGGAGAAAAACTGACTCTGTAGCATCCAATTAGCCCAAACTCCTTAAATGCTATAATACACAAGTCAGAGGAACCTTGATAAGCGATTTTCCAACAGCTGCCCATGCTGCATTCAGGTAGAACTAAGGAACTAGATTTATAATATGAAACCAACTTCAAAGTATGATCTCAAGATATGTTATTCTCAAATATGGGCAAAGTCTTGTTTATAAATTTCTGAGCATCAACATTGACCGTTTTCAACTGATTTTATTTTCCGACTTAACTATTGGCTAATAAATAAATTTTTAACTTTATAGTCCCACAAAGGAGAAATTTATCTCTGAGTTAAACCTATCTCTTAGGGAGCAGTGAGCTTCCAGATTGAGTAGCGCCCAGGAGCAATTTGGGTCTTGCTCAGGGACCCTGCGGGGGTCGAGCCAGGTTCTTGAAGCTTCTCGGAATGCAAGTGCACTGTTCTAACCACAAGGCCAACACTCCCCCACTATTTTAACCATTGTTAAAAAAAGAAAAAAATCCAACAAGATCTCCAATCAGTTTTAAACTTTACACTTTTTCAGATTTATAAATTATAAAACATATTTATAATATATAATATTTATAATATAATACATGGTTTCCTTGAATGAAGTTGTTGTGCAATCAAACCATGAGGAATAAAATCAGACTAAAGTTTAAAGCTACTGAAATGTGAGACGTTTACAGGCCCCCCAGGGGACTGCCTCTCACAGCAGCGGGGCTCACTGTATAAAAACTAGCTGCCCAGGTTTATCACCCTCTTTCGCCCACTTCCCTAGCAGCATTGGGGAGAACACTCATCTCCCTCTGTGGAGTGGAGGATCCGACTGGTATCAGAGAACTGCCACATATGCAGGTTGGATCAAAGTTAAGTCTGCAGTCTATCTTCTGTGTAATCAGACACCGGAGTAAAGAATCCATCTATGCTGAAACCAGCCTTGTGATTTTTCTTAGCTGTCACAGGAAACCTTAGTACACTGCAGCCTCCAGAGAACGAACATAGCCATGTCAGGAAAAGCCGTGCAGAGAGCCCATGCTGCCACCCCCTTCACAGGCCGAGTGCAGTCCATAGGAGCCTCTGTAAAAGCGTCGCAGGCTGGGGGTTCACGAGGAGTTTCTGTTGAGCTAGCCGCCTGTCGCTGCTCAGATGACTTCTAGCTTTACCTTAGAGTAATTCACTGCAACTAGAGACCCACCGCAACAACTAGAGACAACAGTAAAGGTTTGTCAGAGAAATAAACAGGGAAAGTTTAGAATGGTTTACTTAATGTGTTTTCATTGTGTTTTTAAAATGCCTGGAGCTAGCAGGCATAGCTCCCACTAGCTTCTTTGAAACCATGCTTTGCTGATGTGGTTGGAGTGTGTTTTTACGGTTATACCAAACTTTATTTCCATAAGGGTTTTATACACTGATGGGATATTAATGCTTGTGTTGTTTGGTCCGGTCATTACGACCAAATAAAACTGAAAAGTCTTTTTAAATTAGTCCAGAATGTCCGCTAGCAAAGTGCTACTAGCTTCCCGGATAACATTAGTGCTACCACCGAATCAATGCAACTATGGTTTGTTTTAAACATAATGCTTGTTTTTGCTTCACTCCACCATCTTTCGATAGTACTATGAGCACAAGTCCATCATTAATAGAAAATATTAATGTCGATTTAATGGTGTTTGTATAACTTTAGGATTAATCCATCAAGTGGCTGATCACTACAGCGCCCCTAATTTACCGGAGGAATAACTGCTTTAATAAAATCAAGTGTCCTAAAGGCATTGATTTTCACTGTACAAATTATTCTTTTAAATGTTCTTTTCTCTGTTTTGTTTAACTCAGGATTTGCATTGTGAATGGGTTGAAACACAGACCTAATGTTGTTCTAAATTAGTTAACTTCATTTCATATTTTTTAACTTTAGTTCTCTAACTTTGATCTGCACTGAACCAGGATTCATTGAATTATTCTGATGATGTTTTTCAACGATTTTATTTATCCTTTTGTTTCTTTTGTGTGTACATAATTCCTTAACTTCTTTTTATCTTAATAAGCTTCACTAACCTAGTAGACACAATTTGTTGATTGAAATATAGTGTTAATTCATATAAATAGTATTCTGTAGTGGTGTTCTCTGGATGTTCATTTATTTCAGTTAGTAATTTTTTTTAACTTGGAGAAGTTGTCGCTCCTTTATTCTATATGTGTGCAGAGTTTGCTGTTAAAAGAATGCGAGTGTTCGAATCACCCCTTCAACTATTGTCCTATCAGCAGCTGTTTCGGCTGATATTCACGGGACAATACCTAACAGACCGAGAGTTATTTATTAAACATTAAAACAGTATGTAATGGCACAACAAAGTGTACAAAAAAACCTACGGAATCACAAATTTTGTGTAACTTGACGCGCATATCCATCTCTCTCGGATAGATATATATCTTTATTTTCGTGACTATGAAAATTGTAGATTCACACTGAAGGCATCAATACTATGAATTGTGAAACAACTAAAAATATGTCTTATATTCTTTTCTTATATTGTTTGGGGTCCAGCTCACCCCAAACAATCTCGATTGGGTTCAGGTCCGGTGATTGTGGAGGCCAGGTCATCTGGCGCAACACCCTATCACTAGCCTCGTGAGACCATCCTGATCTCGCGAGCTTTCAAGGTTTCACTCGCAGATCAGTCTGGCTACTTTCCGTTAAAGAAAATTTGGAGCAGTTCACCAAACGAACGTCCAATCAGCGTTTGCTTTGAGGCGGGTTGAGGTGTGACGCAACGAGAAGCGCGACAGTTCAGTCTAAAGAACATGGCGGCTTCAGCCGATGAAACTAGCATTAGCGTGGCTATCGAGCAAGTTTTATCGGAATTACAGAGTATTTCTTCACTGAAAGAAGAGCAAAACACTGCTCTGGAGGCTTTTCTCAGAGTAGCCTGGCTTGTGGTTGTGTTTTCGTCGTCGCTCTGTTAGTACGTCATATGCTTCATTGATCTGATTGGTTTATTTGGCCCGTCTATCACCAACATAGGCCAATCAGCTAACCAGTATTTTCGCCCCTTCCCAAAATTACTTCAACGGAAGGTTTCCAGATGGATATGCGGAGCCAATCCATCTGGCGGAGTCAGGTTACCCTATCACTCCCTTCTTGGTCAAATAGCCTTTACACAGCCTGGAGGTGTGTTTGGGGTCATTGTCCTGTTGAAAAATAAATGATGGTCCAACTAGACGCAAACCGGATGGAATAGCATGCCGCTGCAAGATGCTGTGGCAGCCATGCTGGTTCAGTATCCCTTCAATTTTGAATAAATCCCCAACAGTGTCACCAGCAAAGCACCCCCACACCATCACCCATCCTTCTCCATGCTTCACGGTGGGAACCAGGCATGTAGAGTTCATCTGTTCACCTTTTCTGCGTCGCACAAAGACACGATGGTTGGAACCAAAGATCTCAAATTTGGACTCATCAGACCAAAGCACAGATTTCCACTGGTCTAATGTCCATTCCTTTTGTTCTTTAGCCCAAGCAAGGCTCTTCTGCTTGTTGCCTGTCCTTAACAGTGGTTTCCGAGCAGCTATTTTACCATGAAGGTCTGATTCACACAGTCTCCTCTTAACAGTTGTTCTAGAGATGTGTCTGCTGCTAGAACTCTGTGTGGCATTGACCTGGTCTCTAATCTGAGCTGCTGTTAACCTGCGATTTCTGAGGCTGGTGACTCGGATGAACTTATCCTCCGCAGCAGAGGTGACTCTTGGTCTTCCTTTCCTGGGGCGGTCCTCATGTGAGCCAGTTTCTTTGTAGCGCTTGATGGTTTTTGCGACTGCACTTGGGGACACTTTCAAAGTTTTCCCAATTTTTGGGACTGACTGAATAGGGATGGGAATCGAAAACCGGTTCCTGTTCAGAACCGGTTCCGTGTTTTCCAATTGCGTGGCACTGTTTGGCAGCTCGCTTAACGATTCTCTTTTCGATTCCGTCGTGCCGCGGCTCTGAGCAGCACAACGGTAGCACAACGTTTTTTACACAAGTTACGCCACGTTTTATACGCAAGTTACGCACACGGCGTTCAGTAAGCACGTGTGCGTAAGTTGCGCATGACGTGACCAGGCTTAAAGCAAAACAAAAAAAGTGGCGCCCCATTGGGGGAAGCGAAAGTTTGGCTTCATTTTAAGGAAGAGAAAGATGGCAACAAGGCGCTTTGGAATCATTGCAAAATGGCAATTATATCCGCGGGAGGAAATACATCCAACAGGCAGAAACACCTGCGCACACAACATGGCATACAATTTAACGAATGCCGTGTTTTTGATTCTTACCGGACAGAAGCTAAAGTTACGACCAGCATGGAAGGCAGCTCTGGTGGTAAGTAGCTAGTTTTACATCATTGGCTGGTTCCTAGTAAATCATATACCATTTCTGGAAATACACCAATTTCCTACCTCTCTTTGGGGTTATTAAGGGAGTGTGCCTTTCTCGTTAATCCAGCCCTTCATTGGTAGCATGTTTAATTAGAACTACTGGTAGCTGTAATTCTTACATGATTCTAGCTATTGCAATGCATGTAACGAAACATGCTACGAAGTTGCTCCGCAGTTCAGGGACCGAGAGAACGGTGACGCTCGTTTAATTTAAATTAGGGGGAGATGAGTTTATTTCCCAAAATTGTACAGTAATGCTTTTTCATTAAACGGATGGCTTCTCCATTAGATTTAGATGACTGAGGTTATCTAAAGAGAGATTAATAAGCAACTGTCACAACAAACTTACATTTTCTTGTATTCTAAACAACTCATCTAATGTATTTAAGTTTGTTCTTATATTCCTTTTTTTTAATTTAACCAAATATAAATGTTACTCCAGTTGCACATTTGCTGTGGACATCTTGACCTTGTTAGTTTGTAAGGTCGTGTGATAGTTAAGTAAACAAAGTTGATGCTCATCATCAAACTGTTTGTTATCCTTTTTTCCCCAAATTGGAATCGAAAAGAGAATCGAAAAGGAATCGAATCGTTTCACAGAATCGATAAGAGAATCGGTATCGTGAAAATCTTTTCAATTCCCAACCCTATGACTGAATGATGGCTACTTGTTCTTTACTTAGCTGCTTTTTTCTTGCCATAATACAAATTCTAATATATCTAGTCTATTCAGTAGGACTATCAGCTGTGTACCCACCTGACTTCTGCACAACACAATTGGTGGTCCCAACCCCATTTATAAGGCAAGAAATCCCACTTATTAAACCTGACAGGGGACACCTGTGAAGTGAAAACTATTTCAGGTGACTACCTCTTGAAGCTCATCAAGAGAATGCCAAGTGTGCGAAGCAGTATTCAAAGCAAAAGGAGGCTACTTTGAAGAACCTAGAATATAAGACATATTTTCAGTTGCTTCACACTTTTTTGTTCAGTATATAATTCCACATGTGTTAATTCATAGTTTTGATGCCTTCAGTGTGAATCTACAATTTTCATAGTCATGAAAATGAATGAGGTGTGTCCAAACTTTTGGTCTGTACTGTATATATATATATATATATATATATATATATATATATATATATATATATATATATATATATATATATATATATAGCGCCATACACACAGCTTTCAAATGTTTACCCATACACCATCCTTTTAGAAAGGGCTAAATCTGGAAGAAGATGAATGAAAGGACAAATACTGGAGGTACATCTTTTAAGACTTACCATCATGCTGCTGCTGCCTTTGGTTGTTATTGATATTGCCAGGTGGAGGAGCAGGAGGCATGTTGGCCTCATTAGGGTGATGGTGCTGGTTATTGTCATGGCTGGCATTCTGGTTGCTTACAAGTGCAGATGACACACCAATACCAGTTCCTGCGCTCAAACCCACCCTGGCACAGCCCTAACACACAAATCAAAAGACTTAGAACAATTGCAGTAGCCATAACCAATTCAGATTATTTTCAAATTAGACTGGGATTAAACTAAGTATTTATACTGTCATGCTGGGATGGTAATGAACTAGTATATTGGAACTGCGCAACAGCAAATAGAGGTTTCACTCTGGATAGCCAGATCGCCAGTTCAGGGGGGTAGACTGTGCCCCCCCCCCCCCTTAGCCCTCTCAATTTTAAATGCAGTTGAGAACATGGAACAACACAACATTTGAGGAGGCGGAGGCAGGCTTGGGGTCTTTTCACACCCTTGTTCTCCGATTGCCACCCGGAGTCCGGAGCCTGGAGGAGGAGCGGGCCACGTGGTCCGGGGTTTTGGCTGGAGGTGGACGTTGGGTCCACCCCAAAGGACGTTGGGTCATCAGCTGGGACTGGGACTGGCACTTTTGCTCTCCCCTGGAATATGGGAGGGGTTTAGGAATGGAGGGCAGGGTGTGGGGGAGGTAGAACCTCAGGGTTTGTGGGGTGTGCTCTGGTTGGATGATTCGTTCGGTTGTTCATCTTTGCCTCATCTCCGGGTGGATGGGCCCGTGGGTCATCTGGTCTGGGATCAGGGTGGGGGGTTAGGACCGGAGCATGGTCGGGTTGTTGTGGTCCTTCCCGCACCCCATCTTGATGTTAGGGTTCACCTCCCCGGTCCGGGGGCTGGATACCCATCTGGGATGCCGGTGCGTGGACCTGGGAATATAGGATGTGTGTGGTGATTGCGAGTGTATATACTGTGCCCCCCCGCGGGGGCACTAAGGTGGGAACATGTGAATGTGACTGTGTGCGTGGTTTTCTGTTTGTCTATTTGTCAGTTTTGGTTTGAACTGCCCCCTCAGGTCTCCACTTGGTGGGAGCCCATCCCCCCGTCCTGCTCTCCTTTGTTGGCTGACGCCTTCGCCTGCTGGTGCGTTGGCTGTCCTTGGTGTCCGGGGCTGGGAGTTTGAGCGGGCGCCGGCACACTCCTGATGGCTGCTCCACGGGGCCTGGGCCCCTGTATCTCTGTTGGGGCCCCCGCCGGGAGGGGGGGCACCCCAGGGCCTCGGGTACCTAGGGCCCATGGCTGGATCCACTCCGACGTAGCTTGCTGCCGGCGGAGCTCACAGGCTCGTCCCTGCATCTCCTGGGGGCTTCAGCGTTATGGCTGTTGGGGGGTTTCCTGGGGCTGCTCTTCCGTGGGATGGGGGAGGCAGCTTTCCCTGTGTTGGCCCCTCTTGAGCATTTTTCTTATGCAAAAACCTTACATACACAAGTGCATTCTCACAAACACCTGCAGGTGCTTGGATTCAGGTGGTTACAGATACACTTCTATAAAGAAAACCCCTATTATTATTATTATTATATTTAGCTATTATCTTTAGCTATTATTTATCTGCAGCACAATGGTTAATGCACAACTCATGCGCAAAAAGGTACGTTGTGTGAAAGTGTGTGGTAACTAACGTGAACTTTGGACCTTCTGGGAAAATGAGCACCAGCAATGCAAACTTCTTCAATCGAAAATTGCAAAGTCCTAAACCTCACCTAATTAAACTGAAACATAACTCAGTTCAGTTCTAACTCAAGTAACACCAAACCCGATGTACAGTATTTCATGAGATTGAGCAGATCGGGGTAAACCTGTATAAAAAATGTAATCTAATTTGGCCTCATACAATAATGTAATGCATCTCAAAAAATAATGGAAATACCCTCAATCAGATGTAAACTTTAAACATTGCTCTGTTTGTGTTACATGTTGGTCTATGTGCCGATGTGCATCAAATGCATGTAGATGATCTAAGGGACATTCTCACTGAAAAACAAAACTGGGTTAGATCAGCAGATTAAATGTATAGTGGACAATCTTTTAGGCTCTCGATTGGTTGTTCCACATGCTAATCATTGTGATGGGCTTACGTAACGCCAATATGCATCCTCTTTCCTTGCTAGTTTCCTTTTGCTGCACATGCACACTTCTAGTGTTTATGTATCCAGTTAGCTTTGGTTTCAGCTGTTCATAAGTCTAATTTAAGAAGAAGACTTCATGAAAAGAAATACTAAGGATTCACCACAAGATGCAAACCATTAATTTGCCTCAAAAATAGAAAGCCCAGAATTGACTTTGCCAAAAAACAACTGAAAAACCAGCTTAGGCCTGGAACAGCATTCTTTGGACCAATGAAACTAAGATCAACCTGTACCAGAATGATGGGAAGAAGAAAGTTTGGAGAAGAATTGGAACAGCTCATGATCCAAAGCAGCCTGATGAATTCTGAAGTGTATAGGGATATACTTTCTGCTCAGATTCAGCCGAATACAGCAAAGTTGATTGGACAGCGCTTCACAGACAGCTTCAGATGGACAATGATGCAAAACATACTGCAAAAGCAAACCAAGAGTTTTTTAAAGCAAAGACTTGTATGCTTGATTTCAAATCTAATGTGGTGGCATGCAGAGCTCAAATCATGAAGATTGTGTCACTGTCCAAATATTTTTGTGACTAACTGTATGCAAAACTGCCAAGGCCACACTGATCCACATGTACTGGTCCTGTCCTCATCTCGGTCAGTTCTGGACAGATGTTTTCCATATTCTGTCCGGGTTCCAGTCCAGAGTTGTAATTACACCTAACCCTCTCCTGGCTCTTTTTGGCATCAGTTTTATATATATATATATATTACAAAATTATGTCGCATTTGAGACTGGAAAAAAATAAGAGTTTCTCTTCAGCGTTCTACTGAGAAATTTAACAAAACATGGGGCCCCCTTCTTAACGCATTTCAAATTATACATTTCAGGTGAACAAATTTTTATTGAAATGTTATCTCTCTTCCCGTCAGGCGTACATGTGCAGGCCTAGGGCGGTGAACTGGGTAGGGGAGAATGGGATTTTTCATTTTTTTGTAGGATTTTTTTTCTTTTTCGTTTTTTTCTTAATATGTTGTTTAAATAGACCATTTGTCTGACCTCTTTGTACCCACAAGTTCTTGTTTATATGTATAAAGGGGAAAAAACTTTATAAAGACTGATTAAAACAAAAAGGTAGGACTCTAGTTTTTAATGATACCGACCATGGGGGTGGGGGGAGTTAAGAATGTCAGCGCAGCGAAACATTTTTCTGAGAGACAGCAATGTCTGATAGATAGTTAAATGGCATTCTGTAAGTTGAAAATACTGTAAACTCGAAAGTATTTGTAAAAAAAAATTGAGGGACTTGTTTTACAAACATTAAAGCCTCCTCTTTAGAGGTATTTAGGAAAAAAGAAACGTGACCATTTCTGACCTACTTTTAAAGCGTGATATAATAGTCGTGGCTCTGCTAGTACCGAGAACAGACCAGATGGGTTTACAAAGATTTTGGTCTGTGAGGCCTGGAGCTCATTTCACCTATTAAATAAAGAGTTTGCATTTCTCTTACCTTTCCACCTCTCTTACGATACATTCACACCAAACACAAATAAGGCAAAATTTTTGCGCTGATTGCCTGCCATTGGTTGCTTGACATTTCACCTTTCCGTCACAAGGAATTTTCACCCAGCCCGCTTCATAACATCATCAAAAGGAGGAGTGTCTATTCACCTGCTGGTTCTTCCTGTCTGTTCAACTCACCATGGTGGACATGGATTTTACCGAGCGAGTCACGGTACTGTATGTAATGTGAACAGCCGGAAAAATGGCATTGGCACCCCTGGATCCTCAAGAGACATACCCGGTCCAATGAGTACTATCCAAAGCTGCATCTGGATGAAGGTTGCTTCAAGCGGTATTTCCATCTGTCCAGGACCCAGTATGAGGACCTGCTATCCCACGCTGGGCGACGGATCACCCTCCGGGACACAAACTACAGCAATAACTAGTAATATAGCCTAATTGTACTGTCTAAATATGTAACAAAAAAATACATTATCACTCTTAAATAAAACGGATGAGAAGGACACTAAACGCGACGTGAATTGACAAAAGTATAGATTGTTTAACTCAAGCAAAATTTCACTTCACCCTAGAAGCGCGTCCACTCTTAGCTTGTTTTGCTTCACTCTATTCGCCCAATTTGCATCGTTCACGTCACTCAAAACACGTTGTTCAACCCTAACTTGGGTTGCCTGGGAGGCAGCTGAAGTTGTTATGCATGGCAAAATTATTTTGTATTCGCAATCCGAAAAAAAAGTAAAAGCAGCTAAAGTGGAACTAGAACAAAAAACCTGAAAACAACTTGTGCTACATTCCAAGAACAAGATCAGTTAAACCAAAAAATAAAGCACGGGCACCATGAACTTAAGTCTTGAGAGAGGCACCAGACAGGGCACAAAATAGAAGTAAAAAAGAAACAAATGTGTGTTGACAATATGGCATTTTCAGATAAAATGCAATATTCAAGTTAAACAAGAAATACAGCAGTCAAATTCATACCATTTGATGTTTTAGAATAATAATAGTATTTATAGAAATAATTTCCTTTAAATATTACCAATTAAAATATATTATCCAGTCCAAATTTAAGATTAAACAAATGAACATAGAATTTCCTTTGGAAATGAATAGCCTTTTTAAACTACTACCCCCAAAGTTACTCTCCAAAACCTGCAAGAAACCTTAAGGAGTAAACTTAACAATCTCACTTCCTATCAGCAAATGGGATGCTGATTTATCTACCGGTACAGATATTAATGATTGGCGTAAAATCTGCATAAATGCTTTCAGAATTACCGAAAATGCCAACCTTCAGTTGGTACAATACAAAATCCTTCATAGAACTCATTGCACAGGACAAAGAATCTTCCAAATGGGTTGCTCTCTTACCAATAGATGTCCACACTGCATGGGAGATTTACCTGATGATTATTTACCCACTCTCCGGCACTGTCTGCCTATCTAAGGCATCTGGCTAAAAGTATATGAAAATCTATCAACATGCCTGGCGTATACAGTTCCAATCTGTCCTGCAACTTTGTCATTTGGAAACATAAATTTATTAGATATTACATGAAGCTACAGGTTGCTGGAGCTGTAGAAAGCAGATATTGGGAAAATAAAACATAATTCACAAGCATTGTGGACATCACAGATGTGGCATAAATAGATACAATGGAAATGATAAAGGAAAAGGTCAGTTATCTCAGGACAGCATGTACACTTAGGCAGACAATACTGGAGTGAAGACACATTTTCTACTGACGCCAATGGGAGGCGCGTGGAGGAGATCGACCTCTATAAAAGACTCATGTGAGCAGTATCGGGTCACATTTTTCCCATGTCAATAGAGCCCCAGTACTGATCTTTAACATTTCACTGGCTTGTTTAGATTAAAAGGGTTGAAGTATAGTTTCTGTTTCAAGAGTAATTTCCTACAAAAGAGTATTAAAAGTATTAAATGTGTGACCGCTTCTTCTGGGTTAAAGGACTGGACAGGGTCACAGTGGTGTCTAACCGCCGACAGGGGGCCGTAGCTTTGAAGAAATTCTACATCCTTCATGCATTTGTAGGCATTGCAAAAACAAAAAAAAACAAAAAACTTAACAGGAAGAATAATAGCCATTTATATATATTTTCAAACCATGTTATAAAAAGTTTAAAGTGAATGATGTGCTGGAGAGTTTCTAAATACATACCTTTGGTGGCTCTCGGAACATTTGGTCCAAACAGATGAACTCCAGGCAGGGAAGTAACTCTATGAAGTGGCAGAAAGATTCCAGCTTGATAGCATGGCAACGAACCAATGTAAGATCAACAAGACGGCTCCATCTGGAGTGATCTGAGAACAATGATACGCAGAACACACAGTAGGAGTCACACCCACAGATTAAATATAAACCTTCTTTTAAAAAACATGTCAGCATTATAAACAAAAGGTTTACCTGTGATCCACTGATGAGGGTTATGAAGATGAGGACAGTTGTAGATGAGCAAATATTTAATATTAGTGAACACCTCATTTACCACCTTTATGCCGATATCCGTGATGATACCAGGATTCTCAATTACATCAGCTAGGCCATATTTCACCAACTCCAAGTGGCTCATTTTACCTGAATTAGCAAAACGAAATGACATTTACTTATTTTGATTCAGTTTATGATTATTAAAGAAATTCCCAATAAGAGTTAGATTGTATATCCCTTTAATGGGTAGGATAGGGGTAGTGTAGTGTACGTTTCTTTATAATAGCACTTTTCAGTAACAAGACGATTTAAAGTGCTGTACATGTACAGAAAAACATTACAGACATAAATAGGAAAAACAAAGGAATAAGTTAAATAAATCCTTGACTAGACTTTTATGGCACATATACTTTATGTATATTTACATCAAGACCACTAAGTGGTGACTATAGTCAGCAATAAGACTGGCTATCGACAAATGGTATTATGTAGGTATCCTTTTTGTTAGTGCGTAAGCATTAACATTGAATTTAAAAACATTGTCATCCATGTTTCCAATAGAGCTGTCAAAGCAGCTTGGTCTGCAAAACTTCTTGATGCAAATCTAATACTCAATGAGGAAAAATGTGATCATTGGCATTTAGGTGCACCAACTACAAAAACTGTGGCCTTTTAGTGAACAATAATGATGTAGAGATGTGCAGGACAAACCAATAAGAGTAGGAGATAGGGTTAACAGCCAATAAATTATAATGTTCTTTGATGATTAAAATAACTATCAAAGTTACAAACATTGAAGGAGGAAATCATCCACATATCCTAAATGGAGCGTCTCAAACTGAGGGAACTCAAGTTCAGCCATTTTTAGAGCTGAGAAGACTCCATCTTTAGTAAGTGAAGGTTGGATTCGTAGTTCATGAAGCCTGTAAAATAAAAATGGCATAAAATGAAAGTTATACATAACTACATTTTTAAAGTAACCCCCCTAATTAAAACAATAACCTTATATTTTGATACCGATGACATTTCGTAAATTAAAAACACCTTGTTGAGTTCTATATACAGACCGTAGCAGCTTGCACTGTTGCTTAGCATGTGTGAATCTGTGAATTGCTACCATCAACCAAATTAGGACTTGTTCATTATAAGTAGTGAAAAAAAACTTTGTGCGTCACCTGTCAGCACTAAGACACTGGATGTGTGAGTTTCATACAACAATACCCTGGCTACTGACAGTTATAATAATAAAGTGCACCCGCAGTCAAACTCATGGTTTGGAAGGGATAAATTATCTAACCCCAACTGATCATAAAAAAGCTGAGGAAAATTCAGCTCTCAAACCTTTGATATGCACAAAAAACAAATAACTATTTGTTATTATATATTTACCTATGTTAGAAGGTCATGCTTATCTTCCTTTTTACAAGGACCACTGTGTGATCATCTTCTGTTTTGGTTGTTCATCCTTACATTTTCATTACCTTCCTTTAGTACTTCTACTTTCTCAAATTATATATATATATATATATATATATATATATATATATATATATATATATATATATATGCACACACACAGTTCTGTTAAAACAGGCTCTTCTTTGGATTAGAAATCCATATAGACTACTGGTCTATCATAAATGTCTGGCCTCCTAGGTGGAAAGCCAGAGAAAAATAAAGATGGGCAGCTACAAATGAACTACTGCTATACACCTAAGGGGGTATCTTAATGATTGAACTACAGATAAACAGATTAGTCAAAGGATTATACTGATTTATAATCAGAAATGTGCTATTCCTTAAAAAAGAAATAGCACAGGTTCAATAGATATTGTCTCAGAAAATTAAACTCCACATAAAGGTCACCTCAGCTGTATGTAGCCTGTAGGTATAAGAATAAGAAGAAATTGCTTAATACCTGCGGGCAGCAGTGATAATGAGGTAGCCCAAGTCCACTTCCAAGGCATTCTTGCAAGCTCCAAACACAATAGTGTGAAGGTTTCTAAATCCTCCTAGATAAATACATAAAAGGACTTAAAGACTACATGACAAATGTATATTTCATGATAAGCAATAGTTTTTCATTTCCAAGGTAATTTTGTCACCTCCTTTCATCCAGGGGCATTAGTTAAATGTGGGTTATGCTGAACATTTGATTCGACTTCACCAGGTAAATACTGCAGCTGCGGTGTACTTAACTTGTTCTTTAGGTTCTTTAAGTGTGTGAGGTCTCAGACGTTTGCCAAAGCTTTGTTACCATACTAAAATAGGCTCCTACTGTTTTAAGGAGGCAGACTTTTTTAAGTGGTCTGTGTTCTGTAATACAAAAGATTTTACAGAAGAATCACTTCTGTGAAATTTTTAGTCCATCTCACCTCAGTGGTTCTCTACTTTTCTATAAGATACTAGTTAACTAGATCAGGGATTAAAGCAAAAATAATCAATTTGACTGAAAAAAAATTCTAGTCTGCCCATATACTCCCAGGGCCGTGCCACATTACGTACCACACTTGCTCATTGTGCAAAGTACACTTTAAACAAATCTGGCAATTTTAAAATATGCATTGACAATTCCTGTATCTCTCCCACCTTTCAGCTTAAGAGCCTTGGTGTCATCCTAGATAGTCCTCTCCATTCCCTGTCACAATCAATATAAATAAATTCTAGGAACCTGCAGGCCAACCACAACCTTGTCCTTTTGCAAATTTCTGACTTTCATATATATCCAAGTGAATGCAGGTTCAAATTATTTGCTATGCTATTTATCGTTTTATTATTTTACTTAGTACCATGTTTATCCAAAGGGTGATCTTAAGGTGGTTATAAATATAATGGTATATTACAATAAAAGATGAACACCTACAAATGACACGACTGAAATACTGACAACAGGCAATGATTTCAAAAAAAATTTTCCTTTAAGATGTTAAATGTTTCTTCTAGCTATTTGCTAGTTTGACAGTTTATAATTTTATCATACAAATTAAAGACTAGAATTTTTTTCTGTGTAGGTTATCTGTTGCTATCTCCTGAAGAGAAATGGCTGCAGCCTGGACCTTACAGAGAATATGGTTATGACCTGATGCACAATATTAAATTAATCCGCTTTATAAATTCAAACTAATTTCAATCCATAAGAGCTGACGAGGAACAGTAAGACATTTCAGGAGAGAGTCCATGTTCAAAGGATAACATTTAAATAAATATTCATCCAGTTTTCCTATTGTGTTTCTACATTTAATAGTATTCTTTTTACCAGCTCAAGAAAAATACACGTTCAATAATTCATTGCTGTGTTTGTGTGTGTAGTGCTTTCCTTATGTTGTTTTTATTTTTCAAACATTGAGTACTATACTGTTGATTATTGTTTCACTCTTATTATTAGCTCAGAAACCTATGTTGTGGTGGAGTTGATGCAGAGGGACAGGATGTTTGTCATAGGAAGAAGAGAGATGAGGAGGGACAGGAGGGACAGGAGGAGGAGAAGGATCAGGAAAGTGGAACAGGAAACGCCTAAAAACAGTGCCAGATATAGGAACAGGTGCATGGCTGCGTTGCTAATAGATCCTTACATTGAGTTATATTAATGTCTTACGAGGATTAGCCCCTCCTGTTAGCCTATACAATCTGAGTAAGGCTAATGCTCCAGTGCAGGGGTCGTCAATTCAGACCTTGGGTTCCGGTGTCTTGGAACTTTTAGAATTGGTCCAACACACCTGAATCAAATGACTGAATTGTCTCCTCAATAATTCACCTCACCGGACCGGGAAGTTTTTAAGTTTCGCAAAAAAGAAAATGAATTGGGTGTTTCCATCCATTGGTTTTGTTGCTAAATACTCAGGCTACGGAAAGCGTAATTTTCGTCACACATGGCCGTAATGAACAGAAAGTAGATGTTCCAAACTAGCATTGACCACACATCTAAAACAAAAAAGGAGAGAGGGTTTCAGGAATGCGTGGCTATTGGGCAAGTTGTAATTGCTCTGTCATGTCAACTTCTACTGGTGATGTCGCTTGCGTAGAGGAAGAAATGCAATTCTATGCACATTATGGGAGGATGCTGACAGTGGAAACAGCTGATCAGTGCAACAACTCTTCCACAAAATCCAGAAACCACCTCAAGCAAACTTTTTTTGTGAAATTGAGGAAGTTATTTTGAGTTTTCCCGTTTTCATCTACCTTTTCTTGTGCAATATTTCAATTTGCGCATAGAAAAGGTTGATGAAACATGTCTACTATTGCATCTCTCACCTGACCTCCAGCTGTCCTCCACCACATGTTGAATAAGGCCTCCCAGGAAAGGAACCCTCACCAGTTCCAGCTGCTCCAAGTTTCGGGCTGATGCCAAACCCGTAACCAGGGGTACATATTTCAGGGAATTGGTTGGCCCTGCACAATTCCTCATCACAAAGGACCTCAAGTTCACACACAAAAAGTCCTTAAATGGTTGTGGCTTGGTAAGACGGACCCACTTCAGATATAGGTGTCGCAACATAGACACACAAGGGATCTCTGGAACATTTACACCTGCAAAAGTTGTATTTGATTAAAATGCAGCAGAAGCATTGTAAAACAGGAGCAGAAAATGCCTTGGGAGTAAATACAAACATTAATTTCAAAGGCCTACAGTAAGAGTCATTGCTGGTTCTAACTTATTATAGACTCTTATTCCTAAGATATAACAATAATGTCTCATTTTGTCATTGTGTCCCACTCACCCACAAGGTGTAGTGTCTGGAGTTTTGCAGTTACAGGGATTGTGAGTTTATTCTCAGCAGGAATTGGAAAAGCCCCATTCCGGTTGCGGAACTTTCCCAGAATATGAACCTGAGGCATATAGTTCAAAATGGCTTCTACTAGTTCCAGATGAGACGTCTCAATACCCTGAAACGAGAACAACTATCAACAAATTCATAAAACTTTTAAGAGCACTTTTCATACAGTTAAGTGTAATACAAAGTACCTTACAGAGGTTGAAAACAAATATAGAATTACAACAGACAATGCAATACTCTTTGTAAAAAAAAACACCTTCAAGCAAGTATTTTCATTAAGCCCAAATTTTTTTATATATTTTTTAATTTAGTCTTATGTAATATCTTCTAATCTTCAATGTTGTGTTGTCATAAAGCTGTAAGCGGAAAAATCATTGCAATGAACAGAAATAAAGACTTAAAAACACAAGTCCGTATGTAAATAATCTATATGTTAGGTTTCACTTATTAAATTAGTTACTGAAATAAATTAACTTTTCAATTACTTTCAATTCTAATTACTTGAATACCTCTGCTTCCTTTAGCTGTAATGTACATGTAATAGAGGTAGCTAAAAATATTGATTCGTTAATGCATTGCTCTTATTGTTTTCCAATTCGCCATCAATTACAAAAAAAAAATATTTGAATAAATCAGCACCCCCTGGGCAGTTGGTTCATGAGTGACAGTTTCGGTTGGACGTCAACGTTTCTAAAAAGAGAAAATATATTTTATGGTAGACTCAAGAACAACATCTTCTATTATTAAACCAGGTGAGTTTTCAACATCTCCAAAACGCAACAGAAACTTTGTTTTCCGATGTCTGCATCTGGCTAGACAATGAAGGAAGTATTTACCAAACCCATGACATATCCCCTTCAGACATAGCTTCCTGTCGTTTGATTTGTGCCCAGTAAATCTTATGGGAATGGACCTCATGTGCATGTTAGGAATCGTGATGTTTTCTACCTTGGCAACTATTGCTCAATGGGTAGAGTAGTCGTCTTGCAATCGGAAGGTTCAATTCCAGCTTACCCCATCCAATGTCGATGTGCCCCTGGGCAAGGCACTTTACCCCAAGTTTCCTACCGATCTGTGTCAGGGTTTAGTTTGGATCGGGCTTTTATTTACTAATTTTCAGTTCTTCCTCCTTGTCTGGGTTTAGTTAGGTTCTGGCTTTATTTATGGTTAGTTTTCAGTTTCCTCCTACCCCTCTCACTCAGCCTTCCCTTCACTCCCGCTGCAGTTAGTCACACCTGTCAGTCACTAATTAGCCAGACTCACTTCACCTGCCAGCCTCCCTACTTAAGCCTCCCTCTGCCTTCACTTCTCTGCCGGTCCGTCTTCAGACTCCACTTACTCCTCGCCTGTCTACCTGATTCTGCCCTGCTCTCTATTGGAACCCTGCCACTTCTGCACATTAAGTTTTTGCCTGTTGCTGGATTCTTCCTGTCTCACCTCAGTCTGTAGTTTTGCCTCTGCCTGTTTACTGGACTATTTGGACTCCTCTCTGTCGCAAGCCTCACCTTCTGTTGGTAATACCCGTTTCTCCTGTGATCCAGTAGCCTCAGCCTGCCTTTGGTATTACCAGCTGCATCTGTGCTTACCCTCCTGGACATTATCTGCCAGCCCTCTGTGTTTATCCCCAGCTACTGTGGAATTATCCGGCCTCATCTGTGCAGCTAAGCCTGTTGTGACTCTGACCTGCAAGTATTCATCCAGCCAAGCTATTAATCCTGTTGTGACTCTGATCTGCAAGTATTGACCCTGCTGAGCTGCTAAATCCTGCTGTGCTCTGGATCCTGCTGCTGTGCTCTGGATCCTGCTGCTGTGCTCTGGTCTCCTAGTACTCTCTCGACCGTGCTCTGGATCCTGCTGCTGTGCTCTGGATCCTGCTGCTGTGCTCTGGATCCTGCTGCTGTGCTCTGGATCCTGCTGCTGTGCTCTGGTCTCCTAGTACCCTCTCGACCATGCTCTGGATCCTGCTGCTGTGCTCTGGATCCTGCTGCTGTGCTCTGGATCCTGCTGCTGTGCTCTGGATCCTGCTGCTGTGCTCTGGTCTCCTAGTACTCTCTCGACCATGCTCTGGATCCTGCTGCTGTGCTCTGGATCCTGCTGCTGTGCTCTGGATCCTGCTGCTGTGCTCTGGATCCTGCTGCTGTGCTCTGGATCCTGCTGCTGTGCTCTGGTCTCCAAGTACCCTCTCTGCCGTGGTGTGGATCCTGTTGCTGCTCTGGTCTCCAAGTACTCACTCTGCCGAGCTTCTGTTCCTGCTTGCCAGCTCCTGCACACATCTACACCTCTGCTCCAGTTCAGTCCTGCATCTCTGGTTCCACCTGCCATTGTTCATCTTCCTTACAATAAACTCTCTATTTTTAGCTCTGTGTGTGCGTGCTCTGTCCGGGTTCATCCAAGAACAAATCATGACAATCTGCGTATGTGTTTATGAATGTGTGCGTGTTAGTGAGTGGGATTTGGTGAATGTGGCTATATTGTAAAGCGCTTGTTGTGGTCAGTATGGCTGGAAAAGCACTTTAAGTTCAGTCCATTTATTATCACTTATGCCAGCTCCCTGGGGACCTTGAGGTCTATATTTGTTACTCTTTTTTATGTTTATCCCTGGATCCTTGTGTTATCTGTTTTGTTTCTGTTCAGCATTTATGTTAATTATACTTTCGGGTATTGGTTAGATTAGTTTATGTCTGGTTAGCTGTGTTCTTTATATCTGTTCCTTTTTAGTTCATTTAGCTTATGGTCTTTATTATTTATGTGGTTCTGTTATCTGTTCCCTTTTAGTTAGATCCTGTTCCCATGTCAGACTCATCTTATTCTCCCATTTCTATTTCCCTCCTTTCCTGCAGCTGATAGTTCACCTGGACTAATTCATGCAAAAAAGGTTAAAAAAATAAAGCAACTCTATTTTGAAGCTGAAGACGTTCCCATCCAAGAAGCTTTCTCAATTCAAAATGTCTGGAGTAGTGTGGACTTCCAAGCTTTATAGAGCTGCTGGCAGGCCTTTTTACAGCTTAGATTCACATGTGAATTTACTTGGAACTGATCGCCACTCATTAGGCTCACATGCATGGAGGTGTGAATTGGGGTGAAACTTGGCAGGAATCAAACCTATTGCTGTGTTGTAAGTTTTTTGAAAGTTGAAACCTGAGTCGTCCTCCTCTGTTCAAAGTTGTTTTGTTTCTCGCTTTACGTAAATGGCTTCACCCCTCTCTCAAACCATCTGTCTTCTCTGTCCAAAATGTGAAAATTTTGCTTCTCATAAGAGTGTCCTTTATCCTTGAGGTGCAGGTTTTCTTGTTTGAGTCAAATAGTGAACAGATCTTTCCTGAATATCGCCTCAACAAACATATTATGGCAATGTGGAAATTGCAGTAAATCGCAAGAGAATTTCTCACGTTGAGCACACGAAATGCGTGTCGTTTATTTTGATAGGAAAAACACTGAGCGTCTAAAATGGCGCTGTCCAACCACAACACAGGCATGGGGCTACACGTCATCACCCGTCTTAACATTTAAAGGGACCGCGATCCCTGAACAGTTATATTTACATGAAGTAACTACAGACAGAACAAAGTGCTGTGTTTAGTATGAACGGTGTGTAGAACCACACTTAATAACAAAGGTGAATTAAAGCCGCAAGCGGCGATGAGCGGCCCTCGCAGCCAAGCACCGCTGGGGTACGCGCACCGCCTGCCGCCAGCCACCGCAGAAGCTGTCACGCAATTTCCCTGCCCGTCCACCGGGCAATTCACACGAACCCGTTTGGCAGCGCTCCCCCACAACTCACAAAAAATCAGGTGCAGATCGGTCGATGCAGCGAGGAGATACAGCCGTTGAATAATGATAATGCATTTGGCCACCGGGCCGGACTAAATCGTTCAGCGAGCCTACCGTTTGACACCCCTGGTTCAAACATTAGTTTACTGGTTGAAATGCAGTTCAAAGTCTTCAGCTGAAAAGTTGTACACAAAAAAGGTGTTGCACACAAATAAAACTTGTTTTGCACACAAAAATATATGTTTCACACAAAAAAAAATTTGTTTTGCAAACTGCCAACCTTGCGCTCAAAATATCATTTATAAGTTTTCCTCCAGTACAAAATGGTCTCTGCTCGACTACAAAACAATCCCACCCACGCTGCAGTAAATTTATGCCAAAAGTCACGTGATGCATTAAGAGTTGTTGTTGTTCAGACTTCCCGACAGGAGAGGTTAAACCATGTTGATGGAGATGAGCAGACAGGACGCTCTCGGGTAGGAGACTGAGTGACAGGCTGGTTGGAAACAGGTGCGTGCGTTGCTTCGTCAGAGAAATCTATCTGAAGGAAGAAGGAAAAGGTTGGCGGTAGGCATAAGCAAGTTTGTGACTGGATCAGGATGGCGGCTCAGGTTGTAGAGGATGAGGAAGAACTACATAGTGATATGGATACGGATAGTTGATCGCCAGTTGCTAGTTACCGGGGAAGTGGAAAATTCAAAAGTAGTGAAGCAGGCAGAGGTTCTGGGAATTCAGGAGACAAAGGAAATCTTGAAGACGACAGTACAGATGATGGAAGCAAGGGTGTGCATAAAAAGATTCAATTCAATTCAATTTTATTTACGTCAGACCAGGTGTACCTACTATGAAGAAAAAAGAGAGAGAGCAAAAAGTTAAAAGCTGAAATGTCAACAGTCATTTCAATGTAATGGAATGAAAAACTGGAGAACAGTAGACTGTAGAACCGTAGAAATCAGTAGAGTGATAAAAATATACCCTGATGTCCTCCAGTAGCCTAAGCCTATAGCAGCACAACTATAGATGTAGCTCAGGGTAACATGAGCCACTCTAACTATCAGCTTTGTCAAAAAGGAAAGTTTTAAGATTAGTCTTAAAAGTAGACAAAGTGTCTGCCTCACGGACCAAAACTGGGAGTTGGTTCCACAGGAGAGGAGCCTGATAGCTAAAGGATCTGCCTCCCATTCTACTTTTAGAGACTCTAGGAACCACCAGCAGACCTGCAGTCTGAGAGCAAAGTGCTCTGTTAGGAATATACGGGGTAATCAGAGAATGGGAAATGACCTAGAAGTTGGAAAGAGGCTATTGTGGTTCCAATTCCAAAAACGGGTAAAGATAGCTCAAAACCAGAAAATTATAGACCTATTGCTTTAACATCATGTTTAAGTAAAATTATGGAGAAAATGGTAATTGAAAGATTAATTTATTTTGTTGAATCAAAAGGGTACTTATCAAATTATCAAAGCGGTTTCAGAAGAGGAAGGAATACTATGGATCCAATTGTGTGTTTACAACATGAGGTACTAACAGCAAAAGTTAATAAAGAAAGTGTTTTGGCAGTGTTCTTAGATATAGAAAAGGCTTATGATATGATGTGGAAAGAGGGATTATTGATCAAATTGAGGAAAATGTGAATTTGTGGAAGAATTTATCATTGGGTAGAGAACTTTTTAACAATTCAATTCAATTTTATTTATATAACGCCAATTCATAAACATGTCATCTCGAGGCACTTTACAAAGTCAAAATCAATCATATTATACAGATTGGTCAAAAATTTCCTATATAAGGAAACCAGTTGATTGCATCAAAGTCCCAACAAGCAGCATTCACTCCTGGAGAAGCGCAGTGCTACAGGGGGAGTCGTCTGCATTGTCCATGGCTTTGCAACAATCCCTCATACTGAGCAAGCATGAAGCGTCAGTGGAAAGAAAAACCACCCATTAGCAGGAAGGAAAAACCTCCAGCAGAACCAGGCTCAGTATGAACGGTCATCTGCCTCGACCGACTGGGGGTTACAGAAGACAGAGCACAGACACAACAAGACAGACAAAAAAGCACAGAAGCACACATTGATCCAGTGATCTGTTATACATTAGATGGTAATAGTGGTGATCTGTCTTCCCTGGATGATGTCACAGTTAACAGAACGTCAGACTAGGTGTACCTACTATGAAGAAAAAAGAGAGAGAACAAAAAGTTACAAGCTGAAATGACAACAGTCATTTCAATGTAATGCAATGCAAAACTGGAGAACAGTAGACTGGAGAACAGTAGAAATCAGTAGAGTGAGAGAAATAGGCCCCGATGTCCTCCAGCAGCCTAAGCCTATAGCAGCATAACTACAGATGTAGCTCAGGGTAACATGAGCCACTCTAACTATAAGCTTAAATTCTATTCTTGATTTAACAGGAAGCCAATGAAGGGAAGCTAAAATTGGAGAAATATGATCCCTGTTGTTGATTTTCATCAGAACTCTTGCTGCAGCATTTTGGATCAGCTGAAGACTTCGAACTGCATTTTGTGGACTTCCTGATAGTAAAGAATTACAATAGTCCAGCCTTGAAGTAACAAATGCATGGACTAGTTTTTCAGCATCACCCCTGGACAGAATGTTTCTAATTTTGGCGATATTCCTGAGGTGAAAAAAAGGAAACTCTGGAAACCTGTTTAATATGGGATTTAAATGACATGTCTTGGTCGAAGACAACACCAAGATTTTTAACTTTATTTCCAGAGGCCAGAATGGATAATACAGGTAAGAGTTGGTAAGAGTCTTTCAGGGAGAAATTAAAAAGAACCACACAAGGCAGTATTATCAGTCCTTTATTATTTTCAGTTATGATAAATGATGCACTTAAAGAAATAAAAAATGAATTGGGTTGTTCATTGTTTGCTGATGACGGAGCTATTTGGAAACGTAGAAGGAATGTTAAATATATTGTAGGCTCTTCCTGGCTCTTATTCAAGAGCCAGGAAGTGAGCGGCTTGCTCCTTTATTATCTTCTTACACATTTAGTCAGCATTTCTGACTGCTTTGAATCCAGTGTAAAACTAGAAAAGAAAGATACAAAAAATATGGCTTAATAAACAGCCATGTAAATATCAGTATTAACGTATCAAAGTATCAGCTGCTTAATATTAACTCAACAGGTATTTTCAAAGCCGGCTAGAAAAGTGGCAAATTAGCAAGTAAACACACACACTCTGCTGTCACACAGACCACGACATTTTACCGTTGCTTTTATACACAAAATAACCATAAAAGATATTAACATATCTTATCGAATCTGTAAACAATGAGCAACACTTACAACCATTGCTTTCGGAGAGATTAACTGCATTGTTGCTGCCCTGAGACGAACACACGCTCTCTTCCTCTTGTTTGCGTCTTTACTTCCTACTTCCGGTTTGGAAGATTTTCAACATAAAAGCACCGCAAATTCATTTAAAACAGAGAACGGTATATTAACAATTCAAAGTAGTTTTTAAATGTCTTTTAAACATATTAAACATATTCAGGGCAGAACAAAGATCTAGAGAGAGTAAAGCAATTTAAATTCTTAGGAGTATGGTTTGATAAAAAAAACTATCCTGGAAAGTGCACATAGATAAGGTTATTGAAAAATGTAAAAGGATACTTAATATATTGAGATGTTTAGTTGGGTATGAATGTTACATTCCTGCAGTGAAAAAGAAAGGGTTCATAATGAAGTTGGACAATTATTCAGAAAGCTACAGAATTAGGATTAAATCATTTAAATATTAGTCCAACAGTACCATTATCAATAACACCACCATGGATTTTACCTGAAACAATAGTAGATTTAACAATATTGGAAAAGAAAAATAAAGATAAAATGTATATGTGTAATTCTATAATAGTGGAGGAATATATAGAACAGTTTTATAATAATGTAAAAATGTATACGGATGCATCAAAAAAGCAATTACGACAAACTGGAGTAGGTGTAATAATTCCAGAGTTTAAACTGCATATAGGGAAGAAATTAAATGAAGGAATATCTGTTTATACGGCAGAAATTATTGCATTATTAGTTGCTGTAGAATGGATTGAGGAAGTGAGACCATTAAGAGCTGTCATATGTTCAGATTCAAGTTCATCATTGATCAGTTTAAAAAGAAATCATTCAGAAAGCCGTCCAGATATCTTATTAGTAATTCAACAAATATTATATCATATTCAGATGATGGGGTTATCAGCTGTGTTTCTTTGGGTTCCTGCACATATAGGAGTGAAAGGTAATTAAATGGCTGATAAGAAAGCTAAAGAGTCGATAAATAAAAGTAAGAGTGATTAAGAATAGACATGGGTAAATCAGAGGTTCAAAGTATTATGCTGCCATCTTGTGGTCAAAAATAATACCCGTTTTTATGACAAAATGACATCTTTGATGAAAATTAATTGACTTTCTTTAGGGTTTACACAATTGGTCCAAGAGACTTTTTTGTAGGGACTGAGAAGTTACATCTGCTTACCGAGTTTCATAATTCTCAGACAAAGCATGGCTTGGGGCTTACTGATTTAATGCGTTTTTAATGGTTTTCCACAAACCTGATTTTTGCAATGCGACAGCTCAGGCAAATATGCATATTTCATAAAACCTTTGATAACTTTTAACCCTCAAGGTCTCATCTCCACGCTGAAAAAATTTGAAAGTGATAGCTTAAAATGCCTAGGACTAGTTCGTTAAAGTTCGAGGCAAAAACCGTCAATATTTTACCCTTTGACCCAAAATGGCAGGCTTCCTGTGGGTTTTAGAGCATACCCACAATAGACTTTTTTTCATAATTTTAAAAAAGCTACCTAGGTAAAAAATTTCAGCTTTCTACGTTTTACGGTTTGGCCCAACTCACTCTAGTTGGCGCTGTTGAGCGGGTTTGCCACGCCCGCTTTCAATTACACTAAAATCATGCGATTTCTCACGGGGGACAATTTTGGGCAAAGTTTGGTGAGTTTTCATGCATGTTTAGGCCTCCAAAAAGCCGTTTCAAAAGTCCCAAGAATAAATAATAATAATAATTAAAGCCGCAAGCGGCATCGAGCGGCCCTCGCAGCAAAGCGCCGCTCCGGCCTTGGCCACCGCTGGGATTTGCGCACCGCGGGCCGCCCGCCACCGCAGATGCTGTCACGCATTTTGCCCGCCCGTCCACTGGGTGATTTACACGAACGTGTTCGGCAGCGCTCCCCCACAACTCACAAAAAATCTGGTGCAGATTCACCACAACGGACCGGTATAGCGCCCGCTTCACAGCAGACGCCGCATCAATCCGCCTGTCGATCTCCCACCCCATCTTCCCCTCATTCGTGAACAAGACCCCAAGATATTTGAACTTCTCCACTAGAAGCTGGCTCTTGGGACTTTCCTTTTTTAAAAAGCTTATAGTTAGAGTGGCTCATGTTACCCTGAGCTACCTCTATAGTTATGCTGCTATAGGTTTAGGCAACTGCAGGACATCAGGGTCTATTGTTCTTCAATTTTGAATGACTGTTGTCATTTCAGCTTTTAACTTTTTGATTTTTCTTTTTTCTTCATAGTAGGCACACCTGGTCTGGCGTTCTGTTAGCTGTGGCATCATCCAGGGAAGACAGATCACCCGCTACTACCATCTAATGTAGAACTTCTGTGCTTTTTTTGTCTGTCTTGTTGTGTCTCTGCTCTGTCTTCTGTAACCCCCAGTCTGTCGAGGCAGATGACCGTTCATACTGAGCCCGGTTCTGCTGGAGGTTTTTCCTTCCCGTTAATGGGGAGTTTTTTTTCCTGCTGTCGCTTCATGCTTGCTCAGTAGGTAGGATTGCTGCAAAGCTATGGACAATGCAGACGACTCTCCCTGTGGCTCTACGCTTCTTCAAGAGAGAATGCTACTTGTCAAGACTTTGATGCAATGAACTGGTTCCCTTATATAGGAATTTTTTTGACCAATGTGTATAATCTGACCCAATCTGTATAATCTGATTGATTTTGACGTTGTAAAGGGCCTTGAGATGACATATTTCATGAATTGGCGCTATATAAATAACATTGAATTGCATCATCTCCTCAGACCAAGTAAACTATCACATTTTTTGAGACAGTTATCTCATTTTAAAGATATAATCATCTAACGTTATTACTCTTAGCAAGTTAAAGCTCCATAATAATATTAGACCAGGTTTTAGTTCCACTCTTTTATTATGCACATCTAGGCTACCTATAAATATAAAGTATGGCATGCCAAAAAACATTTTCAACAAAAGGCAATTTTAGTAATGGCCTTGCGATTTTATATCTAAGCATTAAAAATGATAATATTTCACAAATTTTCACAGCAAGATGGAAATAACGACTATCCAACATTTTAAGATTTTGTAAAAACTTTTTTCCTTTTTTACCTACCTTTTGAAATTAATACTTGTTTCTACTTCTCCAAAATTATACTTCAAGAAAACTATTGTGCTGTCCTGGGGCCATATGCAGCTAGACAGCTAGGACAAAAGTTCCCCACACAAAGCTTCCTTTTCTTGCGTTGTCTGAATAACCTTTGTTCCCAAATCTGGCTTTAAACATTCTTTTTGTAAAAAGACGAATATTTTTCCAAGGCAGAAACGTGTAGAACAAATTCAACTTCAACGTTAGCAGTTTCCCTAGCTTCATCGCTGAAAAGCAGCTTTTAACGGGAGCAAAATACGTCAAAGATCTTTTTTTAAGGTGAGAGCACTCACTATCTCACGTAATTCACATAGAGATCTAACAAAGTTGTGATGTCTCACTCTGATTAAATATGAACCCAAAACTTTTCTAACTGTTTTTGCCTTGGATTTCCTCTGACTAAGAATTAATATCTTATTTATGTAATGTATTCACGACATGAATTCCTTGCTGTCTTAACAAAAGGCAGAACAACTATAATGTTACTTTCTATAATTATTACAGGCTCTGCTGAGATGTCAAATTCTGGAGAATGCTTAGACACCCTGACACACAAATATGGATTAACTTCATTTCATGTGCACTCGTGAACTTGTTTTAGTTGATTTAGTTTTCTTGATGTACTGTAGAGCGTGATGAGGTCTGTTGTGGTATTGTGTGCACTGGATTGAGGGGACAGTTGGTGTTGTCTGTCAAACCCAATCTTCTTAAGCTGCAAATTCAGTAAAGTTACCATATATATATATATATATATATATATAACGGTTGCAGTTACAGCTCAAACGTCGTAACAACACTTCTAAATCTGAGTCTGACGCACAATTTCAAATACAAACACGATGCAGTTTGACTTTTGTCCGATGACGAGCGAGCGAGCGAGAGAGAGAGAACTGGTAAAGCAGCACATAGTAACAATAAGTCTAGCGCGCCATAAAGATGTTATTAATCAGGGAAATCTTTCTGATTGTTTCACAGCGGTTACCTGCAGCGGGTAAACACGCCCACGACAACACACCTAGGCTCCACGCAGCCCGTTTCTATCGGAATATGCGCCAAAACTGCCTCTTTAAAATGAACTGCACGGTGCAGTCTGTGCCTGTCTGAATTGCAATGTGAAGTTTTACACATCTATGCGTGAGCATAATCAAAAATTCCCCCCAGGAGCAGCGTTTTTTTTCCCCCAGGACCCGCGGTAACGACAGCGGTGTTCTTACGATGGAGTATTAGGGCCACACATGAAGAGAAAAAATAATTTTGCCATGACGAGATTAAACTGGTGCAGATCAGTTGATGCAGCGATGCATTTGGCCACCGGAGGCAGTGGCGACCCACCAGCTTAAAATCAATGTATTGATGTCTATGTATGTATTTTAATCATCTTAAAAATGGTCTTATAGCTTAAAAGATCATCCTGTTTTGGTTGGTTTTGTAGCCGAATAGAAGAGATGTTCTCAAAGCATTAAATAAGCCTTTTGACTTTTAAAAATGTTGTGCTTTTAAGGTAATTTTAAGTTACTTTTTATTAAATTTATCAATATCCTATGGAAGTCTGGACATATGGCAGTGGCGTTTCAGGTGACTTTGCCACGCCACCACGCCGCCCTGCTCCATCGAATCCAGTTGATCTTGTAGCCGAAAAGAAGAGATGTTCTCAAAGCATTAAATAAGCCTTTTGACTTTTAAAAATTTTGTCGTTTTAAGGTAATTTTAAGTTACTTTTTATTAAATTAGTCATTATCCTATGGTAGTCTGGACATATGGCAGCGGCGTTTCAGGTGACTTCGCCACGCCACCATGCCGCACTGCTACATGAAATCCAGTTGGGCCTGGAATCCACAACACAGCAACATGTCTTCTGTCTGTGGACACAGTTTCATGTTGATTAGCTCAGAGGGGTAACATAGCGACTGCTAACAATAAAACATGACACGTCCTGTTGTCAGGGGGCGTGGCCTAAGTGATGTCATCATTTGACCATTGGATATTGTAGAAGACCCGATGATGATCAATCACAGAAAGTTTGGTGCCTCTGTGTGTTTCTGTGTAGGAGATATAGCAGTTTTTCCTGTTGTCAGGGGGCGTGGCCTAAGTGATGTCATCATTTGACCATTGGATATTGTAGAAGACCCGATGATGATCAATCACAGAAAGTTTGGTGCTTCTGTGTGTTTCTGTGTAGGAGGTATAACAGTTTTTCCTGTTGTCAGGGGGCGTGGCCTAAGTGATGTCATCATTTGACCATTGGATATTGTAGAAGACCCGATGATGATCAATCACAGAAAGTTTGGTGCCTCTGTGTGTTTCTGTGTAGGAGATATAACAGTTTTTCCTGTTGTCAGGGGGCGTGGCCTAAGTGATGTCATCATTTGACCATTGGATATTGTAGAAGACCCGATGATGATCAATCACAGAAAGTTTGGTGCCTCTGTGTGTTTCTGTGTAGGAGATATATCAGTTTTATGTTTTGTGGCGAGTAGGTGAACTTTGACCCCTGCTAACGCCCCTTCAACATGCTCAAAAACTCACCGTTTTGATAACTTTCAATTGGCCATGCCTTATGATCAGACTGACCGAGTTTCAAGCCGCTCGCTCGAAATCCCTAGGACGAGTTCGATCAAATACCAATGCTGTAAATGTCAAAAATGAGGTCAAATTACGACCTTCAATCTAAAATGGCCGACTTCCTGTGATATTTGCACTATGACGTTAATTGTAAATTCTGAGCGTCTTGCTTAGATCTACAACTGTACAAAATTTCATTACTCTACGATGAAGTAAGTGAATAGCAAAGGGTCCTTTGAAAATTGCTAGGTGGCGCCGTTGAGGCATTAGGTCACGCCCACCAAAGTTTGTTATGGATTCCTGTTGGGGGGTGGATAAGGATGCATCCAAGTGAGTTTTAAGCAGCTCGGCCCAAAAATGTGGAATTCAGAGCCAAACGTATGGCAGCGGCGTTTGAGGTGACTTCACCACGCCGCCACGCTCTCCTGCTCCATCGAATCCACTTGGGGCTGGAATCCACAATACATCAACATGTCTTCCGTCTCTGGACACAGTTTCATTTTGATTAGCTCAGAGGTGTAACATAGCGACCGTTTACAGCAAAACATGACACTTCCTGTTGTCAGGGGGCGTGGCCTAAGTGATGTCATAATTTGACCATTGGATATTAAAGAAGACCCAATGATGATCAATCACAGAAAGTTTGGTGCCTCTATGTGTTTCTGTGTAGGAGATATAACAGTTTTATTTTTTGTGGCGAGTAGGTGAACTTTGACCCCTGCTAACACCCCTTCAACATGCTCAAAAACTCACCGTTTTGATAACTTTTAATTGGCCATGCCTTATGATCAGACTGACCGAGTTTCAAGCCGCTCGCTCAAAATCTCTAGGAGGAGTTCGATCAAATACCAATGCTGTAAACGTCAAAAATCGGGTCAAAATCAGACCTTCAATCTAAAATGGCCGACTTCCTGTGATATTTGCACTATGACATTAATTATAAATTCTGAACGTCTTGGTGAGCTCTACAACTGTACCAAATTTCACGTCTCTACGATGAAGTAAGTGAATAGCAAAGGGTCCTTTGAAAATTGCTAGGTGGCGCCGTTGAGGCATTTTCCATTAGATTTTTGTGATGACCTTAAAATATAAAATTTTTAAACAGTCTTCATGCATCTGCCAAGTTTGGTGAGTTTTTGAATATGATAAAGCCCCCAAAAAGGCCCCTCTTTAGGGGGGCAGAATAAAAATAATAATAATAAGAAACAACACAGAAACAATAGGCCTTCGCAGCGCTTCGCTGCTCGGGCCTAATAATAATAATAATAATAAAATCTGCAGTTACAATAGGCCTTCGCAGCGCTTAGCTGCTCGGGCCTAATTATGCCGGTCACATTCACTACACACGTCCCCCCAGAATTCACCATATCAGAAGTAAAATCAACAGTCAACGGGGAGGTGGGCGTATTAACCGTCCACACCGGCTGTGCTGTACCGGAGGCCGATGAGACCCCACTGCGGCAGGTGTCCCGTCATGACACGGGTGTGGGGCATGGCGTGTGGGAGGCCTGGGAGAGAGGGGAGTAGGGGGTTGGGGCAGAGCTGGAGGCCGTCCGCGTCGTAGGGGTTGGGCCAGGTCAACGGGCCTGGCCACATCCAAGTGAGCCGGTTTGAGACGGTCAATGGAGATTCGCTCCGGTTTGCCGCCCATGTCCACCACAAAATGTTTGTCCCCTGCCTCCAAAACACGGAATGGGCCCTCGTAGGGCGGGCGTAGCGGTCCTCTGTGGGCATCGTGGCGAATAAAAACAGTCAGCCGTCCAAAGCCCAGTGGGAATGTGCGACTGAGGGAGGCCGTGACGGGAAGTAGGGACAGGTGCGAAAAGCCTTATATTGTCCAATAGCGTTGACCGCTGGAGAGTAGCGGACCAAGGAACCGTGGTGCTAGGGACAAAATCCCCTGGGACCCGCAGCGGCTGTCCATAAACAAGTTCGGCGGATGAGGACTGCAAGTCCTCCTTTGGCGCGGTCCTGATGCCCAGCATCACCCACGGGAGTTTGTCGACCCAGTCGCTGTCTTTGAGGCTGGCACACAGGGCAGCCTTCATTGACCTATGAAAACGTTCACAGAGTCCGTTAGCCTGCGGGTGATACGCAGTCGTGCGGTGGAGTTCCACCCCGAGGCTCTGTGCGACAGCATTCCACAGCTCAGACGTGAACTGCGCGCCTCGGTCAGAGGATATATCCGAAGGGGTGCCGAAACGAGCAACCCAGGTTCCGATAAAGGCCCGTGTCATCTCAACAGTAGCCGCCGACGTCAGTGGCACAGCCTCAGGCCAGCGGGTGGTCCTGTCAACCATGGTCAACAGGTATGTGAAACCGTGAGAAGATGGCAGAGGGCCGACCAGATCTACATTCACTTGGTCAAAACGTCTCTCTGGAACCGGGAACAACTCTAGTGGGGCTTTAGTGTGACGGTGCACTTTGGCCCTTTGGCACTCAACACAGGTGTTAGTCCAGTCCCTAACGTCCTTCTTGAGGCCGTGCCAGACAAACTTTGCTGCAACCAGTGTCTGTGACGCTTTCGCACCTGGGTGGGAGAGACCATGGATGGAATCAAAAACTTGTCGTCTCCATCTTGTGGGAATTATTGGCCGAGGACTGCCTGTGGAGACGTCACACAGGAGCGTGGTGCCAGCATCTCCAAAAACCACGTCCTCGATCTGCAGCCCTGTAGTTGAGGTCCTCAGGAGTTGCACGTCCGGGTCTGTGGTCTGATCTGCTGACATTCGGTGGTAGTCCAAACCAAGATGGACTGCCCCCGCCACAGCCCGTGACAGGCAGTCCGCCACGTAGTTGTTCTTACCAGCAAGATGTTGCAAGTCCGTAGTAAACTCTGAAATGTAGGACAGATGACGTTGCTGGCGGGCAGACCACGGCTCAGCCACCTTGGCCATGGCAAAAGTCAGTGGCTTGTGGTCCACAATAGCAGTGAAATGTCGGCCTTCCAGCAGGGAACGAAAATGTCTGATGGCGAGGTAGAGACCCAGCAGCTCCCGGTCAAAAGTACTGTACTTCCGCTCGCTGGGACGCAGCTGACGGCTAAAGAAAGCCAGCGGCTGCCAGGCCCCGCCTACCCACTGCTCGTAGACAGCACCGACAGCGTAGTCCGAGGCGTCCGAGGTGATGGCGATGGAGGCTGTTGAAGAAGGATGCGCCAGCATGGTGGCATTCGCCAGGGCTGCCTTAGTGGCAGCAAAAGCCTTGTCCCTGCTCTCTGACCAGTCCACAAGGTGCTTGGGCTTACCTTTCAAGGCCTCGTGCAAGGGCCGCATAAGCTGAGCAGCTCGAGGGATGAAGCGGTGGTAAAAATTCACCATGCCGAGGAATTCTTGCAGGGATTTGACAGTGAGCGGGCGTGGGAACTGTGTTACTGCCTCCACCTTTGATGGGAGGGGGACAGCACCGTCTTTAGTGACTCTGTGTCCCAGGAAGTCAACGGGGGAGAGACCAAACTGGCACTTGGCGGGGTTGACAATTAGCCCGTGCTGGCTAAGTCGCTCAAAAAGTGTTCGGAGGTGCGCCAGGTGCTGAGACTTGGACGTGCTCGCTACGAGGATGTCATCCAAGAACACAAAAAGAAAAGGTAGGTCTCGTAGAACAGAGTCCATGAGGCGTTGAAAAGATTGGGCGGTGTTTTTAAGGCCGAATGGCATGCGCAGGAACTCAAAAAGACCAAATGGCGTGATCACGGCTTTTTTGGGAATGTCCAGCGGGTGCACCGGCACCTGATGATATCCCTGGACGAGGTCCACCTTGGAAAAAAATCACCTTGCCTGCCAGATGAGCTGAAAAATCCTGTATGTTCGGGACTGGGTATCGGTCAGGCGTCGTTGCCTCATTAAGCCGCCGGTAGTCGCCACACGGGCGCCAGCCGCCGCCCGGTTTGGGGACGATGTGGAGGGGTGATGCCCACGGGCTGTCGGATCGACGGACTATGCCCAGGCGTTCCATATTTGCAAATTCAACCTTTGCAACGGCCAGCTTGGTCGGGTCGAGGCGCCGAGCACGGGCGTAGACGGGTGGACCAGTAGTGGCGAGATGGTGCTCCACACCATGCTTCACGGCAGATGCAGAGAAAGTGGGCTGATTGAGCGCTGGGAACTCGGCAAGCAGACGGTGGAAGTCATCTGAGGCTGAGAGCATGCTAGACAGTCGTATGGAGTCAGTCCCGCTGAGCGTGCACGTATAAGAACAAAATGTGACGGCGTCAATCAAACGGCGGTTCTTTACATCCACCAACAGTCCCTGTGCACACAGAAAATCGGATCCGAGGAGGGGAACGGCAACCTTTGCTGTAACAAAGTCCCAGCCAAACCGTTGTCCTCCGAAACACAATTCAACGTACCTCGTTCCGTACGTGCGGATGGGGCTCCCATTGGCAGCTTCCATAGGGGGGCCGTGGCTGTCAGTCACCATGTCCAAACGGGATGCGGGCAGGACGCTCCTCTGTGCTCCCGTGTCGCACAGGAAACGTCGTCCGGAGATGCTGTCACGGATGAAAAGCAGCCTGCCTACGCAGCCGACACTCATGGCCACTACTGAGCGTCGGCCCTGACATTTCCCGAACCGCCGAAACTGCATGGCGAACGACATTTGTTAGCCTTGGGTCCAAACTTGGCATGATAAAAACAGAAGCCTGGAGACTGTTGGGGGCCAGAAGACTGCCGCCGACGAGAAATGGTTCCAGCGACGAGTGTGGAGTCGTCCAGCGTTACAGGAGCGATGTGTGCGGGAAAAAGCGTGGCCACACAATGTCCCTGACTTGCCAGGAAAAATTTGTCAGCCTCTTCAGCCAGCCTCCGACAGTCAGTGATTGTGGTGTTGGCTAGTGCAGCCCTGACTTGGGAAGGCAACTGACGTAGAAAAAGTTGGATAAAAAGAAAATCGGGTTCACCCAAGAGATCCAGCATACGGTCCATGAGCTCAGATGGTTTGCTGTCACTCAGTCCTTGAAGGGAGAAAAGCCTGCTGGCTCTCTCAGCGTCTGACAGTTCAAAAGTTTTCAACAGGTGGGCTTTGACTGCTGTATACTTCCCAGTTGCCGGAGGGTTTTTAAGAAGACTGACCACTCTGGATGCTGTTGAATTTCCGAGAGCCGACACTACGTAGTAGTACTTTGTTGCATCCGCGGTGATGTCGCGCAATGCGAACTGCGCTTCAGTCTGGGCAAACCATGCCGACGCCGACGATTCCCAGAATTCGGGGAGCTTGAAGGTAACAGCGTTCGCGGTCATGGTCGTGGATTGTCTCTGGATACGTCCAGCAGACTAAAGTCGGGGTCACCAGTGTGGAAATTGCAGCAAAAAGCAAGAGACAATTTCTCACGTTGAGCACACGAAATGCGTGTGTCGTTTATTTTGATAGGAAAAACACTGAGCGTCCAACCACAACACAGGCATGGGGCTACACGTCATCACCCGTCTTAACATTTAAAGGGACCGCGATCCCTGAACAGTTATACTTACATGAAGTAACTACAGACAGAACAAAGTGCTGTGTTTAGTATGAACGGTGTGTAGAACCACACTTAATAACAAAGGTGAATTATGCCGGTCACATTCACTACAGCAACAACAAAACACCGCTGTGTTGGTATGTGCTGGAGTGACTTGCGACATGTAGATACTGACCTTATGAATGGATGCCTGTGCAAGTTCTCAGAGGGTTGGGGGGTGGGTCGCTTTTCCCCAGGGGGAGGTTTTCGCTTTCACACCAAAACAGTGGAGGGTGGGTCACTGATTTGACCACGCGTGTTGGACTGTTATGGTTTAAAGGTCCGTCAACTGCCTTAAGCGGTTGAAAAAGCGGCAACCGAGGAGGATTTCTATGGTTTAAATTGCTCCAATAAGCTTTTCTTAAAGAGGCGTACAAGCGGCTGAACTTGGTTACATGTGAAAGAAATAAAAACAATGAAAAACAAGCAAAGAGAGAATAAACTGGTCAGTAAAGAGTGTAAAACAGAAACAAATAAAAATGGAAAATAAGGTACTGTGGTGATTATGTGATGTAGCGGAACCAAAACAGGCGTAGCATTTCGCGGGGTACGCATTTTAGTGAACACTTCCTCATAGCCTCGGTGGGGTACCTCGCTGGGGTTAACTGTTGAATACAATGTGGAAATCGACGTTAAATTGTTAAAAAAAAGGAACACAGGTCCAAGTGTCTGTGAGATAAAGAAATGGATCCTTATGGAGCCGAAGAGTAAAACTGCATTAGTCGAATTATGATTGACAGTCTGGATCGAAATCCCCCTCTGAAAGTAGGTGATGTGCTTAAGTTATTAAAATATATGTTTTGGAATTGACTGAGTCGAAAAGTTTAAAAAATGAAAGATCACAGATCTGTGTAAAAAGAGTGAGGAAAAAACAGGCCTGCATGCGTGTTTGTCTTGAATGTTTCGTTTGTGACAAAGTCTGTTCGTCTGTACAAAGTAATTAGGCTTAAATTATAAATGCCACAGTTTCAAAAATGTTTATGTCAAGAGAACTGCAGCTCTGAACGCAAATACATTTCGGAGATCACCTGGCAAATGCTTGAGAGGTTTAGCTAAAAGTTTGAGAAAACAAATGGACTTAAAAAAATAAAGTATGGTATTTCACATTGTCTGCCCCCAATTAAATAAAAACAAGGGTACATAAGATAAGATAGTCTTTATTGATCTCACAATGGAAAAATTCACTCGTCATATCGGCTCATACAAGAAGGTGCAGAGTAGGGAAGGTGCATTCAGTTATATACAATGAGTCTTCATATATACAGTGGATCAAAAAGAATACCAAAAAAATACAAAAAAAAGGAAATAGGAATGGGCATATGATGTCTCATTTACATTCTTAGTGGTCTATATATATATATAAACATATCTATATACTTAAATATATACATATATCTATGCGCCTAAATACATACGTACTTACGCATATATATGTGCATATACATTCGTGTATACATTTGTACATACATACATACATGTGTACTGACCTATGTTCAGGTGTTGATAGCAGCAGAAGTCACTACATCAGGATTATTGCACGGGTTGTAGTACAGTATATTAAATAGATTATTGCACATTAGTTATTGCTCATTAATTATTACAGTTGTGGTCACAGTTATAGTGCAGCATTGTAAAATCTGATAGCAGCAGGAATGAATGACCTGCGGTAACGCTCCTTCTTACAGACTGGATGTCTAAGTCTGTCACTAAAGGAGCTGCTCAGCTCCTCTACAGTCTGGTGCAGGGGGTGGAAGGTGTTGTCCATAATGGATGTGAACTTGGACAACACCCTCCTCTCAGCTACTTCCTCCACAGAGTCCAGAGCACAGCCCAGGACAGAGGTGGCCTTCCTCACCAGCTTGTTCAGCCTCTTTCTGTCCCGCTCTGTGCTGCCAGGAGCCCAGCAGACGACAGTGTAGAGGAGGGCTGAGGCCACCACAGAGTCATAGAAAGTTTTTAGCAGAGGCCGGCTCACTCCAAAGGACCTCAGCCTCCTGAGGAGGTGGAGCCGGCTTTGGCCCTTCTTATACAGGGCGTCGGTGTTGTGAGTCCAGTCCAGCTTATTGTTGACGTGAACACCCAGGTATCTGAAACTCTCCACAGTTTCTATGTCCTGCCCCTGGATGTTCACAGGTGAGTGAGGTGGGGGTCTTCTCCTGAAGTCGATCACCATCTCCTTGGTCTTACTGGTGTTTAAGCACAGATGGTTTTTCTCACACCAGTCCACAAAGTCCATGATGACCGACCGGTACTCCAGCTCGTTCCCCTCAGACACACAGCCCACAATGGCCGAGTCATCAGAGAACGTCTGAAGGTGGCAACTGAAGCGCTCCATGGTCTTCATCAGGTGGGAGGTCGGAGTAACTGGTCTGAAGTAGGCTGGTTCCCTGGCATGCTGTGTTTTGGGAACCGGTACCACACAGGAGGTCTTCCACAGGGTGGGCACCACCCCCAGGCTGAGGCTCAGGTTGTAGATGTAGCTGAGGACCTCACAGAGCTCATCTGCACAGGTCCTCAGCAGCCTGGGGGGGATGCCGTCCGGTCCTGAGGCTTTCCTCTGTTTCAGCCTCATCAGCTGTCCTCTCACCTGCATTGGTGTGACTGTGAGGGGGGAGGAAGGCAGGACTGAAGGTGTGGATGGGTCGGTCGTTGATAGGAGTGGCGGTGGGGGGGATGGTAGGTCTCTGGAGGGCTGGTGGTTGGCGCCGTGTGGAGAGTTGACGGCAGGGAGGGGGCCAGTGTGGGGGGGAGTCGAACCGAGTGAAGAATGTGTTCAACTCATCTGCAGACTTGGTTTCACCGTCTGCAGCCCTGCTGGTCCTCTGCCCGAAGCCGGAGATGTTCTTCAGACCTCTCCACACATCTCTGACGTTGTTCTGCGCCAGCTGCTCCTCCATCTTCTTCCCATAATCCTTTTTTGCCGCCCTGATCTTCCACTGGAGTTCCCTCTGAACTCTACGCTGCTCCTCTCTGTCCCCTGAGTAGAAAGCCCTCTTCTTCTGGTTCAGGAGGACTTTCAGCTCAGGGGTCACCCAGCGGGGGTTGTTTGGAAAGCATCGTAGCCGTCGTGATGGCACGATGCTCTCCACACAGAAGTTCATGTAGTCAGTGATGCATTCAGTCAGGCTGTTGATGTCGTCTCCATGAGAGCTTTGGAACATGCTCCAGTCTGTGGTTCTGAAGCAATCCCTCAGCTTCTCACTGGCTTCGTTATTTGGACATTGCTTGTCCAAATAATTCAGGTTAGTTAAAAATAAATAGAACTGACGATAAGCGGTAAATAACGGTTCATTTGGTTTACTATAAAACACATAACGTTCCTGAAGCGTTGAGGCTGTATTCAGGTAGAGACTAGATATTTCACTATATGTCATGATTGGAGAATGGAGACTATAATACTGTAATCATTGGATATTATTAGAATTAAAATAGCAAAGAGGAACAAAGCAGAAATTTTATTAGCCTTAGGTAAAATTAAAAATAACAGAATAGGAAATTGCTTGAAACAATAATGACTCATCACAAACCAGTCCATTTAAAGGGAGGCATAAAATAGACTTTGGGAAGCAATACATGAGAGGATTAACAGGTTGTGAGATATAAAGATTAAGCCTCATGGTCGGATGAAAATCAAACATGTTTGAAATTCTGTCGGCCCTCGTGAGGTGAGCGCGTTCTGCTCTTGAAGCAGAGCTACGAGCGTCTACGAGCTAATTTCCCCTAACCCCCTTGGTAATTTTTACTTATTGTATTCTGATGTCACAGAGTCGGACAACAAGCTAAAGGTCAGAAATCAGGAAGGTGGGTGTTTCTGAAGTAACTGGGGTAAGAAATATTGCTCATACTTACAAGTAGATTAGGACATGCTTGTAGTGCCTCCAGCACTCCAGGAATACTAAAAGCATCATAACCTCTGACACGTCTCCTTTCCAGGTACCGAGGGTGGAGGCCATACAGTTGCTCCAAATCAGGCATCTTCTTCAAAAGAGTCAAAAAGCTTCTATCCGTAAAACCTAAGCATAAAAACATAAATAACTATTCAACTATGTATCAAGAGTATAAAATTTAACATTGACGTGTGTTTCAGTGAAGAATTTCATTTCTTACAATTGGGCTGTGCAGGTAATCACAATTTTGGATTTTTGCTTAAAACAATGACAAAAACAATGTGATGGACAGAAAAGATACTTTATAAGTTGCCACATTGACCTTCTGCAAGACTTCCACAATGCGGCAGTCACAGACAGGGATTCTCCACACTAGTTTGAATTATTTAAAATGAATAATTATTATAGATTTACCGCATTTTTCGGACTACAACGTACACTTAAAATCCTTAAATTTTCTCAAAAAAATAATGCGCCTTATAATCCGGTGCGCATCATATATGGTTACCGTTGTGCTTACTGACCGCTTTTATGTGGTACAATGCACTCAAAAACTTTGGCAAGCAACGAAACCGCTCAACTCAATGGATATTCGGAGCAGTACACTGTGTTACTACTTGATCGGACCCATAAGCAGTCTACAAAACTGATGATTGTAATGTCGAAACTAGAAGTGCATTCATGTAAAGGCCCCCATATTCTCGGGTATAGTTCACTGCACGGAGGTCCGGTCGAACAGCTATGTGCAAAGCTCAATTTTTACAACTTCTCGGTGGCAAGAAGTATTTACATCGAACAGTTTTATATGTGACACCTAGCTAGATACACTGAGCTGCTCCAAGCAGGTGGTCGCAAGGATGTGTGGCATCACAGTCCCTCTCTGTTCTTACTGACAAGTGGGAGCATGCTTGAAAAGAAACGGCTCTAGGTACGCACCTAGCTAATCACACGTTTTACCATCTGTTCCGCTGCTTCGTCCCACTGGCAGAAAGTGTGGGAACTGTAGGAATTTGCCACAAGAAATTTAGGCAATAGTATGCTTGACTATTAAGGGTAAAACGTCCGCGGAGAGTCAGCGTGGAGTCTGTGCAGCTCACAGTATGTGCACAGTACGCCCGAGTATGTGGAAGCCTTTAGGCAGCCCGCGCCTGGAGTACGCCCTAGCAACCATAAACCTAGTAAGTTAATTCAATATAAAAGTTCCGTTTATTTTGGCCTTATGTTAGAAACAGGGAAGTGTAGTCCAACTACTCTGTCCTCCCTACAGAGACAGATAGCTCTCTCTCTCTGTCTCTCTCTCTCTCCCTGGAGAGCTGTGTACGTGAACGGGCAGAGTGATATTACACACTTGGGAAGAACATTTAGTGTGCCTTATACAGGACTGTCTCATAAAATTAGAATATTGTGATAAAGTTCTTTATTTTCTGTAATGCAATTAAAAAACATGAAATGTCATACATTCTGGATTCATTACAAATCAACTGAAATATCGCAAGCCTTTTATTGTTTTAATACCGCTGATTATGGCGTACAGCTGAAGAAAACTCAAAAATCCTATCTCAAAATATTAGAATATTTCCTCAGACCAAGTAAAAAAAAAATTATAACAGCAAAACAAAATCAAACATTTGAAAATGTCCATTAATGCACTCAGTACTTGGTTGGGAATCCTTTTGCACAGATTACTGCATCAATGCGGCGTGGCATGGAGGCAATCAGCCTGTGGCAATGCTGAGGTGTTATGGATGCCCAGGATGCTTCAATAGTGGCCTTTAGCTCATTTGCATTGTTGGGTCTGGTGTCTTTCAGCTTCTTCTTCACAATACCCCACAAATTCTCGATGGGGTTCAGGTCAGGGGAATTGGCAGGCCAATCAAGGACAGTAATGCCATAATCAGTACACCAGTTACTGGTGGTTTTGGCACTGTGGGCAGGTGCCAGATCTTGGTTGTGCAGCGTTTCCTGCCACATTTCCCCCTTCCAACACACTTTTTGTGAATGTGCTTTGAAACTGCACTCTGTGAACAGCCTGCTCTTTGAGAAATTTCTTTTTGTGTCTTACCCTCCTGATGGAGGGTGTCAATGATGGTCTTCTGGACAGCAGTCAGATCAGCAGTCTTCCCCATACTTGTGATTTAGTTTACTGAACCAAGCTGAGTGTTTTTCAAGGCTCAGGAAACCCTTGCAGGTGTTTCGAGTTAATTAGATGATTCAAGTGTTGCTGGAGGGGCTGTGGTTTGGTAGAGGACCACGTTCATATTTTGGGATTGTCCAAAATTGATAAATTACTGGAAGAATATACAAAGCGGAATTAGGAATTATTTGAATCGAATGTTGATGTTCCACTTGAGCCAAAATGTATTATATTAGGAATAATCCCCAACAATTTAAGATCTAACTAACACCTTCCTGCTAAAATTACAACTTTTAATTGCTAGGAAAATAGTTACCGTGTCCTGACTTAATCCTCAGCCCCCCACTTTTACTCAGTGGAAAAATAAATTAAAAGAAGTGTATCACATGGAGCAGATAACAGCAAAATTACAAATGAAAACAGACCTATTTAGTGATAAATGGCCCCTAATTCAAAGCTATTTTTCAAATTGAATCTTGTAACTCAAAAAGAAATAGAATGAATAAAAAGTTGAGGAAAAGAAAGAGAGGGAGGAGGGGAAAGAAAAAGAATGTAATGTACACTTTCTTTTTAACTCATGGACACAAGGAGTACCATAGCCATGTACCTATTACTGTGTATTGATGGATCACTGAATCTGTACGAGCATCATACACTTGTGATTTGCACTGCAACATTTGAAGAAAATAAGTAAAATAAAAAGAAAATAGTACACATTTTGAATAATTAGTAAAATAATACTTGCAGTCCTAGTTATATTCAATTCAATTTATATAGCGCCAATTCATGAAACATGTCATCTCGAGGCACTTTACAAAGTAAAATTCAATCATATTATACAGATTGGTCAGAAATTTCCTATATAAGGGAACCAGTTGATTGCTTCAAAGTCCCGACAAGCAGCATTCACTCCTGGAGAAGCGTAGAGCCACAGGGAGAGTCGTCTGCATTGTCCATGGCTTTGCAGCAATCCCTCATACTGAGCAAGCATGGAGCGACAGCGGAAAGAAAAACTCCCCATTAACGGGAAGGAAAACCTCCAGCACAACCGGGCTCAGTATGAACGGTCATCTGCCTCGACCGACTAGGGGTTACAGAAGACAGAGCAGAGACACAACAAGACAGACAAAAAAGCACAGAAGCACACATTGATCCAGTAATCTGCTCTACATTAGATGGTAATAGTAGGTGATCTGTCTTCCCTGGATGATGTCACAGTTAACCGAACGTCAGACCAGGTGTACCTACTATGAACAAAAAAGAGAGGGCAAAAAGTTAAAGGTATACTTTGCAACCGGGGTTGATTTTCCAGCGAGGCTCCCCCCAGAGGGAGAAAGTAAAAGTGCACTGTCGTAAAGATGGTCAGTTGTTCTCCTGGTTTCTCCGTCAAGCCAGGCGCGGTTGTTTTGAGCTTAGCAGCCAGGCGAACGCAACGAAAAGTCGAAAAAACAGCAGTACAAACAATGACTAACACAGTGAAAGTATGAACATCAGGGTTTCCTGCAGCGCTATCTTGGCGAGGCGGCCGCCTCGCCAAACTCCTGCTACCGCCTCGCCAACATTCCAAAAAATAACTAACTCGATGTGCTTGCATGTTTATTTGACGTTAACACACGGTTCTTTGTTGTTGCTTTCGCGCGTGCATATAGTGAATGGCAGGGAAAAAACAGGCAAAAACACACCTTTAAAAGCTGAAATGACAACAGTCATTTCAATGCAATGCAATGCAAGACTGGAGAACAGTAGAAATCAGTAGAGTGAGAAAAACAGGCCCTGATGTCCTCCAGTAGCCTAAGCCTATAGCAGCATAACTATAGAGGTAGCTCAGGGTAATATGAGCCACTCTAACTATAAGCTTTGTCAAAAAGGAAAGTTTTAAGATTAGTCTTAAAAGTAGACACGTGTCTGCTTACGGACCAAAACTGGGAGTTGGTTCCACAGGAGAGGAGCCTGATAGCTAAAGGATCTGCCTCCCATTCTACTTTTAGAGACTCTAGGAACCACCAGCAGACCTGCAGTCTGAGAGCAAAGTGCTCTGTTAGAAACATACGGGGTAATCAGAGCTCTGATATATGATGGAGCTTGATTATTAAGGGCTTTATACGTTAGAAGAAGAATTTTAAATTCTATTCTTGATTTAACAGGAAGCCAATGAAGGAAAGCTAAAATAGGAGAAATATGATCCCTCTTGTTGATTTTCATCAGAACTCTTGCTGCAGCATTTTGGATCAGCTGAAGACTTTAAACTGCATTTTGTGGACTTCCTGATAGTAAAGAATTACAATAGTCCAGCCTTGAAGTAACAAATGCATGGTATAGTTTTTCAGCATCACCCCTGGACAGAATGTTTCTAATTTTGGCAATATTCCTGAGGTGAAAAAAGGAAACTCTGGAAACCTGTTTAATATGGGATTTAAATGACATGTCTTGGTCGAAAATAACACCAAGATCTTTTACTTTATTACCAGAGGCCAAATTAATGCCATCCAGATTAAGTGATTGATTAAGAAGTTTATTTTTTGAGGACTCTGGTCCAAAGATTACAATTTCTGTCTTGTCAGAATTTAAGTGCAGGAAATTTAAAGTCATCCAGCTTTTGATGTCATCAAGACATGACTGCAGTCGAAGTAATTGATTGGATTCATCAGGATTTATGGATAAATACAGCTGAATGTCATCAGCATGACAGTGGAAATTAATCCCATGCTATCTGATAATTTTGCCAATCGGAAGCATATATATAGTAAAGAGAATTGGTCCAAGGACTGAACCCTGTGGTACTCCACAGGTGACCCTAGAGTTTGAGAAAGATTTATTATTAACATGAACAAACTGGAATCTGTCCAACAGATAAGATTTAAACCAGCCTAATGCTTTCCCCTTAATCCCTACAGTATGCTCAAGTCTTTGTAGGAGAATATTGTGATCAACTGTGTCAAATGCAGCACTGAGATCTAACAGGACAAGTATAGACACAAGTCCATTATCTGAGGCCATGAGAATATCATTGGTGACCTTCACCAGAGCTGTTTCAGTGCTATGATGAGCTCTGAAGCCTGACTGAAACTCCTCAAGTAGGTCATTACTTTGTAAATGTTCACAAAGTTGATTAGCAACTACTTTCTCAAGAATTTTAGATAAGAAAAGAAGATTAGATATAGGTCTGTAATTTACTAACTCATCTTAATCAAGAGATGGTTTCTTAAGTAAAGGTTTAATAACAGCTACTTTAAAAGCCTGTGGTACATATCCATTTACTAAGGATAGAATAATCATGTCTAAAATAGGACCACTGATCAAAGGGAATACCTCCTTAAACAATTTGGTTGGGATTGAGTCCAACATACAGGTAGAAGGTTTAGATGAAGCTAATATTTTAGATAGCTCAGAAAGGTCTGCTGCTTCTAAACAGTTCAGACACTGGGCAGGTTCTAAAGATTCCTCCAACGCTGCCTCACTTACTGAGGACGAGGTAATCATGTTTGGGAGGATGCCAATTATTTTATTTTTAATGGAATCAATTTTATTTATGAAGAATCCCATAAAATCATTACTGCTAAGAGCTAAAGGAATGACTATTGTTTTGCCAAGCGGGAATAAGGAGGCATGCACGGACAGAAAGACATATATATTGACCTCAATTATTAAATTACCTGTTGTCAGCATTAAATTAAGTTTTCTTATAGATGTTTCTGCCATTTACAATGTATTTAAAATGCACAATGTTTGGTTTTTAGTTCAAGACACTTGTTTGTTGCAGTATGTCAATTTATGAAGAGCATCTCTAGTTAAATTAATTGATTAAGAAAAAAAAATAATCAATAGATTCATCTTTATGAGATAAAGGTTGGCTTGGCCTGATTTCAAAAACACCCAAGTTTATTATTCTTTTCCTTGTCACTAAAATCTTTCTAGCTCAGACAGGCCAGCTGACAGCTTTGCTAGGGCCTGGGACAACACAATCTTTTTGGGCCCCCCCTCTACACCTGCCGCCACCACACACACACACACACACAAAAGTCAACTTAACTGTATACTTCATGCCCTGGAAATCTCTGTATTTTATACTGGATATTTTCAACCCATCTATTGAATTTAGCGCACTAGTTGATCTTTTCTTCATAAGAGAACAGAAAGCACTGCAGCCAAAATATGGCCTTTTTTGACCTGCTGTATATTAGCCAGTCCCTAAGCTTGATGTATCATGAAACTGTTGACCTTTCGGGTTTTGTGATTTTTATTTTATTATTACAATTAAATAATAATATTAATGTTATGTTTATAGTGTTTTTTTCCCTAATCCACCTCATATCTTTCAATCCTTATGTAATTTTGTCTGTGTTGTGTGCACCTGCCTGTTGCTTTAATCCTATAAATTTCCCCGTCGTGGGACAAATAAAGGATTAGCTAATGTTATCTTATCTTAAATAGCACTTTTTAATAGGATATATGTACTGGGTTCTTTCAAGGTCTTAATTACATTTTCTGTGTGGGCTCCAGTAACATATGATAGATAATATCTACTTTGAAAGTTAACATGAACTGCTGCTGAAGAGGACCACTCTTATCTACCTGGATGTTCTCTGGAGGACTGAAATGCCTCAGTCAGTGACGTCAGTCTGTGGGTCTGGGTCTATCGGGGCAATGAGAGAAGTTTCGTCTCCTCTCTCCGTTTCTGTCGCTCAACGTTTTCTTGCTCATGGTTTTTCACGTGCTTAGATAAATT